>OY292316.1:35927223-36527223 GCA_958496155.1 Sisyra nigra
GTCAACACTTTAGGGGTTTTCATTCAGCCCTGAACCAAAAATTTTAAACACTTCTTCAAAAAATGTTTTTTTTTTATATTATGCACTAGCTGATACCCGCTCGCTTTACTGAGTGTATCTAAATTTAGCTGATTGATTAAGAGATTCCCTGCGTTCATAGCGAAATACTTTCAGACTTTAGATCCAAAGAAATTTCATCAAAATTCGTAAAATTATTTTTCAAGAAAAATATGTTAGCTGTCTCACATCAGCTTCTATACGATTTTTAATAAAAAAGTAACTGTATTCCTTCCTTTAGGAAAATTTTTCATACCAAATGCCATTTTAAACGGTATAGCTATTCTAGGGGGCATCCATTAATTACGCGAGGCGATTTTTTAAATCCCATCCCCTCCCCTCTGGTAAGATGTCATTAGATTTGGCATATATCTTTCCCCCAACCCGCAATCTAATGTAATATTTTTCAAAACAAAAAAATACTTGATAATTGCGAGACCTTCCCTTTCCCCAAAGTAAGATTAGATGAGATTCGGCTCGATCCCATCGGCCCCTGAACGCCTCACGTAATTAATGGATGTTCCCTTAAAAGAATAGATTAGTAGCTATCCTATAGGATCTTTAGCAAAACTTCATTAAAATTCGTTCCGTTAAGTAATTGTTAAATTTTGAAATTTTGAGTTTATTATTTAAATACGTTTGTTTCTAATTAATATCTTCGACAATGAACAATGAAAAAATTCAAATAACTTTTAAAAATTTTTATTATTAATTTTATTGGGTGTTAAATTGAAATTCATAATTGTTTAATTATTTATTTTCCAGTAAAATTGGAGGAAAATGCGTTAAAATTCTATTTCACGAACTTTACCGAAACTTTTTAAATGTACGGTTCCTGTAGGATATAATTGTTTTGCCATCCCATGGGAACCATGCATTATTCTAGTCTTAAAAGTAAGCTATATCATTCTCCCCCAAACTACCACATTGCAAAAATCATATCAAATTTTAACTCTGTGATAAACAAAAAACATATCTATCCCACAGGAATAGTACATCTCCCCCGAGTAAAAAGTAGATCAAATCTTCTTAAGGAAAATGAGTTAAGACTCTATTTCGTGGATTTTAATGAAACTGCTTTAAATACACGGTTCTTATAGAATACATACTTGTTTTGCTATCCCAGGGGAACCGTTTATTATTTCGGTATGAGAAATAATCTATATCATGTTCTGACCCTTAAACTACCACATTACAAAAATGGAATTAATCTTTTGCTCTGTAAAAAACAAAAAAATATCTATCCCACGGGAACCGTACATTTTTTCCTGGATATAAAGTATACTATATGTTAAACTAGATTATAAAAAATTTCAAATTTCATCCAGATCCATTCAGTACTTTTTGAGTAAAAGAGCAACAAACATCCATACATTTTTACAAACTATCACGTTTATAATATAAGTAAGATTCATTTAGCTTTTTTACTTTGGTCCGTAAGCAAGTTTTGGCTATAAAAAGGTCCATGGGTGGAAAAAGTTTGGGAACCACTAGTCTACAATTTTCTTATTTGTGCAAGTATGTAAAAGAGAGGTGTAATTTTATTCTTAAACAGTAGGGATTCACTACCTGTCTTGATTTAGAAACTGCTGGGCTTACATTTCAAGCTAACCTGACTTAAAATCAAGTCAAACTCGAGTCAAATATTAATTGGTACTTAAACGTCAGTCAAGCCAAGCATTGACTTCGTAAGTTATTTAATTTAAAAATCAAAATATCTGAAACATAATGCATTTAATAAAATATCCAACTATTTGACCTGACGTATGTGAAGAGTAAGTAATCTCTGGAATTAATAAGCGAATAAAAAATCCTTTTGCCAAATAATCATTGCGCAATATAAGATATACATATTTTTTCATTTATACCTACATGCTTTTTTTTTTCAAAAGAGCAATCTAATATTAATGTGGAGCGAATATTAAGTTAGCTTTAAAAAAATAAGGTAAATACTTATTTTCCTGATAAAATGGATATTAAGTACTATGGGATAGCTTTTAGAAAAAAAATCGTTTCTGGTTCTCATCCAGGAATGGAGTATTTTATTAGCTTTTACATAGATAGTAGTATAGTATGATATTAATTTATAAGATGAAAAGTTCTTGTACTAAGAAAATATCCAACAGAACTTTAGGTTTGAATTTCAGTTGCTTTTTCAGAATTATTATTTTAAAGGACGTTTCTTTTCATCTATTCTTTATTAACACAATCTACACATTAAATGTATTATTTGTGAGTTAAAAATTTAAAAAGAATAACAACCCATAATCAAAAGTTTATGAAGTTATATGAATATTATTTTAGTGTACTTATTCTTTAGATGGCTCTTGGAAATTTTAATGTAAAAAGAGTGATGACTTAAAAAGTCAAGGCATAGAGAATTATTTTTCTGTTTATAAATAAATATACAGAAGTATATAATAAGTTTGTTAATGTTTGCAGTCGTTGAGTCACATTTATAATAAATCTTTAGTTGTTTTATTATTCAAACCAGGTTTTTCTGTAACTTTGATGATTAAAAAAATTTGCGTTATATTTGCTGTATCCCACATGTAGACTTATTTAACATTCCAAGTCTAACTGTACACGATGTAGTAAGGAAATGTCAATGATATTTTTCAATGTCTTCGAAATGAGGAAAAGATTTGTTGACAAAACTTACCACTACTGCTAGGATTGTCCAGTGTATTATATCGATTGTTCTCTTGCGTAATACAACCGTCCTCTTTTCCATCCGGCGACGGTGCGTGATCCGAGCCAATTCCAGAAGATCCGCCACTACTTTCTAAACCACGTCTGGCTCCCGTTGTCGCTACAACATTTTTTAAATTCGCGCCGACAATATTTGTATTCAGACTGCGACGCAGTTCGATTCCGGTTAAATTACCCTGCTGTCGATGAACCGTGTCGTAATCGCGCGGCGGTAATAAAATCGGGTCGTTTTTCCCAAGCTTTTGGCGCAGTTCAGCCGCGAGCGAGTCGTACAAAGTGGCGACTCGCGTTTCGTTCGAAAACCGCTCCTCGCTACTCTCAGATTCCCGGGTCGACGTTCCCGTGTCACTCCCCAGGGAACTTTCGATTTTTTTACTCTTATTATTTGAAATGTAGTTCTTGGAAACGATTGATGGTGTTTTGATTTTCAATCGGTGCTCGAGCTCGAGTAATTTCTTTTGGTTTTCCGGTCGTTCGATTAAAATTTGTAATTGACTTTTAAGTAACGTTGCCGTTTCTAAGCTATCGCATCGATATGCATGAACATGCAATGGACATTTGGTCACTGGATTGAACAACAGTAGAATGCATGCGACAATGTCCTCTTGTTGATACACGCACGTTATCGTATTATGTGGAATGAAATGTTTAATCGTTTCATTTTTCGGTTTGAGATTTTTTACGTTTGTTGTGACAATGTTTTGTATTATTTTTAAGCCCTTATGCGACACTTGAAGTGTTACTTTAAACGGTTCTATATCACGTTCTCGTTCAATCAAGTGTTGTATAATTGGTATTACATATTCTTCACCGCGTAATCCTTGTGACTCTTTTGCTCCCAAAAACCATACATAGTACGAAGATTTTTTAATATCACGACGTAACCGTAATGCCATGTTGACACAAATTGATATTTAATACTATTCACACTGTAACTGCAACCATGTTTCTTTCTTTTTTTTTTTGAAATCTCTACCACTACACTCTAACAATTCTATTCAAGAACTCAAAAACATAACAACTCATTATTTTGAAGTTACGCAATTCAAACAAATCAATTTCTTCGTTGACTTTAGATGTTAATTATCATTTAGCTCGATGTAAGAAAAAAATTGAATAGATGAAAATTCTTTCTGTTCTTCTCTCATACCGCAAATGATCTGAAACAATAGAGAAATTCCAATTAACATTTTTCATCATTGTAAACATCGGTACTATTTTAATACATAATTGATTAACTTGAGGTAACTTAAAATTACTTTCATTCGAAATAACATGTATCTGGTTTTTTTTAATTAGCATTCCAATGAAAAGTTTGATGGATATTAAAACAAAGTTTACCTTTTTAAGGAGTGATTTAAACTTATACTGTAATTAAAAATGTACAATGAGATAGTTAATTTTAAAATTCACACAACGTTCTGTTATAATAAGATGTCTATAGTAAAAGATTTATAAGAATAACCTTTAAGGGAACCTGAAAAGTTTAAGCATGTTCATATGAACCATTTTCAAAAAGATTTCATTTAATTTTAAATAAGATAAGACTATTAAGATCGATATATGAAGTATATATAAAGCATATAGCTTTTCTGAACTGTTAATTGTTCATTAATTCATATACAAAATTATTTTTAATACATAAAAATTTGATGAAATTCTTGGAACTATAACTGACGATAGACACCTACAATATACATAGGTACTAAATTATTTACTACACATTTGCAAATACGGTTGAAATCGTTTATAACGAACTTCAGGGGACCGTCAAATTTCGTTCGTTATAAGCGATATTCACTATAACCGATATGTATTATCCTATGTATTTTATCTAAGACATATCACGGGACCCGAAGGTTTTGTACGTTACAACCGGTTGTTTATTACATCCGGTGTCGTTATAAACGATTTATATTGTATTATGAAAAAAAATTTGTAATAGCAAAAACTGATCATCACCCTCCCATTAAGAAGATAAATGATTGAGATGAAAATAAAAGAGTCAACTGTTCGTCAAATTAAAATTTCTGTAGGTTTTTTTAGTCGAAGTATTAATATCCAAAACTGACCATTTTTTCTTATACCGCAAAAAAAATTACTCCATTCACCATTCATGAGACACCAAGATTAAACAAATCTTTAACTACAAGAAAGGTCAGAACCTTTGCTGTATTTTTTTTCTGAAGTTGTAAATATGAACTCTTAAAGAATTCATTTATGAAACTAAAAATGAAATCAAAATTAGTTTTTTTAATGGTAAATTGGACGTCTTGACCACGACTTGTTGAACTTAAAATGTGGTCAAATCGGGTGTAAAATAAGAATTCATTATAAAGTCCAAATGCTGTTTGTTCTAATGCGATTTATATTTACCAAGTATCTGATAATATACAACCACATAATTTAGGTTATTTTTTATGTTACAGGGTCATTTTATAATAATGTAACAAACAACGTTAGATGCAACAAATAGCAATCGGAACTAATGGAATATTATAGATTGTTACGAATGTAGGTATGAAAATTCTAGCAGTGGACATTTGAACCTTACAATTTTTGACAGACAACAGTTTTGGAAGGTTTTAGAAGGTTCGGCAAATGAACTCTCTCGAACACAACCTATATAAAGTCTAATGTCATTCAGTTAATGTATAAAGTCGATGATGTTCGACGATGAAGCTTATGCAGTTCGAAGTGATTCATTCTGTGAAAACAAGTGATTCTAGTAATAAATTGTTTAACAACGAGTTCAAATAAATCGGAAATTTATATTTATATAAATAACTCCTAATATCTGTCTAAAATTTGGAAGGTAGTACTTAAATTGTTAGTTATTAGTGTTTAACTTCTTTAATTTTTAAAACAAACTTTCCTTAAAAATTAAAGTAGTTTTATCATAAAATAAGAAAAAAAATAGGCTGGCCCATAAAATGCAAATTTTTATTTAACCAAGTTCAAATGTCGCAAAATTTCCAACCAAATATCTATTGTTTATAAGAGATCATCTCATATATATTTCAAAAATGAAAGCAAACAGTGAAACCATTTATAAATCATTTGATATGTGTCTGTGGCCTTTCTAAATCTCTTTCAATTATCTATTTGAAAGGAGCACCTCAAGCATCATCAGCATATTATAGAAAATATTCACACAGAAAACACAAATCTATATATAACAGTGAATAATTGCGAGGCATCTTCTTTCGCAGCTGATGGACATCGTTTGTCGTGCAAAAATGTTTCTTTTTAACCGAACACCATCGCATTTAACACTGACATTAACATTATTTAATCCACTAGCATGCATAATTAACATAATTATTTCTTTTGCGATTGAACAGTTCATTAATTTTTATTCGATATTGTGCATGTTCAAAGAAAATCATGTTTAGATTTCGGTATTTGGTAATATTGAGTCTAGATTTCAAGCATGATAGCCACCAGTTATCCTTGACGGCAAAATTAATGATTTTTTTCCTCGGTCATTTATGATCAATATTTTGAGATGGAAAGTAAATGTTTTACAGGTGTTTTGTTGCTGCAATTTTCATCTACATATGACTGAACATTTCTACCTACATAAATTCATTCACTTGCGGTCAACTCATAAGAAACAAACCAACATTGAATGTTAAAAATAAATCAATCAAGTAACGTTCAAGCACAAACCTTGGCCAAATAAAAACCAATAAATTTTTCCCGTATGAAAATGACGAAAATTTTAATGACTAGGTTCCAGCATTTGTCTCAACACAATCGAAAAGGTGAAATATTATGTGTTAATGTTAAAAATCGATGGCTAAACATAGATAATTTTATGAAACTCCGTTCCATTGGCCTTAAATGGTCAGCTTACATGAAAATGGTATTTTAACAGTTATTTGTACTCTATTCAGTTCAGTAATAATTTTATTGATGGATCATTTTTCGTTGGTAATGATTTGATTTTGACGCACGTATCAAATGATTAACGGCTTGACAATATGAAAAATATGACTATGGTGAGCCTAGGGGCTTTCGAAACAAAGACCTCGGTGTTTTTCTCTATTTGTGCGAATGAAAACTTTTCAATGTCTCAACGTATCGTTTTGTCGAGAAACCTAAAAAAAAGTTAGGTCAAATTTTCTATTAATTATTGTTCAATAAATCGACATGTAAGGTGCATGCTTAAACTTTCTAAACATCATTAATCAGTTGCGATATGGCAACAAAACGTTTCTAGATTTGTTTCTAAAATTAATAAATGATTGAATTGCATGATCATGCAATTCATTTAGTATACAAATAAGGTAAACCACGAAAAGTCAATATGAGAAATGAAACGTTATTAAAACGTGTAAGCATTTGTCCGGGATTACTATAATCGAAACTTGTTAACTTTCGTACATTATTAAGTTTACAACATTTTTTATTGTGTGGTTTGCGGTTGAGATTAATATTTGAAAATTTCCAAAAATTTCCCAAGCATTCGAATTAAGTTAAGACAATTTAAAAATCCGATTATTTCAGTAAGTGCTTACTATCTCCCATCATAAATATTATACCTATACTTTATTTGTTAGTCATATAGACAACATATTCCTCTTCCTTATGACTATGTGATCGTGTTATTATTCCAAGTGAAAGTAAAATAACGCCGCTTCGTAATAACAATATATTATAATAAACCATTTTAAAAAATATTTCTCGTTTATCAGATGAGATGCGCTCCCATCTTTCGAATAGAGAGAATGTTTGTTTAAACCACGAATGAACTTTGATTGATTTAATGTCGTTTTGAAACAAATTTTTTACTATTCCTATTATTGTCTGTGTGTGTGTGTGTAATATTAAAATACATTTGAGTAAAAGTTCTCTTATGCAAATATTCAATTTCTGATAGCTCAGCTTGGGATTCTTATTTATTATTACGTAATCGTCAAGCGAATCGAACATAAAATGTAGAATTTTTCAAGTTGAGTTCATATAGCATTAATATAATGTTGGTAAAGGAGTGCCATCATTGCTGTATTCATAACTAAATTAAAACAATAATATGATTTGTGTTAAGTAATAATTTCTTAAATTATAAATAATTTTTTTCCACCCATTGTCATTGACAGTCGTTAATGTTATTAAGCATGTGATTACTTTGAAAATTTCTTCATAATTGATTTGCATTATTGTTTTATTTTTACTGACATTTAGTTTTATCTCGTAGACGCAATCGGACTTTGTATTACAAACAAATTTATTTTTTAATTAAATCAACTATAATTTTATTAGTTTTTATGAATAAAATGTGGGCAATTTTCTAATAAATATTAAGAATATTTCTTTGGTGAATATTTACATTGTACGTTTTTCTTTCTTTTCTTATTTAAATAAAAAGACAAGGTAAAATTTATTTTTTAAATGGAAACCTTCATTGGGTAAGGCTAATAAATTAAATTAAGATCAGCGAAGTTATCTCAACTATATATTTTTAGGAATAAATTTTCTTTTTATTCTTGTATTTTTCTTTAGGATTATTATTGGACTGAATTGGAATTAATTTTAACAATATCATCTTAAGCTCTCGAATTATACGCAAAGGAAATTCTTCTTTAAATAGTAGTTTTGATGTGGCAGCAACTTTAAAATTTTCCCATTTTTTTGTTAATATAAAAACAAGTAGGGGTCGTTCCACTGCACTGTAGTCTTATAGGCTTATTGTATTCCAGGTCTGCTCGTGCATTCTTTTAGATAAGAATTTTAACTCATTCCAGGTCCAGATTACTGTCTAGCATTAGTACTATGCTTCTAGTACGATTTGTATCCATTTCGGCGTTATTAATCCATACAAGTGTCGCCACTTGAGGGTTTTGCTGTCAAAATAACGTGGGTCGTACTTTCCGAAATATTTTTTATTATTATTTATTATAATTTATAATATATAAATTTATCGAAATAGAAATTTTGACGCTCAAATTTTTTGATGATCACAAGTTCTGCTAAAACAATATTTGCGTATTTTCTTTTAAAAAAATCTGTTAATTTATTTGAACTTAGAAAGGCCAGAATTTTTTGTTATGGACATTGTAGTTTATGACTTTAGGCCTTTGAAAAATAGTATCTTTAATGTGGTATCGTCTTTAAATAATTTTATCTAAATAAATTTAGTTCAATCTGTACTGATCTTAAAATGATCTTATCTAGATAAAATTATTTATCAAAGATGCAAGCTAAATTCATAAAAATTATTATAAATTACTCGCCAGATAGTTTATTAATTTTTTTCAGGTAATATGTGAACTTATATTAGTTTAGTTATCAATTGTGACATCGAAAATGTTTTAATTACAATTTTATCAAAGAGCTTACTTCAATTAAATTAGTTTTATTCCAAAGTTGAAACAACCGAACATAAAATATGATTTTTACTATTTATACTAATATGAAGCTAAAAGGAGAACTATGCGTTTATCTGTACTATGCAAGATGCTCGTCTGTTCCCAAATATCTACTAAACTCTCTATTATAATTCAACAAATGAGGTATCGTTAAAAGTAATTTAATTATCCGTTCGATAAAGGATATAAGACATCATAGTATCCTCATTAACTAAATATAGTATCCTTCAGAACCCAAAATACCCTTTATTCAACAAACATTTTAAATTCTCTTTTAACACGATAGATAAGTTCCCAAAACACTTTTGTAAAAAGAAAATGGTAGAAGGTGTACAAGGAAAAAAAGCTATTTTGCAAAAATGATTTTAAAAACCTAATTTAGTCATGGCCAGGTCTGGCTATATACTTTAATAAATGTGGGTAAACATTACCACTTCATAAAGTCGACAAAAATGCTATCTAGTAGAATCAGTATCATCTTTCTATTGGCCTCTTTCATTTGGCATACTTCATTTCACCAATCACTGTTGACAAGCAGGGTGGAAAAGAAGATAGAGAGAGAGAGAGAGAGAGAGAGAGAAAGGTTAGGATTAAAGAGAAAGAAAGGGAAGGTCGCCTAGTCGCTTTTTCGTTGCGTGATGAGCTTCACTGTTTTGATCTAAGCTCAGTAAAGGAACTTAATTACTAAAAATTTGGTTGTTTAAACAGAATGGTAAAATAATTTTTTTAACTTTTTTTTAATGAATGCATAATATACTTATATACATAGGTGGGTATATAGATGTATATTGTATATTCGTATATTATTATTTATTATATAATATTTATTGTAATATATAATAAACATTATAGTAGTAAGCAATGTTTATGATAGGTTAAAAATTCGAAAATAAGAATGCAATTTAATAAAAGCTAATGTCTTGAAATTGTTGTCTCTTGGACACAAAATGAGTCTTAAGCAAAATTATTTTAGTCCTTTCAGTTTCACATCAACCTTTTTTCACTGTGTTGTTTACTTAATAGTTGATAAGTAATTTAATAATAAATGTCAAGATATTGAATTATAAACATGAATATTTTCTTGCTTAAAACTTTTCCATAGTTGTATTTTTAGTTTTTTAAACTAATTTTTTGTGGGACTATACCTATGTCATAAATTTGTTTTACTAGAAACTGTAGCTGTACATACAAAATTTCATCGATGCAAAGCTAAGAGCTATTTAATTATGAAATGACTAACACTAAGAAAATATAAACAATTAAAAATAAAGTACTTTATTAAAAGAATTGAAATATAATTTTACTACAATATTTTACTAAGCGAATTAACCATGATGACTTTGATTAATATGAGCCTCAGAGCTGTATAAAATTGAAAAGCGTAACCTGCATTTTAAACTGATGATATCATCTATTAAAGGTTATGATAGAGACAATTAACGACTAAAAAACGGCAAAACAAATAATACAAAACAAAATATTTTAGTACCTTGTATTGATAATTGCTTTTTTATGAGAACTGGACGAAGTTTTAAAAACTCAATGAAAAACTCGAAAAAAAAAACTATTTTAAAACCCAAACCATCCCAAAAACGAAACTGAGGTTTAATAATTCACTGCCTTTTTTTTTTTTTGGTAAAGTAGATGAAAGCAAAAAGATCCAGAAAATGATTTGCACAATTGATTGTTGGCAGCTTTGTATGCAGCTGTCTGGCAAATAAAAAAACTTATTAAATAATTAAATGAATAAGAATGTAGTGAGTTGATTTTATCAATTTGCCAAAGCAAAAAGTTTTTAAGTTATATCAATGGAATGTGTTCAGTTTTTTTTTTTTATGTAATTCTTCACGCTGTATAATTTAGCTCATCTACCTTTAAGTCTATTCATGTGAGTGTTAATTTTTATGGGGTTTAATTAAATCTTTTTTGATTTGATTTTTAATGTATAGTACATTTTATTTGTTTATAAAATAGCTTCACTGTAAATAAATAAAGTGACTTGAATATGTGAATTTTTGAAACATAGCATTTCAACTTGTTTAACTTCAAATAAATTCTTTCTTAAGGGTGTTAAATTCAGTTTCAAGTTCACAGTATAGAATTTAAAAAGAAATTAACTTAAAATTAGCAGCAACTATTTACAAAATGTTATGAAAAAAAAACGTTATCTTGTATGGTAAGGTACAATGGTTCTAAAATGCATCATCTAACTGTTTCACAAAGAAAACAATTTGAAATTAGGACCTTAAGTAACGATTGTCTGCGATAAACAGTGATTAATGTTTATCATTTGTATCGCCTTTGAGGTCTATTGTGAAATATCAGGTGCATCGAGTAAAAATTGATTGTTAATATGACACCAATTACTACAAAGACTTGATTGAAGTTATTTTAGGTCAGTTGTGATTGACGTCAAAGACACGATCTAATCAATTTGGTAACAACACGAAAATATTTTAATTTTAAAAAACTAATTGATCATATTTCAATTAAGTATTGTATTGAAAGAAAATTTGTAGGTTATTGAAAAAACGGAAAACTCTTATTATGGGAGATAAAAAAATAGAGTTTGTTCAAAAAAATACATTGACTTCCTGTTTTATTGGGAATTTTTTTTTTATTGTCTAATAGTGTTTTGAAAAGGATGTAATACCAATCTGCATATGATGCATTATTGATTATCAACTAGTACTACCTATACACGTAAATCGTATGTTTCTAAAGATTTTTATATTTCCTCAGTTGGTTCATTGTTTCAATAAATCAACGCCCCCCGTTTCGCATTTAACATCATTAGATTTCGAATGTTCCGAGTGTTCAGAAGCTTTCACCTTGAAAATAACAACACTGAAAATCGAGAATAATTATCGGTTACAACTTGCATTAATTTTATGTGCTGTGGATACTCGTATGAATACTAAAGGCGTCCAACGCGGATTTAATCTAACGTAAGATCGAATAAAAATGAACTCGACAACATTTCTTTGAACAATAGCGTGTTCAGATTTGCACTGCTACCTTCATGATTTCTTTCTAAATACTTTATGAGTTTACTTATACAAGTACACAACCTTTTTTCTCTAATTTCTCATAGGTACTTCATTTATCAGTTATAAAATTTATCTCTTATATCTTTGAAAATAACCACAATACATTTATTATTACTTTCATAAGGAATTTATTTTGAAATTTAAGACTCAAATTGAATCACAAAAACAGTATCTGAAATTAAGATAAATATACTTTCAAAACTTTCCAAAATTACTAATAACAACGTAACTTAGTGGCATGGTGACTGCATTGTTATCTTAAACACTAGGGTTGAAATTCCAAAAATATTTTTAGGTTTTCAAATTCAGTGGTCGCCAATAGCATAATTGTAAGATATATTTAATGGGACCTTATAAAAAAACAAGATATATAAAATATAACTTAAAAAACAGCCATGGAAAGGACTGGAACGTTCGAGAGAATTCCATGTCGACAATAAAAATTCAAATATTCCTTTGTTGATACTGTCAACAATCTTTAAATGTCCTAAAGGTTCGACAGTTGAAGTTTCCAGACTGTTCGAGAACAAATGATTTGCCTATAAAAGGACATAAGTAAGGACATCGACTGTTAAAAATAAGCTCCAACGTTAAACTTATGATCTATGAATTAGACTTCTATCAATAACTACGTTGAGCACCTAATCTGTCCTTAATAATCACTAAAGAAAATTCAATTTTGTACAATTCAATAAAATATTTCTAGATTTTAGATAAGATTTTCCTAGACAAATTAATAAATTTTCATTTTAATAATCAAAGACTTTAGTCTAATAACAATTTAATCAAATATAATGGGTATTCAAATTATTATTAAATAATAAACAATGAAGAAATACAACATTTATTGATAAATACATCGTGTTATCCGTTCATAATATTAAAAAAGATTCGATCTAGTATAAAGAGAAAAAACGGTTAATTAACTGTTAAAAAATCCAAAATGAAAGTTTTTATTGTATGTTTACTTGTATTTCTCGTCGCTTTAGCGAATGCCAAAATTCACAAATAAGTTTTATTATTACAGAAAAAAATTGAAATAATTTTTTTATATTTTAAAATTCCAATTTTCAAACATGCCTCAACGCATAAATATCTCTACAAGGAAATTTAGGAAGCCAAATCTACATAGACTATTTGACGGATGTAAGTTAAACAATCCTTAGAGGTAATATAATATTACGTTATACATAATAAAAATCGTCAATTTTGATACAAACCAACCTTCTTCTGGGTCTCATCTTTAAATTCAGAAGGAAATGGTGAGAATTATAAGAACTTATCAAATATTGTAATAATAAATTTATAATTTTTTTTTATAATAAAAGAAAATCATCGTCAATATTCTCACTTCCAATCTTCGAGCTACAAACGTGATGGAAAAACAATTAATATTAGGTATTTAGATGGCCCACAAGTTCATGGATTCCTATCGGAAGATACCATTAACGTAAGTGGTTAAATTTATTTATCAGAATAATATTGGTATTGCTTAAAGTTTACAGTTTTCTGTTAGTTTAGAAGAAATAGTTTAACGTTACAGGTTCAGCCATTGAGTAACCTTTTGTTGAGGCTAACTTAGAGAAAGGATTCGGTGGTGTACTGTTACTCTAACGTTTTGTAATAAAGACCTATAATTCTGAAAGACAATTATCGGTGGGTTTAAACGGGGTTTAGTTAGAAACACTGTCGATTATTGCGACATTCTTATACTACTGCAACAGTAGGTGGTCAGAGATAAACTATATATAGAAAAACATTTTTGGTATTTTGTCAATCAAAAAAGCCATATGGTACAATAAATAATAGATCATCAATTTTTACAACATTATTTTAACATCACATTCTTTTATCTACATATATCAAATAGCGTCTCATGTACTTAAATACCAACAATTTACAGCTGTTTTTAAACATGTAAATTTTGAAATTCAATACTAAACAAAAGTGGATTACAACGATGTACGATTGTGTAAGTTTCTTTGAAGATTAAAGGGATTTACAAGTGAATAACATTATAAAAGACCGAAAGTAAAATTAAATCTAATCCCACTTATTCGGTTATAATTGAATCAATTTTTTTCGTAATAACAAACCGACTGTTTAAATTTCTCACAAATTGTCTTGGGATTGTGATTAACTTTTATTTTGATAATAATTTCAAATAATAATAACGAAAATTGATATTAAATCAAAAAGTAAATTAACAACGCAAAGGTCGGTATTGTAAGAAAAAAATTGATTAAAATGCTTTTTCTAAAGACTACAAAAAAAAAAAAGTTTTTGTGACATTTAAGTAAAAGCAAAATTGACGAACTAAATTCAAATATTTTGTCTAATTATTTAAAAATGTTTATATCTTGAAATAATCGAGAACTTATTATTCATTGACTAAAGTATTAGAACAAATCATTGGCATTTAAAGTTATGAAGAATAATTTTTTTTTAAAGAAACCCCTCATAGAATATAATTAAAAATGTTTTCTATATTTTAGTACAGGTGAATGAAAAACGAACGGTATTTGGCCCTACGGATGTTCCCAATATGACTAAATCTATTTATAGATTTTAATCAACACCTAATAGATAAATCATAGTTAAAAACCAAATTCTGAATTTTTGAGAGTTAAGGATAAATTTGAACTGTGTTATGACTGTAAGAAATTATTCCCTTTAAGTTCAGTTTCAATATGTGTTCTAAAAAAAATGGAAATATCCGACAGAATAAAATTCATTGTGAAAAAAAAAATATACAGAAATCGACGAAACTGAGTAAGAAAAAGACAATATAAGCTATATATAGTAAATATTAGTCTAAAATCTAAATACTTTAAAGTTCACATACAACGAGAGAGAATATAGGAGGAAACGAGAGAGAGAAGGCGCGGAATCTGTTCTAGTAACAATTAACATAAACGACATCGAAAGTTCATCGATGTGCATGAGTGAATATGTCAACAACTGATGAAGAAATAACCTTAAGTAAATTTTTTGCAAAAAGTCAGACATCTTAGTAGTGTGATGATTTAATCCTAGATTGGAATATATTCAGTATAAGCACATAATTTTTGCATGGATTTTGGAATTCGACGGTGGCTAATGATCTGCTTAGTTAACGCGACCTTAAAGAATTGTTAAATCATATTTTCTGGAGCTTTAAATTTTTATTCCTGATTTATAATTTTCTAATAGTGTAACAGAACACAATAGTGTAACATGAAATGAGTAATATCTGAATAGAGTAGCAAATAAAAATATCTATTACCTACTCTGAAGCATTCACGTACAAGTTAATATAAAAATGTAACTGTGTTAAATAAATATATGTATAATAATAATGTGATGTCTATTTTTTATTGTTCGTATGAAACTATTAAAAAAATTGTTATGATAATTTCTTATAGGAACGGCCATCGAAAGTAGCTCCTAGATGAGTCGTCGGAAGAATATTCGATTGTCCAAACATCCTACGAGACATACATAATATATTATTTAGTGTAGGTCGTAATGTCACAAGAAACGTTTTTAAGAAAAAATAAATAAAACGTGAATTAGCATTGGTAATTGTTAAATGAGACATCTTTTAAGCGTTTGTGTGGTGCCACAAATCTAACATTTACATTTGTTGGTAACGATATTATTTTAGCTCATAGTTTCTAAAAATAAATGTTAATTGAGGTTCGTTTCAAAAAGCTTAATTTTCTGAAATATAAAATTAATGGCTATCTAGTACCCAAAAATTAGTTTTGTCAAAAAAAGTTTAATATCAATTTATTTTTATAATACTCAGCGATTCGGCCAGGTAATTCCTAGTTATAGATAACAGTAGTCTTAAATAAGACTTCGCTATTATAAACTAAATAGTGTAATTCAAGATTTAGATTTGTAATTCCAAAACAATATCTATCTTATTAATAACGTGATGATAAAATGGTGTATCATCATTTAAATCATTGAACAATTATTGAATTCTGTTGAAACTCATTTTTAACCAAATAATTTTTATTATCTTATAAATAACTGTTGCAATAAAAATAATGTTATATTTATTTTAGCAAAGTAAAATTTTCACTTTCAATTTGACCAATTTTGACTATCATTATATCTCATATAAAATAAATATTAAAAATGAATACCCATATAAAAGAAATAATTATCATTTTAACGTTGTCTATAATTTTAATATCAAATTTCCAAATGCGATTCAAAATAAGCAACTTTCTTCAAATTCTAAAATAATTCTGTCTTTTTATTGGTAAATTGGTGTAGGAATATGCTTGAACTAATTTGCCTATATAGTTTCCAATAACACCAATTACCTATATTATGTGAAACTCAGTTTAGAAATTCGATGAAAAAAGGGAAAACCATAATATGCTAGAAAATAAATAACGAGAAACATAATTTTCGATTGAAATAATGAAAAATAGAAACATGCTAAATAACCCCATGCCACCATTGAAATAGCGATCGTTGAAAGCGTTTAGTATTCGTGTTGTAGAAAAACACTTATCGTTTACTTTTAATGAGGTATTTAATTAATTGAATGATAAAAATGTTTAATTGAACTAACAACCACTTAAATCGTTATAACTTTTGTTTATTTTTCTAGATTTCAACTCACTTTTCACGCACGATAATAGCCTATATTTTAAATCATAAATACAATTCTTTAAAATTTAAAATACCTACTTATAAGTAACGAAAAAAAATTAATTATTACTGGTTTTACAAATTAGTTGATTCTGAGATTGAAAATTGAAAAATTTAACTACAGACCTTCATTATAAAATTCCCTTAGAAAATTATGCTTAACTAAATAGTATCTATGTCCTAATTAAGAACCTATATTAAGAAAGAAAATAAATTTTATGTTAATAAAAACTTAATTTTTGTTTTACCATACTTGATAATGCCGCGTTCACACGTTTCAACTTTAGTTCAACAAAAAACCACATGTGAAGAGTTGTTTCAATTAAAGTTGATCAACTTTTTAGTGGAGCAACAAAAGTTTGAACTACTCAAACTTTAGTCGTTCAAGTGATGAGTCATATTCGTGTTGAGCCAGGTATTGATATGCGTGAACCCTTCAGATTGAATTGGCCGGTCAGTTTACTTTCTACTTTGTTGGCATTATTGGATATTCTTCACCACTTCTCCCAAAATTTGTCTAACAGTTGAAATGGTTCGAGCGATTTCAGTTGACACGTCTGAACGAAAACTCATTCAAGTCGCTTTTGAGTTTTGTCGTTCAACTAGAATCGTTCAACTAAAATTGACTCGTGTAAACGCGTTTATATAAGATATAAAAAAATATGCGGGAACACTAGATATCATATTTCTTAATACTATAGGTACGCGTTACTCTTCACAGGTATTAGAGAGATAGCATCTAAACAAGGAATAGGTAGAAAACTCTAAATGTGTAGTCAGAAACTCAAGAGAACCAAAAGAAAAATTAAAATAGTTTACCCTCGTTTACTGATGAAGTACTATGATAAGGAAGGGACCCCTTTATGATTTTGGTGGGTCTAATAACCGGACATTGTGGGCTCATAAAATATCTACAAACCATTAAGATATTCGAAGAAGTTCCAAAAAGTACTTTATGTGGGGATGAGGATAAATCCCCGTCATATTTAATTGCAAGGCTTCCCAAAGTAATGGGAAGAATGGCATCCTGATGTAAGAAAATAGTCTCGAATCGCATCAAAAACTTAATTCAGAGATAACTTCTGTAATGCAGCATTTTACTGCTGGAATAAGACAAAGAGTTCTTATTCAAAGATAAGAACAGAGCCGTATCGTAGGTGATGCCGGTGCCCCAGCACCAGGTATACTTAAGAATAAAGATATAGCACGATAAAAATGACAAACAATAGACATACCATTTTAACCTTAAAATATTATATAGTAACGCAATAGTTAAATATATTTAAAAGATGATTAAAATGCGAAGGGGGGATTTTTTTCGTTTCACACAGGACCCCGTAATATCACGCTACGGCGTTGGGCAAGAACATAAAATTAGACCAGAAACACAAAAAGCCTAACACAATACAGCAGTATTACGTAGCCTGTAACATATAATTTGTAAGATTGCATAGCTTTCATATTGTTCTAAATTATCCTCTAAATTCCACCTAAAGTAGTTACACTTCAAAAACATCATAACAATTTTTTTACTTATTGTTTCATTTCAATGTCACACACAGCATTTGCAATATCTATACAATGTAAAACGAGATGTAATTTAAATGTTAGGTAACAATCAATGTTTAGCCTTGATATTAATAATTCAAACTAAATTATCTGAAATGAAATGCAGCACACGAATTGATGAAAATTAGAACGGAAAAAGTTCTCATTATTTTTAGAATGATTAGTGATACTAGTCGTAAATTTAATAAAAACATTTGGAACATGAATGACCTTAAAAGTTTTATATACCGAAGCATTCCTACACACACTATCAAGCAGATATCCGATAGGAGTGTGTGATACAAGCGAAACACAACGAGGGTGCGTTTCTGTGAATTAAATCCTTCCAGCGTCATTCAATATGTCAGTCAATTTTGCCAAGCAAAAAGGTTGAATGAGTGAAAGGTATTGATGTATTTATAAAGTAAATGCAAGGCAAATGACTTTAATTTAATTAATCTATGACTATCCAAATGGAAAAAGTTGTTTTTTTTTTTCAAAGATTTGAGAAGTTCATGGGTATTATCTTCCACTGCGTTATTTGTTAAATATATAGTTTCTAACTTTTTTGAAAACTTATAATTATAACATTAACTGAGTTTAAGTGTCGGTGATACACAAGAAAAAGGCCATGGTCACTAAATCTTCTGATATGATCATGTACTTATCAGGGGGGAGGCCTAGGAAGGTGCAGCAGCTCCTTCTTGGATCGTGACTATCACCAACTTATTTCATTGTTAGTTATTTTTCTATCCCTATGAATATTGCCTTATTTAAAAATTATCACTGTGGACTTAAACATTGTTAGCAATTAGTGTATGGAACGAAATATTGATATCTATAGTGCATACATAATGCTTTTCCAGTGTTTTCAAGTATATTATATATACTAAAAAATTTTCAAGTACCTACTCGTAATCTATATATTAATACGTGAAGCAAAAATTTGTGATCTCTTTTTACCGAATATTACACGAACGGAGGAGTATGAAATTTGGCATAATTGAAGTTTATATGAGGAAGTTGCGTATTGAGATAATATTTTTTTATAATAATGCTTCAAAATACCTTAAATTAATGAAAAAAGATGTCACACACACTACCACGCGTTTGACACACACAGACACACAATACACACAAGTATGTAGATTTTTAAATCTCAGTTGTTCAGTTTGACCACAGACTTCAACCATATTCCAAATGTCATTATTTAAACAAAATATTGTGAGAGGAATTTAAATTTTGAAATTGTAATTATTGAAATTGAAGGAAACAAATTTAACCGATTATTTGATTATTGAGTAATATTATTAAATATATATTTTTACATAATACACTATGGTCGAATTTCGACCACTGGGCGACCTCTAGTTAGTATTATTATCCTAAGATTAAGTATTTTGGTTGAAAATTGAAAAAAATTGTTAGTCATAGTCTACGTGATAAGAAATCGACATAGATTGACCTATCCCCTTATATACAAATTTCCACCCTTTACCTTAGAACCCCTATTATTTGAATTTTCCCAGGAAAACATTTCAAATAAAAGTTGTAAAGATTGATAAGTCTAAGAGCTACACCATGTTTAAAGAAAATTGTTGGAGCCGTTTTCGAAAAAAATTGAAAAAACTTGAATAATCCATAAAATAAAGTAAGGACTGCTGCCGACTGATTTCAGGAAAAAGCTTCGCGGCACAACTAGATGTAATATGAAAGCAAAATTTCAAGTTTCGTAAAATTCGTATAAACTTAGTATAAGCTTTTGATACGCTATCGCTCTAACACACCGACATTTTTAAAAACCACTTTTTTGGACTCAGGGGACCTCAAAGCATGTATTTCCGGTGAAAACTCGAAAACAAATATTCGATCTGAATATAATACTTCCTTTACTATATGGTAGTAAAAGTAAGTAAAAAGATACCTAATAATAAGCGACTCTACATTCACAAAATGCTTCTTCAGTTTTGTCCTCACCTAAACCAAAAGCTGGATACGTTCAAGACTATAACTGTTAGAGATTCACTGCTTGACTTGATTTTTAAGATACTAGTCTTGATTATCAAGGTACTTAATTTAAGTTTGAGTTAAAACTTTTCGATAATATTTAATTATAAAACCAGACCAAGCATTGACATTGCTAGTCATTTTCTTTCAAAATTAATTGTGTAATAAACTCAATTCATTGCAAAAAATTCGAGATACTTGACCTATGAATCCTTATAGTAACTGTGGAGACTTGAAAACTTCAAAAGGACCGCATTTTATAAGGCACATTACCACACCTTTGAATCATGTGTAAAAAGTAAATTTAAAAAAAAAACGTTTTTCTTTTCAAATCATTAACAACTCTTAGTTTCAAAGCAATACACCGAAAGATAATGAAATTGGGCTATTAGAAATTATTCGCAGTTATTAAGGCACTTTTTGTTTCGCGGTGTCATTTAAAAAATCATAAACTTGGCTTGCAAAAATAAACTGGCCTCGTTTTAAAAAGAAAGTTATATTTGAAATACAATTATTGTAAGAATAGTAGGTATATGTGTGTATTAAAAAAAATGTAGTATTACATACCTACATATGTCCATATAGAATATAGATTTTATTATAATTATTTATTGGTATATCATTATCATAATTCAACTGATCCGTAACATACGCGTACTATATTAATATAATGTATAATACTTTATTTAAAAAAAATACTAATGAATGTCTCTCAGTGACTTAACATGTCGTTGACGTTGATTATTTTAATTTCATATTAATTCAAGGATGAAAATTAAAATATAAACGCATCGTTTTATCTAATAAGCTTTTACTTATACAAATAGGAAATGGAAAAACTATGAGATTTAATTATGACATGATCAGAAAATTAACGACCATCCGAGCTACTAAACTACTAAAGGTAATCAATTTTATCAGAAAAAATTTTCAATTTATCTTTAACACGCGGTAAGAAAATTTTAATCAAGACTTAAAGTTCACATGTGACTAAGATGTGTGGAGATTTTTCATTCAAAAATTAATTTATTCTAAAAAATCTTTTTTTTGGATCGAAGACTTGTTACTTAAAAAGAAATTGAAATTTATTACAAGTAATTTATGAGAAATAGAAAAGGTCAAAAATTGTTGCCTAATTTCATAGGTTGAATAATTAGAATAAATTGGATTTCAGAAAAAAAAATAGAAATTAAAAGAAAAAAGAAAAATTTTAATGTTGATGAAATTTTTCCATTAAATGAAAATACTTGTACCATAGAAACTTATAAATCAATGGCAGTATTACGGATGTTTTCAATATGACATTATTTTTTTTAATACGATAATTTTATTTACATACCTGTAATTAATTACAAAAGGAAGGTTATGTATAGGACAAAAATATTTTCAATTACAAATTATCACCCCCAAAACAATATATACTTTTAGTTTTAAGTAATTTACCCATACAATTACCTACATAATATCATAAATACTATGTATTACCTACTAACCGCAAATTATTTTGCAATTACATAATCTACCTATTGCTTAGAGCCATATAAAATATGTAACTATCATTCCCTAATCAATATTTATTCAACTTAAAATAAGTATCTAACAAAAAACTACGTTTCACTAGATATAAATAAACTTTTTTCAATTGTTAAATTGCGTAATACAAAAAGTTTCTTTAATTTAATAATATATTTTCAGAAAAAAAAGTATCATTTTAAACTAATAGTTTTTTAATACCAAGAATATAGAAGACTAAATAAATCGTTAGGCATAACACCTCACATATTTTTTTCCATAAAGTGCTAAGTAACTTTTTCAATCATTGTTATCATAACTGCAAACGTCAGAGAGAACAACGAAAACAACCAAAACCAACTAGTCTCCAACCTCTATTGGACGGCGCGGCACCGAATGACAGAAATGTCAAGCGTGGGCGTTGGATAAGAAGAAGAAGTGATCTAATGAAAACGTAATGATCATTTGCGCGCCGGCGGTAGCACACATCGCTATGATAAAAGCGTGATCGCAAGTAAGTATAAATAAATAATTTAAATCACAAAATTCTTTCAAGATGACTTCTTGTATAGGTACCCGTATGAAAGAATAATTGCAGCAAGACGTTTATGTATTGATATTCGAATGTTTTTAGACTTCGTGGCTGCAGTAACTGCTTATAATTCAACTTTGACTGAGTGTTTATTCTATGAATACGCCCCTAAACGAAATTGTAATACTTATGTAAAGCATCAGAAGTAAATGAAAGAGTGGTTCGTGAACAAATAAAATGAAACATAAATCATCCTTTGCAGATAGTTATATTTTTGGAAAGAAGTTACTTTGGTTTATTGGGTTTAGAGTAAAACTGTGGAGACCATAACATAACAAAAAAGCGACCATGCTACTTTCCTTCTCTTTCTCTTTAATTCTAAACCCTCCCTCTGTTTCTTTCCATTTCTATCTATTATGTTCACTGCTTGTCAACAATTGGTACAATAAAGTGTACAAAGTGAGACAGGAGATATAGAGATATTAAGATATAAAGAGAGAAAGAAAAACTGATTCTGTTGACTCCTAAATGGCACGTCTATCAACTTTACTTAATTATACAAGTTTTAAATATCTATATTCTATAAATCAATTTTGTAATTGAAATCCTAATATGAAATTGCATAAATATTATTAAATACTAAGAAAACTCCAATTTTTATTTTTATAAACAAGGAAATGGTCAATTTTTCGTTTTTTTTTTGACGTTAGAGAGCATTTAGTGTTGAACAAATAACGTAAAGAACTTCGTTCTTTACGGGATTTCTCAGCTGCACTAGTTTCCTTTTAATAAAATTTCAAACCCTAGTTTAGAGCTTTTTAAAGATGCTATTTAAAAAAAAACTACAAATCAAACTAAGTATTTAAATTCAATCAATCCTTTTATACTATATTTCTAGTGTTTTAAGTTTTAGTAAGTTTGGTAATAGTAATAACACCTAGATAGTGTTTTGGATTACTTAATAGATAAGTATCTAATTTATATAGTTAGTCAATCAGCACAGAGCTCCATAAAGTGGGAGTCGCGACCCCCAAGAGGCCATGAGATTTAAGTGGATGACATAAATTTTAAACGACTCTTCTCTCATTCTATATATTTTTCTGTACATACCCATATCTCGGGAGGTCCTTTAAAATTTTAATCGCAAAAGTATATCAAAAACCAAAAAATTTAAGAAACACTAATGCGTTATAGATATAGAAATGTATCATCCGGCACAAGTTCAACGCAAGTTAAGAGAACTCCATGACAGAGAGATCGAATTAATATGGATTCCGGGGCACAAGGGTGTCGCTGGCAACGTCGCAGCAGACTTAGCAGCAAAAGAAGCCACAAATGGCGAGCTAGGGCCGGGGGCGACGTTGTCAGTCGAGGACGCTATACGACAGTGTAGGGAAGCAACGAGGGGACTATGGGACGGTTTTTGGCGGACCCAACCACAAAAGCTCATTGAAATTAGAGGATCCACCTCAGAAAAACTACCCGTGCAAGAGCTCCCACGAAACCTTGAGGTAAGCCTTTGCAGACTGAGGGTGGGGCACACAAGACTGACCCATAGTCACCTTTTCAGCAGGACTGCCCCGCGGTGCAGCAGGTGTGGATACGATATATCCGTAAAGCACCTGCTGCTGGAATGTCAGGAAACGGATAACCTCAGACGAAAGTGGTCAGTGCCACAAAGCTTGAGCGACTGCTTGAACACCGATAAAGGGATTTCATCATGCCTGAACTTCCTCAGAGAGGCCAACCTCCTCACCGAACTATAAACTTTGTGAGTGAATTGTGACTCGTGAGTGTATAAATGTGATCAAGAGTGAATGCAACTGGGCTTCAACATGAATGAGTGAGTGAAAAGTGTGAATTTATAGAACTAGATAAGTCGCTGATGACCTTGGACGTTCCAAGCGACTATAAATAACCAAAAAAAAAAAAAAAAAAAATGTATCATCCAATTTATTACAAGCTAATAGCAAGTTACCGATGTTTATTTAGTTTTGTGTTCTTATTGATCATTAAAGTCTCTTGAAAATTAAATTTTCAAATCTATTTAAACATGCGACGGACTATATATGAAACGTTTCCTTTTTACAATCTAATCTCTTTAAAAGGAACAATTTTCATATCATTTTCTTTAAAATAATTTGCATTATTGTAATACTGTTAATGTTTCTTCTCAATCAAAATTGATGTATTTGCTATTTGAAAACGGATCAATAATATAATCAATATTTTTTACACATCAGTTTCACATAGCTTTAAAAAAATATATTAAACGTCTTCAATTGAAAAACTACCATATCAAATCTTATCAAGTTTAAAAATTACAACTCAAGGAAATTTCAATACTCCGTAAGACGACAAAACCAAAGAGATAGGGAGCTATCAGCTCAATTACGGTTTACCTTTTTGAAAATCAGAGGCTCATTATTTTATAAAACTGTTATTCTTTTTTTAAGGAAAAACTCATTTTAAACACGCCTTGTGTAAGGTGGATTAGCGTTATAAAAACCTAAAAAAAAACTGATTCGGTCATATGCATTACAAGCTGTTTATAGACAGTTGTCCGTAAATAAAAATAATATCATATTTGAACGAAATTGTGAGTATTTTATTAGTTATTACAAAGCAACGGTACTTGGTAATTTATACTCAGAAACAATGAAAAAAGTAAATATTGACAAATAAAAAAACCAATTATCATATTAGCTCAAGATGATAAAAAATATCTTTCTACCAAAAATCTAGGTTGATTAAACATTGGAAGCTACGAAAATTCAATGCCAATGCTGAGGCAATTTTCTATTTAGTCCAACGTTATTAAATCGACTTGAGTACATAATGAGAAAACGAAGAAAAGAAAACGTAATGAATTCGTCGAGTTTTGAGCGAAGAAAATGATGTTCATTTCGTGAAATATTTACACATTCATTTTTATTCAGCGCTGGTATAAATAGAGTAAAACGCATTTATGTAATTAATTTTATTTCTTCGTGCAATAAACTCAAACTGGAATGATTCGACAAAATGTAAATGAATTACTTTTCTTTTTTGTATTGTTGTTGTCTTTTTATGTGTTATTGTGTTACTTAGTTGCAATATTGATTTGAATTCAAGATCAAGATTTATTGTAGTCAATTTATTTTTGGCTGATTGCTATCTACTTTTTTTAATTTTCATGTAATTTATTTGTTTGGTTTTTTTATTACGTAGATGAATACAGTATTGTAAAAAACTACCATAATTACGAGTTATAAAGTTTGTATGAACCTATATTGTTTAATGAGACTATCTTTCGATGTATGTATATCATAGAGATTGTAGGTGACATGCCTTATCAAGTCTATTTGTCCCTTTTCTAAATTAACTCTATTTTTTTGGTTATTTATAGTCGTTTTTAACTGCTATGGTCGTTAGCGACTGGCGAATCCGAAAATCTAAGAAACATTTCGGGTTACAAGTATAATTCAACCAGGGTCGACTAGGGTCATTGGCGTATAGGACGACAATCTAACCAACCATGCCACTAAGTGATCTTAAACATCTCTTTACGAATCAAATGCAATCCTTTCCATATAAACTAAAACTTTTCTCAAGTAAGTATAACTTTTTTGAAGTCAATTGTAATCCAATTGGCAATTTTAATCAATATCATTCCATTTGCACCTCTTAAAAAATTCCAAAACTTAACATACAAAAGAAGCAAGCGAACTGTAAAGTTTGAAAAATTCAAGAATTCACTGTAACAATTCGTTGTTACAATAAAGCTTAATAGACCGGTGGATATTTAAAAAAAATCCTGTGGGTGCGGTAGCTCTGCATATATTGCGTGTGCCCGATGCTGAAATAATTGTTGTTTCTCTTGCTTTTATGATCAGTACCACCCTGGTTCTTGTATCATTATTAGTAATAGCCAATGAAAGGTTAATAAAAAAATTCGTTTTTTAAATGGTATAATCATTTTCCAGCAGAATAACTAAATAAACCTGCTGAGGTAAGATTTACAACACTAAACTTGTAATATTTTTACTACACTTTGTGTTCACTATAACCACAAATGTAACTACCATAGTGTAGAAAATATATGTAGCAGTTACAACTGCTGAGTGTTGTACAATTAACAAATTTTGGCGTTTGCGCATGCGGCGCGTACAACATAACCAATTATTTTGACAAATAAATGCAAAAGTCAAAAATTCAACTACATTTTTACTAGTTCGTGTTGTAAATAATACTACAGTTTTTAATTACACTTGGCTGGTAAACGTTACCACACGTGGTGTCATCCTATATAATACTAGTTAATGTAGTAAAATTAACAAGGAATGTTGTTAAAACTACAACACATTTTTTTCCGTGTATAACACCAAGATTGAAAAATATTTATTCAATTGCAGAAATATTAACGTAATCCCGTAGCAGTCGCCGTAGAAATGATAAAAAAAGCATAGACTGGGATTCGAACCAGCTATACATAGGTTGCGAAACGGAGACTTTGCCAACTACGCTACGCACTACTTGATTTTGGGTTCAGCACAAACTGTATATGAACGCTTGACAATTATCGAAAAATTTCCGATTAAATTGTCTCGAAAACGGCTGAATAGTGGGTCCTATTACTTGCACCTGTTACATCCCTAGGTGCACCCTACATGTGGTATAAATTTGGTCAAAATTGGTGACCCGCACGTTCTAAGGTCTCCTTGTAAAATAAAATTGACCAACAGAAATTTTCTATGTTTAAACAGTCGTAATATGACCTAAGATCAGAGGTTCCCAATTTTTGTTGGTTTGCGACTCCCTTAATACCTACATCGGATTTTTTCCCCAGCTTCCTTAATAATTTTTGACTTTCTTGAGAAATTGGAAAACTTAAATTTTCAAAAGCGATTATGAATTTAACAGGGATAATATAAAATATCTAATTTTAACTGTTTCGGTAATATCCATATTGAGACTGGAGAACCACCATGGTGACCATTAATGGTCTTGGTTACAGCGGCTAGTCGTATGTCCTAATGCAGTCATTAAGGGTTCGACACGCAGTTAAAGTGCACTTTAATGTGGTTAGCTTAGTTTAAAAATAAATTTAAACAAATTTTGCGTAATTTGCCGAATTATTTAACTGAATATTTCGCAGTGCTCTTACGACGAGACCGCGTCTCACACTTTAGGAATCACTGCCTTATATGTTAAAGCGACTTAAAACACAAAAAAAAAATAAAAATAAAGAAGATTATATTTAATACTGGATATAAATTACAAGAAGCATGATCGTGTTAATAGACAAACCGTATAAAATAAAAACTTAAGTAAAAGTAAATTCAATTCTCAGTAAACTCAACAAATGTTATGTCTATGAAATTGAGTTTTGCAATACAATAAACGGAAAAAATTTGCCGGCCGGCCAATTATCTACTTACATTTTCATTTTTTTGTCAAGTTTATCGACCTTTAGACACTTAAAGTAATAAAAAAAATCACCGAATGAGATAATGTTGTTTGTAAATTCCTGCTCGGTATAATCATTTCAAATTGGTATACCTTGTAATATAATATTATTGTATACCTAATAAAAATTGATCTAAATTCCAGTTAAAAATAAATTTAAAATAACATCGTTCGTGTAAATTAAATAATTTAAAATAAACATTTTCACCTGCTTAGTGCCATTTGCTATCCTCTGCAAAAAGTTTATTATGATAGATAATATATTTAGATGAATTTTTTGAAGAAAGCCAAAATTTAGGCAACGAAAAGTTACGATGTTTCAACTGTGAATGAAAAATAATATTTTTATCGTTAGACCTACTTTAAATGAATTGTGTGAAAAATATTGTTTCCGTAAGAAAAAGCGTTTACTATTAACGATTTCCTCTTCCTTTGCGTTTCACCAATGTGAACTATACAGTAATTTTTAAAACGATTTTCAAAATTCTACGAAGTGAGTTTCTTCTCGCTTGATTAATTGCATTGTTTTTCCAACAAAATAAATATTACATCCTCTTTTATTGTAATTTAGAGAGTAAATATGATTATATAACTAAAAATTTTCCTGATAATAAAAATAGACATTAGTTGAGGTCGAATACCACCCAATTATCTAACAATAAGATTTGTCGTAAAATAGGGCCGTCGTACGTTAATTCAAAACTAACTATAAGTGTGCAGGCCTACAACTATTAGTGAAGTAGTAGCATAAATATCTATAAGAAATATGCAGCTCAATAATAGAATATAAAAACAGTAGATCCAACTCAGAACTTGTCTTGGGTTTGGGTTCATTCAAGAAGGATATCTATAAGAAAGAGACAAATATCTGTGAACGATAAAATTAGTGCAATTAAAATTGCCGCTCGATGACGCCGTTAGACATGCGTTCAAAACAGAACTGCACCAACCACCAATAGCGCTACAGCGACTCTTCTAGAACTTTTTCCCTGATCTCAATATTTAACCAGTTTTTTAATTATTCTTTCATAAGAGATCCTATAAGATCCTACTATATACTTGTATACGATCCATTGGTTCATTGGAATACCCATCATGCTGATATTTTACAAACGGTTGATCAAATTTTCTTGAATCTTAACTTATAACAAGCTCGATCAAATAACTTTTAAAACAAATAATATTAGATCAAAATCAATTCAATCGTTTGGGAGTCCCAATATAATAATCAAACACTTGTTAACACGTAGGGGAAGTTAGCCCAAAACGGGTAAAAATTACATTTATAGGACAAAACGGGTTTTTTGATATCTTGGTTATTTTTTAAAATAAACAAATACTGGACATAAAATGTGGTCAAATCGTATTTTATTTCAAAGTTTAATTAACAAATTATATTATAAAGTAAATCAACCTACCCTATAATACGATTGTTACAGTTTTTATTACCTTCGCGCTTAGCTTACCCGTTTTGGGCTCACTTCCTCTATTGATCCCCCTATTTATAGATTACAAAAAAAAAATGCGTAGTTAGTAATTATATATAAATAAAGGTTGACATTAATAATAAATATTATACGAGGGCTGTCGAAAAATTTTCTTTTACTTTCTTACTCTTTTTTATTATTACTTTGTAGGATCACTAATAAATAGATAAACAGCTATCTCATAAACCTTAGTCAACTTAATCAGTAAACTAGGACTCTTTAACCTGTAGGTACTCCGTGGATTCTTAGGATCGCTATACTTCGCTATTAGCTTTGATAAATTACTTTATCTGCTACTTATTTAAAAGTGCGATTTTGAGCACGAAAAATTCTTAAAGAATAAAAGGTTGTAGACCCTTAAAATAAACTAATGCAGACGTAGAATCATCATGCTTTTAAAACATTGTATTTGAGGGTTAGGTATATACTATGTAAGGATAATCTATAAGTTTTTCTAAGTATATAAAAAGTTTTTGAATAAATTCAAATTGCATGGTTTGTATACCTGAAAAATTGAACAATTGTGTAAAAAAGAAAAATGATTTGAATTTTTTTTCATCTAAAAGTGCAAACGTGACAAAACCAAGATTATTATAGGTTTGAATTATTGTTATTGTGCAGTAGATATTTACGCTATTGCATGATGCGGTTATTTGCATAAAGATTGCGTTAGCCTGAACACAGGTCACGACGAAGTCATGGAATGAAGTAACACAACCAGTACAAAGTTGAATCACTCTAATGGTTTATAGGATGAAACAACAGACCATCTTTGAATTGAGAAAAATATGTACGAGTATACCTACAGAGAGGTTATGAGAGATTTAAGGTATGAAATTGAGTTTGAGCCAATTTGGCTCCAATGATTTAGTACGGGCATGCATTTGATTCGTGAAAAGTTAAAAAGTCGTTAAATAAATAAAAATATATATTTATTTTTATTTTCAATTATACGAAGAGCCGAAGGCGAGTTGAACTTGAGCTCGACATAGAATTCTTTATGGGAACTAATAACGAATTTCGTATTGTATTCTTTCATACGGATGGAAACGGTGAAGATTATTTCATTTTGAAATGGAAAATTCAAAGTGTACAATGTACCTACATAATATTCTTAAATTGATCTTTCTCAAGTCAAGGTCTGTAGCCAACGAACTCGCATCTTCTTCGTTTGTATTTTTCAAAATAATTTTCCAACACCATGTAGTTTAGAATAGTAATTACCAAAAACACAGGCGGACACTTCAACGATAAAATTATATTATAGGGAATGAAGAGGTTTTATGAAAATTAGTTCCCATTTATTTATCATTATGAAATGATGTGTCTACATAGCCTATATATTATCGTTTTTAGACTGTTCCCAAATTACATTTCGAGGATGTGGATAACAACACAAAATAAGTGAAAAAAGCTCATATTACGATAGGTCTCAAATTACAGTAAAAAAATTAACATGTAACAAAATGGAGACAAATAATTTTTTACGAATTTCTGATTAAAGAAACGCTATTTTTAAAAGGGTCAAATTTTATTAAATTTCAATTTTCGTTGAAATATTTCACTTATTATTAGACTTATTTTGGTTCGTGTTCATAAAAAATTATATGCTTATATAGGCATACTTGCAGAATACATATGAAAAAAAACCTCCAGTTAATTCTATTTGATTTTACCCAATATTTGCAGTAATTAACTAGCTTTAAGAGAAATGCTTATGTTTGAAAAGTATTAAATTTCCCATCAAATATTATTTGTACAAACTTGAGAATTATCTTCATAGTATATTCAAGTAATTATGCAAGTATATCCTTTTTTATAAATACGACCCATTGTGCATTAGAACAAATTGAAGAGGTTGGTGCAAGAACCCGGTAAGTCCTGACTGACAAAGTTTCGGAAATCGTTGAATGAAAATAAAGATGACATAAGGTAAATCCTTGCCTTTCCAACATTATTTACTATACAGGACAGTACTGATGTTACATTTTGCTCCGGTTCTTGGACCAATCGAAAGAGTAATATTGTACCAAGGAAAAAATGCTATAAAAACAAAATTTAAAAGTTTGGACTTACGGGGTTCTTGCACCAAGCCCTTCAATTAATTTTTAAAAAATTTAACAATACTTTAACATTTACTGCTTAAAGAGCTACCCAAAAAGGGAATAATATGCATAACAATAATATTTAATATCAAATAGAATTTCACAAGTACCAAGACAGTAGAAGGTAGCTCAAGTCATGATGATTCAAAAACCAGGGAAACCGCCACATGATGTCATCTCATACAGGCCAATCAGCTTGTTGCCAATACTGAGCAAACTGTACGAAAGAATGCTATCGAGCAGAATTCAATCCAGAACAGTGATTCCAGACCATCAGTTTGGATTTAGAGCTAAGCATTCTACACTGGAACAAGTTCAAAGAAGCATAAAACAATTCGAGAAGCTCAAGAAAATAAAACTTTTTGTTTGGCACCAAAGACTTTTATTCAAAAAGAAATCCCAGAATATTTGCTAGTACTCTCATCGTACCTGGAAGGTCGCTTATTTCAAATAAAAACGAAAAATGAGGAAACGACACCAACACCCATAAAGACAGGGATTCCACAGGAAAGCATCCTGGGTCTCCTCCTTTATTTGTTATACACAAGTAACATGCCAACGACAAATGATGTCGTGATAGCTACGTTTGCAGACGACCTGCAATAATAGCGACAGTAGAACTCCCAGAAGCTGCGACAATAAAACTTCAAATCACCCCCCGCAAGATCGAGGAATGTACTAAAAAGTGGAGAATTAAAATCAACACATCCAAGTCAGTGCATATTACCTTCACACTGCGCCGTCAGACATCCCCCCATAATATTAAATGTGGTTCAAAACGTCTCCAGAGAGATACTGTCAAATATTTAGGAATGTATTTGGATAGGAGATTGACTTGGGCTCACCACATTCAACAACTTAGAGGTCAGCTAAACAATTGCATTAGCTTCTCGGAAAAAAAAAATCTCAGTTATCTATCGAGAACAAATTCTTGATAAACAAAGCAGTTTTAAAGCCAATTTGGACGGTATCCAACTATGAGGAACAGCTTCAATATTGAAATCCTTCAAAGATTCCAGGTGAAAACTTTACAACAAACTATTAATGCCCCTTGTTATATAAACAACATCAAAATACATCAAGCCACAAAATTCCAACAGTAAAGGAGGAAATATGCAGAATTAGCGATAAATATTGCTGGATTATAGCGAAGCGATGGTACGGTTAAAAATATGGGACCCAATTGATCTACCTGATAGATTCCAATAAAGAAATCAACAACATGGAGTAGTCCATAGGGACTACTCCTTTCACAAGCTAATCACGACCAGAAGCACTAATTGCACCGCTGCGCGCTGTGCAGATCGTGCATAATTTAGGAGAAAAAAAACATACTTTAATTCGTTTGCATGTAGCAGATTTTTTAAAATTTGATTTCTAACGTTTCGTTTCAATTCGCCGCAGACCCTTTACGGTAGCTTTGCGGATCCCCAGAGATCCGTAAACCATAGGTTGAGGGTCGCTGAATCTCATAATAGTGACAATCGCTTTGTTTTTGCATTAGTCTCACTGATTAGTTTAGTACCAATGCAGAACTGCTGTAAAAATATTGTTAAAATTAGAACTAAAAAATCAACAACTAATTAATAATAAAAAGTATTGGTCAAACGATAAATGAGTGAATGAAATTATTAATTGATATTAATAATAATTAAGATGAACCTGAAAGCAAAACCTATTAATAAATCACTCAAGAACTAACCATCTGTGGTAAGTGTTACTAAATGTGTTTATTAATAAGACTAAGTAAGTAATATTTGATAAAAACCCCAGATATTTGAATTATTAATTATTTGATTAAGCTTCAATGTCTTAAATCAATGTTCAAGTCATCATTCCATGTTAATTATTCAATGAATAATTATACAGATAGCGTTCATATTATGTCGAGGAACTGTTATGTTGAGAATATTTGATTTGTGTGACGGGCCATTAAAATGTTTGGAATGATGGAATTTTTAATTTATTATATCGAAATCTAGAGTAGGTCTTCGTGAAATTTGCATAATTAATATGAAAATTTAAATTGCCACAGTAACAGGTTTCGTTTGAGAAAGATAAAAAAAAATGATTAATTTATTTCGCATTCGATTGTGGGTATTTATTTTTAGCTTTGGGTCTACTTGACCCATATTTACCTATCAGTAGATATTGTAATATTTTAAAAGCTTGTTTAGTAAGTCAGAGTTGGACATTTAAAAAGAATTGAACATCAGAGACGACAAAATATTCTCCGAACCCCTGATCTTGATAAAAGGATGAGGAACACATGAAAAGGGGATAGATGGAAAGTTCTATCTTAGAACAAATATGAATTGCTTCACTCTGTAGTAATGTTTACCGCGGGACCAGGGTAGACGTCCTTTCATATTGACCTCTTTTCGATTGATCGTTAAAAAAAGGAAGTCAGAGTTGGAGGACGAACATTTTAAAACAGAAAATAAAAATGAAGTTATAGGATTCTTGTAAAAAGAGTAGCGAACATACCGATATGCGCTCATGGTGCATTCCTATTTCTTATTTGATCAAGAGTCAAAGAGGATTCGTTTACATAATATTTTATGTCTACTAGAAATACCCCAAAAAAGCTCAAAAAATTCCAAGTGTTACATTTCACACATGAAATCTTTACGTGTATTGACCTCTAAACATACCCAACACTCTGATCCTCTGAGAAAATATGTACTAGAATATTTCTTAATTTAAAAAAAATTATATTAGCTCTTGTAGAATAACTATTGGCATAAAAGCAGCTACTGAGTATAAAGGTTTCTGTAATTGAAGACTGGGCCATCAATACCTAACGAGTTAATGTGCTAACAATGTAAAAAGCAGGCTAAATGCCATGATCATTTATAGCAGCGGTATAGGGGAACTTTTTTACCATTACCCCAAAATAATTTTGCATAAGTCGATATTACCCCCTCATTTTGAAAAGGAGACAATCAATGTACATTTAAATTAAACATTATTTATTGAATTAACTTACATGAAAAAAAATTTGCATGAAAGTAGCAAGTAGGTAATACTCAAAATAAAATTCTCATATTGCAACAAATAAAAATTAAGTAATTGAAAACTCTCCTTCATTAGATTTTGGAGAAATTATCTTTCTTCATTGTTTGATACAATAACTTCAACATTGGGCCTTTTTTGATGTAAAAACCATTTAAATAAAATCTTCGCTCATAGTAACACGCTTATAAAATAGCCATAGCAAAAAATTTCCGTATTACCCACAAAAATTTCATTTTTACCCCATTTGGGGTAATTTACCCCGGTTCCCCGACCGCTGATTTATAGTAACTATTAATGTAATGTAGGTTAATGTATGTATTAGGTCAGTATTTTCCAAACTATGGGTCGCGACCCACCAGTAGGTCGCGAGCGAATATTGAGTGGGCCCTAATGGGCGATTCGCCACTGCATAAGAATTAAGTATATGAATAATGGTGACTGAGCATTACCAATATCAATGCCCTCTTTTCTTTAAGACAGCTAAGAGGTGGGTCCCAAATAGGTTGTTAAAAATGATAATATCAAGGGCCTTTTAAGAAGGACCTTTCGCAAGAAAATCGGCGCTAAATTAAAATATGGGATGCTAGATACGAAAAACAAAAATTCATATAAGGTTGGGGACCGATCTAATTTTTTGCGCGGGGGGGGGGCTAAAATTTGCAGTTCTGCCACTGGTGGTACAGAGAGGTTTGTCTCATAAGATCTAGCTAACTGTTTGTCAATCAATTTATTTAATTTAGATTCTTGAATGAAATAGTAAAAATTCTCTTTTATGTTTTCATTTACATGCTTCGGTAACTGCGGAATCATATTCTGCAGATAGTGAGGGTGAATATTTAGGCCGGTCTTCAGCGGTTAGATACAGGAATTGCACTTCATTAAATTTTATAGATAACTTTATATGTGTATGCTTTAGTACGATATTTAATATTCCGATATTGTTATAGGTAATAAAGATTTGTGTGTATATATTCACGAGATTAGTGACAGCAGGTTGGAGAAGGATACAAATAACCTGTTTATACAAACATATTTTCTAATGAAAAATTAGATCGCAATGAAATATGTTCGTTAAAGAGTGGAGCAGTTCAATGACAGCGTTGTTATCAATTATTTTATGATTGCAGGTGAATGTTACTTGAGCAAGAAAATAACGCAAACAATGAGAAGTCAACCGGAACATTTGATTCAATAAATACAATAGCTACAACATGTGTGTTGTGATAAGATAAAACACACACAAAATAATCTTTTTATGGATTTGCTTACTGTATTTATTTTTACCAAGCTTTTTAACATTATGGTTAATTATTCTTCCGGGCTTTAACATCTAGAGTCAAATCTTTTCATATATCCTACCTGTATTTTTGTAGATTATTCCAAAAAAAAGAACAACAAAAATAAACACTGACACTTATAAAAAGAATTTCAGTTGAAACTTTTTTTTAAGATTATTTAGTGGAGCGGAAGAGTTATTAAAATACCGAGTGTTGATAAGAAAATTTGATCAAAATGCACTTTCACAGATAAAATGTTCAAAATTCACAGTGGAGCCGACTGTCTGCAGACGAGTCGCAATGGATGTAAACTGAGTGTGTAAGCGAACCCGAAGACCTTTCGAGATGGCGAGGAGTGCCAACTTGGCCGGCTACCATAACAATCGCTCGTAGCTGGTGTTAGAAGATACGCGTCCAACAAAGACACCTGTGCGAGTTTGTTATGATTGTGCTGTACGCGTCTTGTTTTATTGAAACGCGGAAAATGAATACGCGAGTATTTTATTTCTTCGGCATGGAAGCGGTGTTCAGAAATAAGACAAAGAGAACACGTTTCGATTGGATTTGTCTTGCCTTGTCTCTGTTTGATGGTAACGTTGTGGGAGATGCAATAAGCAAACAGGTTGTGTATCAAACAGGTAGAGTTGTTTTACCTGTAACGTAGCAAAGTAGAAGAGTTATAACTGAAATGTAGACAAACATTTTTACAATTTTGTACAACAGTCAGTCTATAGCCAACTTTTAATAATATTTAATTATCGACTGATTAACGAATTACGCTTATTCCTTAGATCAGAATCTAAATCTGTTTCATTGAAATAATAGACATATTCAAATCAAGCTAAAATTCGCAAACACGAAAATTAAAATAGCCCTGCAATTAATAATACATTCAGAAATCAGAAGTGGCTTAGCGTCTACGAAAACAAAGGGCAATATCCTGTTGTGTCGAACATCTTTACATAGTATAAAACAAAGTTGCTCCCGCTGTCTGTTCCTTTAGATCTTTTAAACTACACAACGGATTTTAATGCAGTTTTCAGTAATTGATAGAGTGATTCAAGAGGAAGGTTTTCAGGTATAATACATGCATATTATAGTGGAGAAAAGTAGGAAAATTCAAAGATTTATAATGTGAGGTCATAATCAACATATTTTTGTGCACCTAATTGCAAACACTGGCTAAACCTTACGAGATAGATGAAACTAATATGCGGCGAAATTGTGTATCTTAAAAAGATCAATATAAAAGTCTGCAATGGTATATGTTTATCTCCTAAGGATAACCCACAGAAACCATTTTTATTTTTTACATATCGCTACCTCAGTGTAACAATGAGATATCTCAAAAAGTCTAGTTTTGAGATAATGCATAAAGTAACTTTTATGCATAATTGTACTCCATCTCTAACAAGAGTATTTCTAGATTTGTTAAGAGAAATTCTATTATTTCGAAAGCTTAATATGTCTAGTATTATCTAAAAGAAGCGTTTTGTTTTTTTTTTTTTTATAAAATGAATTAATCCTAAAACACAGGCTAAAATCAATCAAATCATACAGTAAGATATATCCTTTTAACGCATGAAGCTGTTTAATTCAGAGAAAACCTAATGTTGTACTCAATTCTTCTGTTTTTGGTGGTTTTAAAAGTGGTATGTATATTATCCTAAAATTGGTAGTGATATTACAAAAAAAAATATTGGTTATTTACCAAGCTATTTTAAACAATACAGTATTATTCCTTATCCAATTAAAACCGCTAGATACGTTGTGCAATTCATGTAGCTCAAAATTGCCCTTTACAGCATATCATCAAAATGAATATCTTAAAAGATATCACAGATTTAAAAAAAAAAGGGTTAGCAGAGCGGCTGACTATTATACGTCGTACGTATTGCCTGTTTTATTGGTATCCTCTTCTGTATTATATAAAAAGGTTATGTTGGTCCTTATCTAAGACAAAAACTCGAAAAATTCTGTACCAATTAAGCTCAAATTTTGACCCAATTTTGAATATACAATCCGCTTCCAGATTGATTTTATTTACCTATATTTGTTTAATAGCTGTATCCAAACCAGCTAAAATATTTCGAAATTATCAATCTCAAATCGCAGTACTTTTATTATATAAACAGAACTATATGCATACAGCATATATGTACCTAGTACCTATGTATATACGAATTCCCAACCTTCACCTCAGAACCATCCTTAATCGAATTTTCCCAGGAAAAGTTTCCAATAAAAGTTGTAGCCATTAATGAGTCTAAGAACCATAGTAAGTTTAAAGAAAATCATTGGAGCCGATTTCGAAAAAACTATAAAAAGGCCTATAAAAAAACCCAGGGGACCTCAAACCATGTATTTCCGGTGAAAGCTCGAATTCGAAAATTCTACCCGATTACAATACTAAATGTAGGTAATGTAAAATGTAGGTAACCACTCCCACACCTATAAAACTACATAAACAGAACAATGTTTATACGAACTCCCACTCTAAACCCCAGAGCCGTCTACCGGTGGGCAATGATGAAAGATACGGAGGACGTCCTGACGGCTAAAAAAGCCGAAGAACGCACAGTGAGCGCGTAGCGGTGCGACCAGGGTCAGGCTGAAGTAATGCGAAAGCTGTTTCCGGTCTGGCTCTCTTCCACATTGAAGGGCAGTAAGAGGATTGTTTTTAGTGGGTAAAAATCCCACACTACCATCTTCAATTTCATCCCTGTTGGTGTCTTTTAAAGATTTTTTCAACCTCTACAATTAAAAAAAAACAGAACCGTATTTATTTAAATTTTCCCAGGAAAAAGTGTCAAAGAAGTCCTTTAGTGCAGAGAACAAGCGTTCTCTACAAGGTACAACCAACGAGAATACGTGCAAGCAGAAACTACGTTTTCTGCAAGGTCCGACCGAGGCGAATAAAGCAGCGACGATTGTCATTGATAATTCAGTCAGGATCCCGACTCACACTACATGATGACACATCATCTCTCGGACATCGAAGCCAACCCAAGACGACTGCTCTTCTCTCGACCGGAGAAAAGCACGACCATTCAACAACTTCCTTCGCTTCACGATGTTCATCGACAACCACTTATGACGAACGTAACCCCAAAGTGGTGACCCCGACCAACAAACAACCGCAACCTTTTATCATTTAATTTTCACGACGCCGCCTCGAACGACAGCATTACATCTGGACCATCGACAACACGGCTTGCGACACAGCCACGAACGAACAATAACCATCACACTCGCCTCGAATCAATATAACGAGTTGATCATAAGACGGTGGTGCATAACTACCACTCTTTCATAAAGGGTTAATCAAAGACAAACGGTGAACAATCGCCATTTATATCACAACTCAGGGGACCTTAAAACATGTATTTTCGGTAAAAGCTTGAATTCGAAAAGTCGACCTGATTACAATACTTCCTTTACTATATAGTAGCAGAGAGAAGACTGAGAGAGCCAGATCGCATGAATACACTTGCTGCCATCTACTCCGAGTAAAGGTGTTTGGAACTATTCCTTAGTCAGTTTGTGTTCCTTTCTCCACCGTTCTACACTCGGAACGTCTAAAGCCATAGAGAAGGTTTTCTCTGTCGAAACATACTCGGAGCGCTTTTCTTCTCTCTCATGAGCATAGATAAGTCGTAAGCTATCGCAAAATAAGTAGAGCTATAATTCTCAACTGAAATAGCGATAGCTAACGACTTATCTATGCTCATGAAAGAGAAAAAAAGCGCTCCGAGTATGTTTCGACAGAGAAAACCTTCTCTATGGCTTTAGACGTTCCGAGTGTAGAACGGTGGAGAAAGGAACACAAACTGACTAAGGAATAGTTCCAAACACCTTTACTCGGAGTAGATGGCAGCAAGTGTATTCATGCGATCTGGCTCTCTCAGTCTTCTCTCTGATAGTAGTAAAAGAAAGTAAAAATTGCAATTAGTGCAAATATATCAATGGCGCTCATTTAAAAAAGCTATTGTTTCCCAACAAAGACCCACATTGGAACTTATACCGTATTACGCTCTTTATGGGATTAAGAAGAGTAATAAGGATTTGAATATCTAAACAATTTTAAGCAGATCAATGATTTATTATTTAGGCATAATACAGTACCAAATATAGTATCAAAAATTTGAATATTACATAATTATTCACTATTGAATGTTAAATTATTTTTAACCTATAAAAATTATTAACAGCAAGCAATGTAATAAAAACGCATTTTAAGTGCAAAATATGAATCGTTTAATATTAAATAAGCTTAAAGTACAAAGTAAGATGTGTTAATTAAATGCTGCAAAACATGGATTTTCAATACAAATGAATTTCATGAAACAAATAATTATAAATTTTTTGTTCAGTAATACAATGCAAATTAGTGAGATATAAATGAATATAATTTATCCTTTCAAACTGCTCATTCCAGCTCGCATAATTTCATCCACAAGCAATAAATTGCTTGCAATTACCGAACAAGAATTGATAATTTGTTTCTTGACAACATAATTATCATAAATACCATTATCAACTGGATTGATGGGTTCGCCCGATACTATATCTAATCCAATAGGACCTCCAGATAATCTTGCTTCCTCTTGAAGCTTAACGATAGTATCTTGAGCGTCATATCCAGAATTTGTTGCCAATATTTTTGGTATGACTAAAAGAGCTTCAGCATACGCTTGAATTCCTAAACGAGCTTTACCCTTGACCATGTCTTTGAATTTATGAAGCTCAAGATTAGCGAAAATTTCAAAAGCACCTGCACCTGGAACTAGGGCCTTGTCGTCAATAGCATTATTGATAGCGCGAAGTCCATCCCTTACAGCATCTTTGATTTGAGTGATCGTGTGCTTGTTGGGGCCTTTGATCAAAATTGTTACTGATTGGGGATTTTTACATTTTTCCACAAATGTGTACTTGTTTTCACCCAAAACGTGTTCATAGACTAAGCCTGCATAGCCGAGATGCTCCTCTGATAAATCATCGAAATGGTTCATTGCTTGTCCACCACAAGCCAAAGCTAAACGTTCCATGTTACGGCGTTTGGCACGACGTAAAGCTAAAATACCTTCTTTAGCTAATAAGTCCAAGGAAAGTGGGTCAATTCCTTTTTGATTGATTACTACGAAAGTTTTATCGGTTCCATTGCAAAGTTTTCGTTTTAATTCGATCACTTTCTTGACACGTTGGTCGATAAAATCTCTTTCGGCCTGAACTAATTTTTCACGCTCTTCTGATGTTTTATAGAAGAATGAAGAGTTGACTTCTGATTTTTCGTACTCCATGCTCACGTTGCACGTTAAAATGTAAGCGTTCTCAACGCGTTTGGGCATATCGGGATGACGACTGCCATGATCACATACAATACCTATTAAAAAAAAATAAGAAGATTAATGCTAAGATAGAACAATCAATACATAACATGAAAAACTTAATTCTGAATTTTGGAATAACTGACAAAAATTTGGCCCAAGATATTTGAAAGACGTAAGACGATTTTCCGATCCTCATACCCTCTGGTGAGATACCGTAAGTTTTACTCAACCTGGATGACGGGGAAATCCAATCTCACGTGAGATTTTTAAAATACATCTTTCTTTTGTAAATGCGTTGAATTTTTTTTAATAATAATTTGGCGTTCGGCTGGCGTATCGCCTAAACCAGAACAAAGCTTCTTAAACTTTTTTATATAGCGACCCCCTTCAAGCTTAGGAAATTTTAAACGACCCCCTCCTCCATATAATGAAATATATATTAACCGTAGATGTAGATGTAATCAATGTCGAACGTTCAGTTGAAAATCGAGGAGCGCGTTGTATTTATTATTTTAAATGCTACTTCCATATTTTCATCTATAGGCCCTACATAACAGTTTTGCATTGCCACTTTTTTCAAAAAATAGTTATAATAAAACTAAAATAGTATTTTGTATGATTTTTATTTGTATTTATATTTGTACGTAGTGTGTATACTAATTTTAAAATTTTATTTATAATGATTGAAAAATATCAGGTCTTTGCGACTCCCTTTCAGTAGTCTCGCGACCCCCCTGGGGGTCGCGACCCACAGTTTAAGAAGCCCTGGCCTAAACAATCGAAGGGTTACGGTGCTACTTTGGGGCTTTAATGAAAGTACAACAAATATAATTGTGTGATAGTAGCCATATTTTAGTGAAGAAACGTGTCTTACTTAATTTATCTGTTTCTTACAGAAAAACAAAATAACATTTGCCTAGAGCACCCAGACCCCCACCCTCCCCAAAGTAAGATAAAATGAGATTCGGCGCAACCTTCTTGTTTTAAACGCCTCCGGTATTTTATGAATACCCTTTAAAGCAGTGGTCGGGGAACTTTTTTTACCACTACCCCAAAATAATTTTGCGTAAGTCAATATTACCCCCTTATTTTGAAAACGAGACAATGAATGTAAATTTTTTTTTATTTTTACAAATTTTGCTTTTTCTTAAAAGTGTTAGGGATCTGAAACTTTCAGGATCTTATTATTTCATTAATACCTATAAACCCTCCAAGTATCATTTAAACTAACACGCTTATGAAATAGTCATGGCAAAAAATTTCATTATTACTCCCAAAAATTTCATTTTTACCACATTTGGGGTAACTTACCCCGGTTCCCCGACCGCTGCTCTAAAGCAACCCAACTGTCCAAAGGGGCGCATCTTGCCGTTTGGAGGCTTCACCACTATTTATAGGCGGTTGGGGACGGCAATTGCCATATGTGCCAGAAATAAGAAAATACAGAGTCTCTCTGGCAGTCAGGCAGCGCTAAAAGCGATCGCCAATACAACGATCAGCTCAAAGCTGGTACTGGAGTGTCGGCAACTCCTGGAGGATCTGGTAAAGCACAACCGAGTCAAACTTGGTTGGGTGCCGGGACATAAGCGAGGTGAGGGAAATGAAGAAGCTGATTCTTGCTCAAGGGCTGGTTTGATGACCCCACTCGTGGGCCCGGAGCCTGGAGTGGGGATCACCAAATCTGCTCTCAAAAGGGTGATGAAAAGTCGGATGAGACGGTACCACAACAAATACTGGCTAGAAATTCCCGAGCAGAAACTCAGCAAGAGAATGATGGGGAGAATTTGCCCCTCGCTCACCGCTGAGGTCTTACGGCTGGGAAGGAACCAACTCAGGATAGTAACGGGACTGATAACCGGACACTGCAGACTGAGAAAGCATCTGCAGACTATTGGAGTGTCTCAACAAGACCTCATTTGCAGATTGTGTGGGGATAGGGAGGAAAACGCAACCCATGTCATTTTTGACTGCAAAGCCCTTACAAAGTGGCGACAACTGTATGGGATAAATGACGTCCAAACAGGCACAAATCGCACAAAAAGCTTAGAACAGGGACTGTTTCTGCTAGGCAGAATGCTGAGCCTGGAATATGCAAAAATCCTTGTACAACAGGGATGCATGAGCAGAACAGGAGTACAATAAGTCTAAGGCTGCAGTGCGGGGGGAACAACCCCCTAACCTGGTTTTCTGCTAAGTAGCCATCCATAAATCACGCCACACGTTAAGAGGGAGGGAGGGGGTCGACAAGGTGTGACATTGTGTGACAAGGGGGTGGGAGGGGCTTTTAATTTCGTGACGTCACATTTCAAAATCGATTTCAATCTAAGTGCTTAAAGCAGTGGATTCAAAGTCCATGGACTCAAGACGATTAAGTTTGCTCTTTAATTAATATAACTAATCGTTTTTTTTTTTTAATTTCTTGAAATGTTTGATTTGATGTTAATTTTATTGAAAAATCATTTAAATTGAAATAAAACAATTCTTGGAACTGCTGTTTTAATTCAATAATTATTTATTTATTTTTTTTGTGTTTTAAGTCGCTTTAACATCTAAGGTCATATCACGGCTGTCTAAACACAGAAAAATTCTGTTGGTCAATTATATCTTAGGTCTAGAATCTTAAGTCTAGGATTCAATGGGGATCGAACCCAGAACCACTTGACGCATGAAGCGGAGAGAGCAATTGCTCTAACCACAGCGCCAATAGGGGGTCTCAATAATTATTTGTAGATGTAAAATTATAAAATATGTGACGTCACACTAAGGAGGGATGGGTCTCACAAATGTGACCAGCTGTGACAAGGGCGGTGGGAGGGTCAAAGATCATAAAATCCGTGTGACGTAATTTATGGATGGCCTCTAAGGGGTAAAAACCCTTGTCAAGTGAGACGACAGTGCTGAATAATATTATCTTTAAGAATACCGAAAACAATCTTAAAAGATTATACCTTTAATTAGTTGAGAATTTGTTTCAGATTTATGTTGCATTTCCATTATTTCAATCATATGTAAATCCACTGGTTTGTCTTGTCTGATAGCCAAAATAGCATCAACACATACTTCTGTTAGGACATCAGCAATTTTCTGATGCACCTTAGTACGTAAAGCAGTACGAGCGACCTCTATTAAATTTTCCCGATTGATTTCAATGTTCACTTTGAACTGATCCAACAATTCCAGGGTTTTCTTTCGTGCTTGATCGAATCCTTAAATTGAAAATAAATAAGTTAAAAGACTACAGTCATGGTCCAAAATTGTTGATCGCATTACCTTCCGTGACGACACGGGGATGCAATCCTTCGGAAATGTAAATATCAGCTTGTTTAAGCAACTCTCCAATTACTAAGACTGTGGATGTTGTTCCGTCCCCAGTCATATCATCTTGAGCTGTTGATGCTCGAGCGATTAGTGATGCAGTTGGATGTTGAATTTGCATTTCATGCAACAAAACATTTCCGTCTTTTGTGATTTTAATATCACCAGCACCTGAAACTAACCTGCAACAAAAGAACGTGGCCATTTAATATTTTCGAATGTAATAATTTGATCTAAAGGTAAATGTAAGTTAAATTTATAGTGTTTTTTCGAGAAAAATTGAAATAAAAACCACATGGTTTGTGGGCGTTCTTACATTTTCATGGTGCCTCTGGGACCTAGGTTAGATTTCATTACTTCTTGTATGCCTTTTGCAGCTGAAATATTAACAGCTAAGGCTTGTGCTGCTCGAGCCACTTCAGCTTTAGGGTTTAATAAACTGATTGCTGACATTTTTGTTTATATTATGTTCAAAGAAAACAGGATAATGAAACACTGAGACCGGCCGAAATCACGTTAATTCACCTGAATCGTAGCAAAGATGAAAAACATGTGACAACACAAGTGACGTCTAGTGAGGAGATTTCGAACAAAATTTACAAGAGATTTGATTGGTTGTCGCCAATAATTAAAATTTAAAATAATGATTCATTTATGTTTCATTAAATTATTCCTATTATTTATCTCTATTTTAATAAAATTTAAGTATTTTTAACAAGAAATTAAATAAATATTATTTATATCTTTTTGTTATTGTAGTTTTTATAGCAAAATTGTCTCACAGCTAATAATTTATTGTAACTTAAACCATGGCTGAAATAACAATAATTATTGTAATGTATCCCATTTTTCTTAAATCCAAGGATTTTCAGGTTTAGTTACGTGCTGATAGCATATAAGTTAAGGTATTTTTTCTAAGAAATCTGGAACAAGTGATTAAAAACAAGTAATAATTATATTTGCATTTTTAAATCTTTTTCTCGCTAATAAGATTAATTTCATCTTTTGTATTTTCCTTTAATTTTAATCAATGGAAGTTTGTAGTAAAAACTTTTAAATAGGCGAATTTTTGCATAGGACCTACGGTGATACCAAAATTAAATTTTAGCAATTGATTACGTTGTTAGCTCTCCATTTTATAAAAGTCATAAAATGTTAATTAATGAGGGAACAATTTGTAAAATACTATATATAATTGTTAAATAATATAAATTATTAAAGATTAGTTTCAGATGAAAATAAAGCCGTACATTTAACGATATAAGTCATACGCAATATTAAAATTAAATTATATTTTTTATACATAGAGCATGTTATTTGTACATTGAATTGCACAATGTACGTTTATTTTTATCTGGAACAAGCCTTATATAAAATGCCCCAGTCGCGTAACACAACATTGAGAAAAAAATCTCTTGACAACTGAATTTCATTTACGCCAACAAAATGATTTGATAGCCCATTGCCAATCAAATATTTAATATTTAGATTTAATTGTCCAAAGAGAATTTTTTTCTCGGTGTACTGTTACGCGCCGACACTGTTGCCCTTTGATAAATGCCGCTAAATGCTGCACCGTGCCTAGTGGTGATATTGTTTTTATTTCATTTGACAATTGACTTTCAAGATGATTAAGTTTCATTATTAATTAATATGATAGGTCGTTTTTTATGTTATTTCTTGCAATGTTTGATTTGATCTTAATTTTATTAAAAAAGCATTTATTATAAATTGAAATAAAACAAATTTTGGAACTGCTGTTTTAATTCAATTATTATTTGTAGATTAAAATTGTACAATTTGTGACGTCACACTAAGGAGGGTAGGGTCCCACAAATGTGACAAGAAAGTTTTTAGGGGGGGGGGTCAAAAATCATGAAATTCGTGTGACGTAATTTATGGATGGCCCCTTATGGGAGAATATTCAAAGCGCCTTAAAATGAAGATAATATCTTAAGTTCTCAATATTATTGAGAATACATTGTATCAGAATAGTCGACGTGGGCTGATACGAAGAGAACGATATAAAGTATAAGCTTTAGTACGATACATAATATGCACAACTAAATTTTAACAGCATCAACTGGCGGCATTTAAACCTCAATAATTTCTTTAACAGAGATGTTCCTCCTATATACTCCATGACTATGATAATAGCAATTGCTTTTTAGTAATTTACAAATAAGACTGCATTTCAGTAGTCAATTTAATTATTTTTCTCTATTCTCTATTTTTTGTTTGATGGAGTTAATCGTTGACAATTGAGGCATTTATTTATGTATTAGGTACTTACACGCGTCATATTCATGATGTGTAGGTACTGAAAGAGATAGGAGTAAGGTAAAAGAAAGTTCCTATTTTTTTTCTAAAAGTAATCATTATTATTAAAATAAACCACGATTATAATATTCACTTATTAAAAATACTTTTTAAGAGCTATTTTTTCTTAAACGTTTAGCAAGTTCTCGAGAAATTGCTTCTTTGTCTTGCGCAGCAGTCAATTGTTCCATAACTTCATGATTATATGTGGAATGCAGCATTAGGGCTAAAACACCCGCTCGAGAGGCCATACTTTGCCGTAATTGTCGTTCCTGTTCAATCAATTCGTCGATTTTCAACCATTGTCTTACTCTCTCCATATCAACTTCTGCTCGTCGCAACTTTTCCCAAGCATAGTGCTTTACGCAAACTTTTTTTGGCAAACGACAAAATAACATTGTTGATTCAAATTCTTCGGCGTCCAAAGGACAACCACAAACTTCATTATCTAACACTTTTGGTTCTTTGCAATGCTCCGGGCAGAGGACACGAAGACGCTTACAATAGGTGCGATTGATGGGGTTGTAAAAATCGCAGAACATAACGTTTCCCTCGATGCGAGTTTTGAAAATAGAACCAAACGAGGCTTGGGCTTCGTATTTGTTGAAACATTTTTCCATGTGTTTGATAGCCGTTCGATTGTGGATTTCATGTCCACATGTAATGCAATACATTGATAAATCGCTATCATCATTGGCCATATCGTTTTCAAGTTTTGGATCGATCGACACTTGCTTGGAACGTTGAATTATTTGGTCTATATGTGCATGGCGTCTGTCTAATTCTTCTAGTTTTCGCCTCACTTCGATCTGTTGAGCTCGAATTTTCTCCAAAGCTCGTCTGTTCCGCGATTCGGCTTCACAAGGACTCAGTGCCCATTCTTGTATACGTTGTGGCAGAACCTTAAAAAAAAACAAACATACAGTGAAAAACGGTAAAAACCTAAACTGAAGTTACCCAAGTATTTCTTCGTTTTAAACAAATATTGTGTTATAAATAAAAAATACAACAAAATGAAAAACCGACTTTAAAACAAAAAAAAAAATCTTAAACAAAAAAAATTATTACGTATTCTTGCAGTGTCTATAACTTACAAATTATTAGGATGATATAATGTACAACTATTGTTATTTTTGGAGTTGGTGTCAGTGAAGGAAATGCGACTATATTGGTACTTAGCAATAAACGAGAATATCTAATGAAATTTATTTTTCAAATGAACTTTCATACAATGTACTAGTACTATGACAATATCTAGCGACCTTTAAATTACAAAATACCAATAACCAGCTAAACCTTTTAACAAATGAACATTAATTTTTATTTCCTTGGCTGACACCAACTTCAAAAATAACAAAAGTTGTACATTATATCATCCTAATAATTTGTAAGTTGTATACGCAATAATTTTTTTACTTTTTAGTGCATTTTTTGTTTACGAGTTTTTATTTATTTTGAAGTCGGTTTTTCATTTTGTAATAATTTTTTTTTATTTCTCGATTTTTAGTGATCTGAAGTTTGATAATTGATTTTATTTCTTTGAATATGGGTAAACCTACTAAACGTGCTGCTCGTATGAGGCAGCGCCGTTAAATGTTAAAGGTTACTAGATCATCCCTTTCTGCCCTTAAGGGTTGAAATTTTTTGCTTTTAAATGTAATGATAAAATTAAGTAGAATACTCTTTCCGATAGAAAAAAAATCATCAAAATTCGATGATTCAGTTAAACATCACTATTTCATCCCCTATTTTCATCCTTAGGGGGTGGATTTTTTCTTCAAATTGAAATGCGAACAATTTAAAGGTACGATGTAAGTAATATAAACAAAATTATCGAACTCTGGTTAGCCAGGAAAAATTTATTATTTCATCCCTAATTTTTAGCCCCTCATGAGTGGAGTTTTTTTTTTATAAAAAATGGATGTGAGATTAATTTAAAATTATGTTCTATCAATAAAAAAATTTATCAAAATCGAGTTATCCAATAAGAAGTTAATATTTCATCCCTTAGTTTTCAACCTCTTAGAAGTGAACGATTTCCTTCAAATTAAAATGGGATCACACGGGAAGCACCAGCTTTCAAATAAAAAAAGAATTTTCAAAATCGAACCATCCAATAAGAAGTTAATATTTCATCCCCTAGTTTTCAATCCCATACAAGTGAACGATTTCCTTCAAATTAAAATGGGACCATATTACAAGAAACTATATTGCCGAAGAAAATCTTTATTAAATTATTAATACCTTTTTTTTATAGAGAGCAGATATAGTTTGAAAACCGTAGTTATATGAAATACCTGATAAATTCGATGAGTGGCCAAAGACATTCCACACTCTTCACTACAATATTTCGATCCGATTCGGGCTGCTTTAATGCATCGAGGACCATAACATTGTCGAGGTGTATCACTCAATAAAATTGGGTCAATTGTAGAGCTATTATTTTCTTCACTAACCGAACTTTTTCGCTTTCTTTTCACCTGCGACATTCCTTGCAAGGAATTAATACACGTTCTAGAAGCAAAAAACAATTTTATAATTACTTTAAGAAAAACTGATTAAATGTTTCCTATTAATAGTAATTAATACGATTGTAATAACGCAATAAAAATATTTTATCAAAAGTATCATAAGAATGAAGAGGAAATTGATACCTACATTAAAGCGAATAGTTTATAGTAAATTGTTGATAAAATATCGAAACAACGATTAGTCATGCATTTACTTAGAAAAGAAAATTGCGTACTAAATTGAGTCTTTCAAATAAAAATATATTAAAACGTTTATAATGTTCAACGCATTTATTGATATTGCAATGTTCATGGTGTGGTTTTAATTGAAAAATTGATAAGAGCTTTGTTAATTGAATTGTGAAATTAATATGAAAAATATTAGAGACAATAAAATTTAATTAGAAAATAATCAATAATAAAGAAAATGATGGTTAAAATGCCACATAGTATGTGCTATATGAAGATATGTTAATGCTCTTCAATATGTAATGTAATTGCTTTAAATATGTTACATAGTGTTGAAGGTATGTTAATGCTTTTGTATATAAACAATTATTTTAATGATCGTTTGCAGAACTGGGCTTTAATTCTTACCTATGCTTACAACGAAGTTTTAATCGATTAGAACCGCCATATTTTTTCATATCTTTACAAGCATCACATCGACCACAATCCTCGGTTCGATAACAGCCCATACATTGTCCGCATCGTTTCGAGCCCAGTTTTACTTCTTTATCTTTGCGCTTTTTGCTTTTTTTGTCATCGGTAACAGGCTTTGAAACTGTAGCTGGCTTGTATCGAGTCTGTAATGTCGGGTCTTCCTCTCGACACCGAACGCAGAAAAATTGTTTTATATTTTTGGCCTCACGCTCCGTTATATTAATGCAGTCCCCATGGTACCATTCTTCACAGGCATCGCAGCCAATCATAAAACGTGAACTATCTGATGATCGGCATATACAGTATGCTTGGCCATCTTGTTTTAGAAGTGTTGCTATTTTTGATTGTCTTTCCGGTAGGACAAATTGCTTAGCGATTTCTTCACGCTGTGATTAATTCAAATGATAAAAATTAGAAATGTGAAGTGTATTAAGAATAACTCCTATTACTCTATCTACCCTTTTCCTATACACACCAAACCAAACTACAGATTTCTTGGGTAACATTTTACCTTCTCAAGATACTATTAGTGAATAAAATTTGTTACTATCGATATGAACAATAAAAATTTAAATAATTCTCAATTGTTTAACTTTTTGGTGGTAATAAAATACTTTGTAAACTTGATAGTTACGATACAACAATTTTATTTGTTTCATGTTATTTACGAATGAACCTACCGTAATATCACGTTTTTTACTCATTTTGCATGTAATTTGTAGTAAAACTTAATAAATTTTGCCCAATTGTAACTTAACCTAATTATTTAAATTTACAATAGAAGTCGACGAGAAATACAATGTTGTATTGACTGTAAAATCAAATAAATTTTATATACAAGTAATTGATTGTAAAATTGTTTTTCAATTAAATAATAAATTTTAGATAAAAAATTTAAAATGTTTTAAAATTAATTGTCAGATATATACAATTGATTTTTTTATCAAAGCGGACATTTTTAAATGTAACTATTTCGAGTTGATGAAGCTCTACGCATGAGAATACAATCGGTTAGGAAAAGCGACGATTCCTATGCAAACGGTATGTACTAGCATGTGCAGTGTAGTACGTTATTTATCGAGGACGCGGACACTTGATACTGCTTGATACATTTTTATACCTATGGCGCCTGATGGCGCCTATGGCTTTTATATACCGACTGTACCGACGGTACCGACTGAATTTTTAACTAATTGAGAAATTAAAGTAATTAAACACCGTTAATATCCAAAAAATATTTATTAAAAACCTTTTTCAAAAAAGTGCTTCTCTTCAAATGCATTTTTTACTTTTTAGTGCATTTGAATAGGAGCCACTTTTTTAAAACGTTTTTTTATCTATTTTTAATTTATTTAACGTTAACATTTTAAAAATTTAAATTTTTATTGTTTGCTTTATATAAATTTAAATTATTTCATTAAATTAAATCTGTATATGCTATAGTTTCCAAAACTTTATTGTCATCATTCTTCATCGAAATTATGCTCGGGTATCTACAAATTTTGAGAAAAATTGTATAACAGGAAGGGGTTCAAGAGTTAAGTAATAGATTAGCAATTAAACACAGGAAGCGAGTGAAAAGAGGAACTTTAAAAACTAAGTGATCTTATTTAAGATGAAATTTGAATGAATAATAAAGGTACGCACGTTATAAAAATATTTCTGTTAGAGTAATTTTTAAGACTTATCATCCTTTAGTCCAGTGGTCTTGGAACCGGGGTAAATTACTCCTAATGGGGTAAAAATGAAATTTTTGGGGGTAGTAAGGAAATTTTTTGACATAGCTAGTTTATCAACGTAATAGTATTTCCGAAGAGTTTATTAAAATTGTTCTTACATCAAAAAGGCACAATATTGAAATTGTTGTATTAAACATGAAGCAAGATCATTTACCCAAGATCCGAAGGGGAAAAGTTTTGGTTCCACGCGTTTTGATCCCCGGACAAAATATCCCCACGACAAAATATCCTCAGGCAAAAAGTCCTCATAGAATAATTGCAAATCGTATTTGTAGTATAATTTTGATGCTAAAACATTTAGTTTTATGTAAAACTTCGCGGTGTCAAGAAGTGCACATTCAGTCAATGAATGAAAATCGGATAAACGAACATTGGTTATAATTTCTTTTGTTAATTATAATTTATTTTTATATTGATTGTCTCTTTTTCAAAATGAGAGGGGTAATATCGACTTACGCAAAAATATTTTGAGGTAACGCCAAAAAAAGTTCCCCGATCGCTGTCTTAATCTATCTTAGTTCTCTTCATTTTATTAGTAGGAGTCAAGCGATTTAAGTACAGAATAATGTTACTAGTGAAAGGTTAATTCCATTTTATAACATTGATGTCGAAAATCTTTGCTAATTTGGTGCAACTACATATAGCTATTCTATTTTAGCTATTTTAGCGAGCGGTTAACAAAATGTTGCCACCGCAGTCTCATGAAAGTGTATTTATTTCCCACTACAATGAAATGAACTAAAGTATATAACGACTAGAGTCATTAAAGCTGCAATATACTAATTACTCATATTGTAACAGTGTTTTCATGCGTGCCGCAATTGCACGAATGCCAAAATTAACGACGAAAAATCAAAAGTGAACCTTCTGTATGGTCTATACTCTATATTATGTGACTCAAATATAGACAAAATCAAATATTACTTTTATTTCACATTCCTGTTCTAGACTCAAGTAGAGGTTCCTAAACAATAGACAATTTGTATTAACTATTTCGGCCAATATTTTATTATACTGCCCCTAGATAGTGAAAATTACTCACGAACCGAATCCCGTAACAAACGAAAGGCATCTTCATGAATTCCTCGAATAATATGGATGTGCTTAGGTGTTAGGTACTCTCTAGAATCTAGATTAAATTTATAAATAGTAATACGAAGTAATTCAGATCCCAGTTTATGAACGAAATAAAAATCAGATTAATACGAATCAAAAATTTTTATTATGTCAACTTAATTTTTCATTTCAGCGACGTTTCGCCATGGATCATGGCTTCTTCAGGCATCTATTTGAATACATACAAAAACATTTTTCTTTATATAAAACAAAACATGATAAAATATATACTATAAGTTACTGAATTATAAATAGTTAAAAGTTCTTTTTTAACGGATATTTGTTGATGATGTGATGTTTTTTTAAAATTTGCACAAAATTGAAAAAAAAAACATCAAATAAATAATAAAATATCCGTTAAAAAGAACTTTTAACTGTTTATTATTAACTATGGATAAGAACTCGAATAATACTAAAATTGATGTTCTAAGTTCTAACTACTAATACTTACGTAAGCATAGGAAGGGGGGGGGGGGCTAAGAGATTTGCTTACTTGTGCTGAAATGAGAGTCGGAGGGTTGATAATTGTAAAAAATTTGATAACATTAGGGTCAGATGCCTCTCGGGGAAAATATCAGTGAATTATTCACCATTTATATTTAACTCTACATTATATGGCTTACATTTAAAACATTCGACATTCTACATACAACAATATGGATAGTTTCGCGAGTGATAAAGTGATCTAGCTTGGTTTCATTTATGGGAAAATGTGTTTTCCCCGTATTATCAGGATTTTTCCTTTAGGGGTAATACTATTACGACTATTACTATATGCACTGGTGACTAAGTAGTTGTCTACCCATCAACATTGTATCATTGATTATTGTATTACGTTTAAATGCCTTGAATATATGTACGTATTTAGTAAGATAATAGGTTGATTCCAAATGACAGCAAGACCGTACATTTAACGAATAATTGATGCAATGTATAAAATTTATCATAATTGTATGGTTATATATACTGCGCAAAACTAATATCGTAACTGTACGATTTTACTTCCATCTCAAATAGACCAAAGGTCACTTAGTGGCGTGGTGGACTAGACAGTTGCCTTATACGCTAGTGGTCCTGGGTTTGAATCCCATGAAAGCCTAAGATTTTTTTCTAGGATTTCGGATTCGACGGTCGCTAATGACCAAAGTAGTTGAAGCGACCTTAAATAAACCAAAAAAAAAAAAAAATAGACCAAATTTAAATCATTATTGAACCTTTAAAGTTTTTGTTTATAACAAAACAAAGTTACTCAGTAAGTACTTACCTTATTCATTATGAAAAAAGAATTCAAACGAAGAATCCAAAGAATCCATATGACCTGAAAATTCAATTGAGCAAAGCCCCACCAAATTGGGGTTATATTAATTCAAACTCAACGACACAAAGTAGGTACTTACATTCTTAATTTATCATTCTTTATTTATCATAAACTCATTGTTTTTATTATTTCCTATAACGTATAATCTTTTGGAAACTGATAGATTATCGTATTGCGGCATTACTAAGGTTTTAATGTTGTTTAAACAACATTGCTGTGAAAATATTTAGATACCTCATATATCTAAGGTTTTACAGTCTGTACTTAAGTGTTTAAGAAAAAGGCATTAATATTATGTACATTGTTGTAACAAACTTTTATTAAAAACTTTTTATATATATACATCGTAGATCATACCTAAACTTATTTATAAGAATTAATAAACCTAGAAATAATACTGAACATACATTTATTTATGCTCATATCACTTATTTAAAATTATAAATTGGCTGTTATAGTAAGGTAATTTATTTAATACAACTAATTAATGTTGTTTAATTAATAATTATACATTTAAAACAAGTTTCAAATAGATATAGCTTACAATGGCAATGAAATGCTTTCTATTGGAATATAAAATTTCTGCAATTTTAAAGCTATTTTCATGAAAAAATGGTTTTTATACAGACATTGGTACATCTTTAAACTTGTTTTGTATAATATGACCATATTTACGTATCAATTTAATTAATTCGAGTATTGAAATTAAAAATATATAAGGTAAAAATATATTTTAATCACATGGATAGTATGAATTTTTTTAATTCGATGGTTTTAATTTTATTTAGAGATTTAAATACGTAATTTACGTTTAATTTGAAAACTGCTAAAAATCTTTTTATAACCGACTGCTTTCAAGTTTGGGAGTCGCGTGTCCATTTCCAATTGCCCCATTTGTGTGTTCGTCTGCTGTAGTACACATTTCGTTTGCATGTCCCATATCATTAGACTCTACAGACTTGGGTGCGCCATCCATTAGGAACATTGTTAAAAGAAACATTATTGAACCTGAGAAATGAGAACATTTATTAAAAATCAAGAAAGAACGACGTATTATTCGGTGACTTACTGATTCCGTAGAAGCCAGCGTAAAAAATGTAAATTGATTCTCGATAGCCAATTGCTTTCGATACAGGGTCTACTAAAATTGGAAGGTTTCCTCCAATATTGTTCATGACGAATAAGAACACGCCGACACTAGTCGATCGGATTGACAATGGCACGATTTCGACTAAGACAGCGAAAACGATTCCGAACCACATTTCAGCTGAAATAAAAACAAGGGTTCTCTTTTTGTTGACTTAACGTTGATTGAAAAGACTTACCGAAGAAGTATGAGATGCTTAGAGTTATCATGGCCCAAACTGGTTCAAAAGCTACACTTCCAAACGCAAATGGTGTGGCAATGAGTTGACTGATCGCTAAACAAGCGACACGAGATCGGACTCCCATTTTGGCAACGAATTTATCACTAACGACTCCTCCAAATACAACCCCAATTCCACCAATTACAATTGTAACAGCGAACAACCACCAACCAAGATCGTAATCGGGGAAATATTCCCGATAGTATAAATCACAGTTATAAGCAAAACACATACCACCTATTAAGATTTTAATAATTTAATTGACTTACAATTTGATTAACTTATCGTAGTATGGTACATACCACAATGCCGAATTGATGCGGCTAAACATAAAAGAATGACTCGGGGTTGTAAAATCACATTCCAAATCGTAATTTTTTTTACTTTTCCTTTTGAATTCTGTTTTTGTTCGGCTTCACCGATTTCAGTACGGGCCGGTTCATACAGCGTTAAACCGGTGAGAAGAGCAATTATAATTCCGATAACTCCACTTGCGTAATAACAAATTCTCCAACCCTAAGAAGAAAAAAATTATTTAAATATGATATTAAGAATGAACGCTGAACATTCATTGAAACGTAAACATATTAATGTCTAACGGTTAGTGATTAATCTACAGTGTGTACCATAATAAACATATGAAAGCTTCAGGAGATAAAGGGTACATTTTTTACGAATTTTTTGAAACAATTAATTGTTAATATTCGGAGAGCCTATAACCCCTGTTTCATGAAGTGTTTGATCCGTGTTAAAATTTTGCACAATGGTAGCTATAGGTAAGATATGTTGGTAAAAGTAGATATGTAGGTTAAAAAGTATGGGCCTGACCTATCTGCAGTATTGTTTATCAAGTTTAAACACAGTTATAACAATACTACTGTATAACTTTACTATACTATTTTGTGCTATATAAGATATTAAGTTCATTATTGAATAAAGCATTAATAATAACGCTTCCTGCTAATTTTTTCTCTTTTTTAATTAAATATTAAAAGTTTATTTAGTCTCTCCCCCTCAAGGAGTAAGAAAACTTGTTACACTAGTATCTCCTGTAACACAAATTTTAAACTGGTAAATTTCTCATGAAAATCAACTATTAAATCTACCTCTTACTTTTTTTAGCTGGGTGTCCGAGAAAAAAATTATTACTTAATGAGACATCTAGTGGGACACCCGCTATAGATTTTCTTAAGAAGCAGAATAAAATTTTACGTCTACATACTTTCATATATCTTTAAAATATACTGAATGAAATTAATTAATTCTGATCTTTTGATTTTACTTAAAGATTTTAAAAAAAAATTTTAGTTGGTTCTTTACAATCAATATCGTGTTATAGATCGACTTTGGAGATCAGAATTTTTTTTTTTTGGTTTATTTAAGGTTGCATCAACTACTATGGTCATTAGCGACCGTCGAATCCGAAAACCCATGAAAAAAATCTTGGGCTTTCATTGGGATTTGAACCCAGGACCATTGGCGTATAGGGAAACTTTCTAGTCAACCACACCACTAAGTGACTTAAAAATCAGAATTATTAGTACTGAAAATATTATTGCATTACGAATATTGAGGTTTCACGTTCATTGTAAAAGTTATAGGGGAAAAAGGAGTAATTAAGAACGTCGAACTTACAAAAATTAATAAGCAAAATCTCAGATATAATAAACTTTCCTTATAATATTAACGTTACATATTTATCTATCTACAAAAAATTAAGTCAAAACTCTTTGAAATTAATTTTAAAATAACAAAAAAAAAGAAAATAAAAATTTCTATCATTATATCATCTTCATTTAACCGAAACCGTGTGGAGTAATTGGGAAAATTACAGTGGCGGCTCGTCCATAAAGGCTGCGGGGCTGCATCCCCTCCAGTATGAATTGAATATGTTTCTTTTAATATGTATTATTTATAATCTATCAAATTGTTATTGTTATAATACTACCAACGGCCGCAAAAATTGAACAATATATGAGGACTGCCGTTTCAAAAGGACTTATTTCCAATTTTCAAAAAAAAAAAAATTTTTTAAATATTATTTTACTATAGTCATATATCCCCTATTAAATAATAATAAATAATAACAGTGTCATCAAGCTTATGTCAACTTGTATTAAAATTATACTAGAAGAATAAGAAACTAAAACTTTTTCTAACATAGATAATATAGTTTTATTCAATTTCCCAAAAAATGTTTTAGAGGAAATAAGTCCTTTTGAAACGGCACTCCTCATATGATATATTCTAATGTAAGATTAAACTAAAATATCAAAAAACACCGAAAACAGTGGAGTTACGGCTCTATTTTGGTTTTGCGGGCTGCATGAATTGCAGCCCGCTAAGCTTTTATTAAAGCATTTTCTGTTTACGTTATGAAACGGCAATAAATAGTGGAAGTTACGTAAGAAATAAAGCGGATTTTGGGCTACAAAACATACAGCCCTCGCCATTTAACCAACAAGTTGAACAAAGATGGATATACATTTCATTCGTATCATAAACGATCATTTTTTATTTTTTTATTGTCCAATTGAATTCCTTCGGTTCTAAATACCTCAGGCGCCTAAACGAACATCCTAGCCACCTGGCTGTTAACCTCCTCGATAATCTCCTCCATTTCTGGAGTTGCCCTACAGGTAGCAGTACAGCAGTCACCCCCTTTGGGGTAACCTGTCCCGTTCATACGTTCACCAGATTCGCTTATTGTCTTAAGACAGATTGCGAAATAAATAAAAAGGAAAAAAAATTGAATCCATTTAGATATTTTTATACTTGTAAAAATCTATAATGGGAATTATAGAAGCTATAATAGATTATTAGAAAGTTCTTAATAAATTTATACATAGGGAATTCTAACTTATATTAACATTTGAGGTCTTCTAATGAATGTACATATGTAAATGTAATTAATGTTTATAACAGTTTTTTTAAAAAAATCGCAGCCCCTCCATTACAAATTTGCACGAGCCGCCACTGGAAAGTGGTATCGTTACAATCGAACTTGTGTTTATAACCTTGCATTCTTATCGTTTTAAATTAACCTTATAATTGTAGTTTGAGCATAAACTGTAGAATAGTTGTCGCTTCAGTGTTTTAGTGTTTCTCATTACTTTTATTGTTAATTTTTTCCTTTACATCTGTTATCCTATTATTGATTGTATTGTGTGAGTTATTGCCTTCAGTAGCCGTTTTTTAAGAAAGCAAAAATTGGTCTAACAATAAGGGAAATACCTACAAATCGCCTAGCTTATTTGCAAGGTATGTAATACCATTTGGTTGTACTCTCATATATATACCTATTTAAGTTTTTAATGCTTTTGATAATGAAAAACTATAATAGTACCAAGAAAAGTTTCAATTTGGAGACGAAATCTTGTTCAATGTGATCGTAACGGATGCTTTAATAAACTATTTATTCTTCCACATGCTTACAAACGTTACATTATTTATTCTGTTGCATTATTTCACGTAAAGTTCAATTATGAGGTAACTGAACAAGGTATAGATGGAAGATTAAAGTTTGAACTAAAGAGATACTATTTTTGATGAAAAGTGAAAAAAAGGTCTTAAAACACAATTAAATTATAAAAATGGTCAAATTAAATTAATATTCTCTATAAAATTAAATTTTAATGAAAACATTTATAAGTTCTTACCAGTTCAAAGAAGTTCAAATCAGGTACATATCGTCCAACCGGGAACGCGATTCCGTACCCTCCATAAATTCCCCAATTGAAAATTGACATGACTAGTCCCCGTTTCTCTTCTGGAAATATATCGGAAAGAATTCCCGTAGCCATTGGGTTACACGCTGCCTCTCTATAATTCAAACCAAAAATTTACAACAATCGTTTCTCGTTGAAATTTATTTGCTTTGAATATTTGAAACGTACCCAAATGCAAGGACCATTCGCAAAATGACCAAGTGCCAATACTCTTTAACTGCACCCATTAAAAAAATAGCGATTGAAAAAATAACTGTGCAAATGGTTAGGAGTCGAACGCGATTATATCGGTCGGCAGCCACTCCTAAAAATACTCCTGCAATTGTAAATACGGCGATGAAACTAGGTCCAGCTAATATTTGATAATCGATTCCCATTCCATTATAGCCCCATTCACAATATTTAGTTCCGTTGAGTTCTAAAGTTAAACACCTGCAAGTTTGTTACATTAAAAATTGAAATCGAATAAGTACAGATAGTAATTTATCATGTTAACTGTAAAATTCTGTTGTTTCAAAGCTTGAGTATAATTAATTATTAGTGTTGCAATTACAAAGTTCACATATAAATTACGAGGCAATGAGTGTATGTGAAAATGATGAGAGCAAACTTACACATCGGAACTATTAGCTTTGTCACATTGGAAGGGTAAGGATTGCAAGTCGAATTCGGTGGTATTTAGCTGACATGATATGTCTCCATATCGTAAATCAGTTGCAGTGGCTTTGGCTGTAACACCAATTAAATAATGTCCTAGTTCTCCTAAAACGTAGCCCAATGAAACAATCGCCAACACGTATGGTTTGTAGAGGAACGAAAACTTTTCAAAAATTGGAAGCATCTTGAACGAATCTGGAACATAAACGAAAAAAAAAATGATAAAATCCTCAAATTACAAAACAACAAAAAATTTCCTTGTATTTATCAAGCTTATATACGAAATATTTAACAATACAATTTTATGAATTGTATTTCTTTTCTCGATTTTGATTGATTTCAGTTAGGTATTTGATCGCGATAAGCGAAATCGTTTGGTCTCCTATTCAAAAGTATAAATTATTGTTTGTCCTCAATAAATATAAATTTGATGAAGAAGCAATTTGGTTTCTTTTTCTTCTCTCGAACTTTATCAATTTCAATTTTCTTGAAAATCATTGTTCTACGTGATTGAATGTACCATACAATCAATATTGCCAGCAAATCTTTATACAATAAACCCTATTTATCTGTTGTGGGATTTCTTATAAAAGTTGGTCGGTCAAAATATTTTATTTTCTTCTTTATTATAGATAAGACGTAGCTTTGAAAATCAAAATAAAACAGCACACAATGCTTATAGATAAAACATAAAAATTCTATGTTTAGAATACTTTTTAGTAGTTTTTCTAATTTAAGAAGTAGTGTATGTAACTTGCCTGGTAGTTTGCCTAGCGTTAGTATACAGATGGTGAAAATATTAGAATTAGCGAACTATAACTACTTAATACGTTTAATAATTAGATTGAAATAAAGGATAACATTTGTAACTAACACAGCTTAAATTTGTTGTTGGATAAAAGGTAGTGAAAATTACGGGAGTGATATAACTTATATAATAAAATTAAAAAAAAAACATTTTCGAGAAAGTTTATATGTGTGCATGAATGTATTGTTGGTAGGCTATACTTTGACTATCAATAAATCTTATGAGCCCATTTACGGGATCTTACGAGATATAACCCATTATATGGTAAATATGGGTGAAAAATAGCACACCTGTTTGGTCTAACATAAGCTTATTTTATAATTCACTGTGGAACGATTTCTTCTTTTGTAGTTAGGGATACATAAAGTTAAGTAATTGGACATCTTGTGCTATTTTCATATTGGACATCTTGTGCTGAATTGGGCTTAAGGGGGAACACCACTGTGACGGCCGAAAATAAAAGTGATTTTTGGAAATTTTTTTGAGGGGGTAAATCTAGATAAATTTATTGTTGCACGTACGGGATTTTGAAAATTTTGATTTGGAAAAAAATGGGACCGATTGTAAATTTTTTCTTCATTTTTTTTTGTTACAACCCAACACAAAAAGTCTTAAAATCAAAATTTTTAAAATCCCGTACGTGCAACGATAACTAAATCTATACAGATTAAGAAGCAGTTTGAATTTTTCATTTCAGATGATCCGTTTTTGAGAAATCGATGCGACCATGGAGGGGGAAATTTTTTCAATCGTCCACGAGATTGCTTATAACTTTTTTAATAATTAATATTTTTCAATAAAAATTTAGGGTAACAGTCTTTAGTGGACACTTAACAAAATAAAAATAAAAACCCCGATACCCAAATTCCCAGATATTTTCCCTCAAAAATATTCCCGAAAATCACATTTTTTCGGCCGTCACAGTAAATAACAGTAAATAACAAAATAACTTGAAATTTAATGCTTCACTGAACTTTATTTTTAATACTAAAGTTTAACTTAGTTACACTTGATTTTAAGTCAAGTAACTTGAAAATCAAGTCAAGTAATGAATATAATTTTACGGTTAAATTATCCTCCAGTCAAACGAACTGTTTCAGTATAAAGCTGAAGTTTAAAAACCGTGACAATTAGGGAGTATAAAAAATAACAGAATTTTAAATAAAAAATAAAGTTAAAAACTCTTCTCATAATCGTAAATGAAGATTTAATGAATCGTAACTACAACAATGGAAAAATGCTTATAACGAACCTACTTAAAACTGGGTTCCACACATTCCATACATATTTTATTTTAAAACGATAATTCGGTCTTTTTAGTTTCGATAGAATCTATTCTACTGTGTTGATAAATAGAACTGGCCATTTACTCGTATATAGATAAATGAAATTTCATAGAAGATATTTAGCAGAAAATTTGTTTAATAAAATCTATTTGGAAGAAATGCATTAACCTAAGACCTTGAGGTTCGATTGATATAAGATAAGAAGGAAGATACTTAAAAGCTGTTAAACAATTTAATAGTTTTGTAATTCTTAATTTAACCTATTAAAAATGAAAAGATAAGGCTCAGTAGAACTCCTATTAAAGTTTATCTAAAGTTTTGGTGCGATTTAAATGAACAAAGATTAAAAAAAAAACTTAAAATTTTTTGCAGTCAAATTTCCGGGAAAATTAAATTTCATAATTTCCTGAGTAAATCGTTATGAAATAATGAACCAAAATGCCCAAAGTTTAAACAAACTATTCATAACACCAAGTTACTCAATGTGGCGTTAAGAGTCAATAAGAGTTTAAAATAAATACTCATTGACTCGGAGCCATTTTCTTACTACTAACATTTCAACTCACTTGCAAAAAAGTTTACTGTTGAATGATCTAATAAAGACTACATATTACAGAACTTAATAAGACCATGATTTGAAAAATCTGCGTTAGTCAAACATCAAGTGATTTATATCAAACTTTTATCAACAAGTATAAGAAACTGAGTTTTGAAAAAAAGCATTGAAAAACTTTTTTAATTTCATTGAAGACGTTAAAGAATATACTACGCAGAAACCAAGTTGACAAAAATAATTCAGCATAAAAATGTATTCCTATAAATGATGTGAGCAAAGTTATAAAATTGGGTTATTAATGATAAGTAGATATCAAACATAAAGTGTTTTGAAATTAAAATAAATCATATTATTAGAGATATTATGATTAATTTTAAAAAGTATTGAGTATTTGTATAAAAGATTGAAGAATTTAATATCCTTCTTATTATTGCTGTTGAGAAGCAAAAAGAGGATAACATAGAAAGAAAATTAAAGTGAAATGTTTTTTATGTTTCTTAAATACCAAGTACTTTTTGAGCTTAAAATTGAAGAAAAATAGAATAAACGCGCGTATTATGCTTTAGATATAGTATATATAAACATATTATTGATTTAAAGCTCTGTGAGAATTTCGTTTGTTGATAGCTGTTGAGAACAATTCTCAAATTGAGTATATTTTTCATTATTTTTGTGTGTTCTCTTTGATAAAAAATGTAACGATATATAGTTTTTTTTATTCGTTTCTTCCATTGGAAAAATCATGTTTGTGAAATTAGTTTTGAGGCATGAAAGCTATTTCAAGTTGGAAGAAAAAAGAAAATATTTTTAGGCTATAAAAGGTTGACAAAGTTGAATTTGTTCTGGATAATACGATTTTATTTTTATTGATGTATTTTCTTTTTGTGCTTCACCCACTGTCGGTCAAGAAAAATGAGAATTATGACGTCAATGTTGTTATGACATTGATGACAAATAGAACTTTTCGTTCAAATTCGTATAGCAATTTACCGAAAAAAGTTTTCGTTTTATTTCACCAGTCCAAAATTGGTTTGACAAGTCAACTTTTTACGTACATTTTCCGTGACGTTCGTTAAGTGATTTGAAATTTTGAATTTTCACGTAGTACATTTTTAATAACATTTTTCGTAGCGATACAATTCTCTTGATCTTTCCTCAATTCTTTGCATTGAAACTTGAGTGCAAAAGACATTTGATTTACTTTTAAAATCAATTTCAACTCTACTATTTTTTAAATTCTATATAGTCTTACAGAATATTACTTTTGAAACTACTCGTTCGAGTTTCAATTATACAATTTAAATATGAAAATAAAAAATTTGGTTTTTTTCCTGTAGTTCATGGTCAATGTTGAGATGCTCGTTGTGAACTTTCCCAATAAAACTGAACGTGCTCAAGTGAATCACACAGAACAACCTTCAAACATTTTTTTTACTAGGTGCCGCTTAATTAAAATTGAAAGTTTCAGTTTTGCCTTTGTGGTAACTGAAAAAAAGGTGATATTTATTTCTGGATATATAATATTGTCAGCTATTCGATCCTGGTACTAACTTAAAGGTCTAGATTTCAACCAAGTTTAGTCACTGTGTACCTAATTACATCACCGACTTATTTGCCAAAAACAATATTAATGATTACCTAATTTATGATTCGATTTATTTATTTATTTATTTTTTTAAATTATTTATTTATAGTCGCTTTAACAACATGGTCATTAGCGACTTAATAATAACATAGATAGTATAAGATTCGATTTATTATATGCGTGGTTTTTTGAGATTTTGCATGAGCTTCTAAGATGAAGCTTTACATACTGTGAGGAACTGATAGCTTATATCCCTATTGTGAAATAAAACACATTGTATATTATTATGTTTGAACATTTCAACGTTTTAAACTATAATAAAAATTTCCATCAATTTTCCCGATTCTACTGCAAACTAAAATTGTAAATTTAAAACGTTTTATCATTATTGGTTTTGGCAAAAAAAAAATGAACCTGGGAAATATTTCCGATATCAGTTTTTTAAAGTTGATTTGAAAGGAACTTCGCTTCTTTACTTTTTTCTACTTATTATATTTATTGTTCAAATGTACTGTTTTTAATTCGATTGTATTTTTTAATAAATAATTTAGGTTTTAAGAAAGTTTTCTTTAGTTGTTTTAAAGGCCCGGGCCTTGGTAACAACATTTTTTTTGGTTACATTTCAACTATGCTAACATAGTAACTTTAAGGTAGGACTTCAAATGTTAAAAGTAGAAATGAATTCAATATAATAAATCGCGAACAAATTATCAATTTTTTTGAATTTCATATTTTGAATTTAGCAAAAATAGCATGGCACAATAAAATAAATAGTCTACTGAATTGGGCAATGGTTAGATTTGTTGACCTCCTGTTAAAGAAACATTAAAAACAAATAAAATAGAATAAATATCTTAAAAATTAACTTCTGTTTCTCTTTATTAAGATACGTAATCAATGAACTTGTTTATTGTTATATAATATACATCTCCGCTTAAAGATCACTCAAAATGTTTGGGGATCACAAAATAATTCCTTCGAATTTAAATTTCTTCCCTCTTCCCCTTCCATAAGTTTTCCTGCATTAATCAATTTCTTGGGAAGTTCTTTGAAGTTTTGAATTTCAAAAGAAGGTCCTAGACTAAAACGTTTGAGAAATACTGGTTCCTATCAATGATACTCAAACTTTGTCCACTCACGAAACCGTTAAATTTATACATTTTTCTGGGAAACCACGTCCTTATCCTATCTTTAGCAAATATATGTTAACATATTATTGAAAGTAGAATAATAAGAACAGCAGCTTTAAATAATAAAAATTAGAAAAGAATAAATAACTAGCCTAATCTTCAACTTTTGAACTATATTGAGCGAGAACTATAGTATATATATATATATATATATATATATATATATATACCTATATATATTTCAGGTGTGCTTACATTGTTCAAACAATTAATCGAAAGCTCTATTGATGATACCTGCAGGAGCATTTTGAACCACGGAATCTCCAGAGAGGTTTCAAGGAATTTCAAAGTTCTGTGAAATACAGTTTGAATCATTCCTCTATATGTGTAGATTATAAAAGGAGAGGAAAACAGTAGCATGTATAGAGATGGATTAAGGAAACTAAATTCTAAAACTCTATTTAATTAAGAGGTCATTAACACACAGGTCATTCCACCAAAAAATGGAAGCATTTACTTAATTGCAAAATTTCATTACAACTGTAGAAGGTTCATAAAGGACATTAATAGGTAGTATTAGGATTCTGTATCTACATCCAAATTGGAAATTCATTCTTTTATATATGACAAATGAATATTGGACATATTATTTGATGATTGATACAGGATGATTGGACAGTTATACATAAATTTTACCTAAAGTGTGGTATTGGATTTTTTTTATTAAATAAATTCCTTTTAAATTTCCCTCGAAAAGCTTGCGTTTTCTTCAGTTCTATAAATGTGAAAATTTATAAAGTATTGCCTAACTTATTCCCCTTGATCGCTTTGGTCTTTGAATATGGTTTACAATATACATGATGTCTGATTCGATTAAATCCATTAAATAAAATATAGAGGGAACTATTTTTGAAGTTTTCAAGTGCATTGAAATACTACACCATGTTTATGTATATGTTACAGTTAAAACATAAACTTAGTCGATGTATGTACCCACTAGCTAATGTATACTTTAATTAAACTAAGCAAAGAAAGTGTACCTACACAAATAAATTTATGAATACTTCCACTAGTTGTTGTATACACCTTCTACTGTAGATTGATTAAAGCATTTCAATGGTTTGTTTATTATCTACTGTCATGCATGATAGATATTTATACAATTAATTTATTAATACACTCAAAACGCAAAAACAAAAATAATTCAAGAAGAAAATAACAAGATGTAACTTATTTGACTGAATCAGACTGAATGTACACTTACTGAAACCACGAAGTTTTACACAGATAAAATGTTTGGTTTTCTGTAAAACTTCGCGGTGTCAGTAAATGCATATACAGCATTTTAAACTAGGGTATAGAATGAAACCAAAAATATATTTCCAGTGTAGATAGAATCATTCAACTAATACTACCACTAAGGTGAACAAGTGGGTTCATACACTCACTAGTTAATGAATGCATTGACTAGATACTGTATGCATCATTTGAAATAATGTATACTTTCAGTAAAACAACAACTGAAAGCATGCATCAACTAGTTAATGTATACACTCACTGCAATTTACGCTTTAACTGTAACATATACATTGAGAAAATTTTTCATAAAAGAAAGACAGTTGATTACAATTATTAAAAAAATAAAATGCTTCAAATGCTAATTTAAAATCTTGGGGTTAATAAGGGGATATTAATTACATGTTATGGTAAATAATAATTATTTCTAATTTATTTTTATGAGACCAAATAATTGTTAGTCTTTTAATTATTCGATATTTATTGCGATATGTCACGATGTATTTTCTGTGATATTTCCTTGTACGATTTTTTCCATAAAAATATCGTGCAATACTTAGATAATTGTAAAATTAAAGATAATTACATTTTTTTAAATGTATCCAACAATTTTGAATATTACACTGGCCGCGTTCAACTCATCGCACAAGACTTTTTTCATCATGATACAGACAATTCTATCAATAACATAATTAGTGACATGCATATTGCTTGAATAGCATATTATAAATGATTCTTACATAATTCCCATTTCTGTATGAAAAACGTCGGAAATTTAATAGCTGTAAGTAGATAGACGTATTTTTGCGACAGATAACTACGAAGCTAAATTGGATATATGGCACAACTTGAACAGTTCATGCATGATATATATTTATTTATATACTATTTGTTTTGAATCTTCGTTTTTCTCTTGTGTGTGTTTGCTTTGAAGAAAATCAGCTTATTCGTGCAGTAAGATGAAGCAAATGGAGAAAACGATGCATTTATGAAATATACAAGAAAAAATAGCTAAATAAATGCGACGAAACTCCAAAGCCACTTTACTATTCTAGTATTCTTTTGATTTTGCGTTGGTCGTCAAAAATGGCAAGAAATATGTAGAAGAAAATATCATATATATAGATTTATATAATTTTGATATGTTCATGCGACATTAACAATAATATAAACTAATGAATGTGAATGAATACCTTGAACTCAAATCAGTGGAGCGAGAATATCTATATATAAATATACTTGTTGAATTGATACATCTTAATATAAAATTCGAAACAAATTTATTTTTATATAAGAAAATATGTGAATGGATTATTAAAATGGAAATAATAATTTTTTAGAATGTTTTCAACGATAATGAAACGAGTGGAAAATTGTTTAATTTTTTGCAAAACTCCCACTGTAATATGAATATATTTAGTTTTATGAATACATATTTTGTGTACCTATATGTATATAGGTAAATAATGAAAATATGTGGATATTAATTGTATTGTTTAATGATTACACAATAACCAGTTCCTATTTGTATTTCTCACTTCACATGTGGGCGTTGTATATAAACCCTTTCTATAGCCAATGCCTTCTAATTTTGCATAAACTGCAGTAATTAAATTTATTTTATATTCAGTATTGATTACCACGAGAGCAAAATATAATTAACAATAGTTAACCTTGAGTTAAATCCAATGAACTGATAAAAGCAACTACGCGAGAAAGTTTATAAGTCTTATTATTAGAGAGAATTCGTAGTTCTTAGTAAAAGGCATCATCTTCATAATTTATATTGTTTGGTCTGAGTTTGCTCTTTACAAATATCTACTTAATATTAATCAACGCAAAAACGTCTTTTGATAAGACTTCGATCGATTAAGAAACGCTCTATTACATGTGAATGGAACCTAATAAAGATACGTTAATAGCTGAATTCGCGAATTTCTAATTTGAAACTTGAGCTTTCCCATTATACTCGCACTTGAAGTTTTACGATACCATCAATACTATGTGTGAATATGTTCATATAATATAAGAAACCTTTCAATTTAGATTATATCACATACCTACACTGTCTTAAGATTAAATTCACAAGGACTTAAATTGCACAATTTTGAATGTTGGAATGCGTCATCAAAACGTGTTTATCTTGATTTGTAAGAAAAAAAAAACTTAAAACCTAAATTGATTCGCACAACCAACGTATGAATTATAAGAAGCTAGTTTTCTATTTAAACTGACTTTTGCACATCCATTATATTTAATAAGCAATTACATGTATTTTGGTTGTCAAGTTTCTATCAATTCCTTCATTTGATGAGAATATTATTACGACGAATTTCTCGAGTTCGATCGTTTATAATATTGTTTAGGATTGGCTTCGAGTTACGTCTGCTAATTTTCACTGAGATTTTGTATAGAAATCCTCTTATTGTCATTGTTCGATGAAGATTTCTTGTCTATCGAATTATTAGTTAACCAACTAATTTCGTAATGTTTTCACGTCAATTTTCTAAGATCTACAGAATGTTGAAATATAAAATGAAAAAAAATTGGAGGGAAACTTTAGAATAAACAATTTGAAACTTACACTCAATTTGAGATTAAAATATAACATCTTCGCTTAATTAAATACTGTATACTGTTGTACCTTAAAATAGAGAACGGTTAGAGATTCTTGTAGTTAATAGTTAAAATAAGGAAGACTACATTTTTATATTAAGGTTCGTAACGTATATTTATATAGTATAGAATACACTCGTAGCATAAAGTGTAGTGCATTTTAAATTATTGTATATCTATGTTGAATTTTTAAATGTATTGAACTAGGGCTACCCGTGATTTAATTCACGTGAAATGAAACAAAATTAGTAAATACAGTCCTGATATAAGAAACTAAATCTCTGTCTATGACGAAAGAAGCTACAAAATTATCTTACTTAAAGTGGCAAAATATTTTTTTTAGGATTTTGTCAAGAAATTAAACACATAAAATGAATTGGAAAAAACCATTAACTCAATCAAAGATAAGACTTTTAATAGTTGTTTTCAACCCTTAAAACAGTGATTCCTAATCTATGATCTATGGAGTTTTGGGAATCCGCAAAGCTATTCCAGAGGTCCGCAGTATCCCAGTGTTGGGGTTTGCTACTCAACGTATTTATCCTATCCTGTTTTTGTTTTTGACAAGAAAATCAAGCTACCAACATTATACAATATTCAATTCTGTTTTTCAGTTTGTTCATTATATAACACTAAAAGTAGACTTGACTTAAATTTGAAATCAAGTTGAATTCGATTCAAATGTTAATACTTATTTAAATTCCAAATCAAGTCAAGCATTGACTTCAAAAGTAATTTCATTAAGAAGTAAAAAAATCTAGCACAGTTTATTTAAAAAAATGTTCAACTGCTTGACTTGATGAATCCCTATCTTGGGTTACTCAATCGTCCTAAAAATTGGGTTATTTTATTACCGTCAAAGTTAATTTTCAGGCATAATTTTCAAGAATAATTTTTAAACTTGAATTGTTTCCCTCATTTTAGTAAAAATGTTAACTATTTTCACATGAAATGTTAAAATCTTTTAGAATTTTATTAATTTATCATTTTACGATCATAACGAATCACTTTTATATCAAGCTTATTTGTGTTTACTGGTCTTATTTTAACTCACTTCGTGTGTATGTTCAAATCCCATTTTTAACACCTTCCCGTTATCCAATCATCACCAAATTTTGCATGCAGGTTGAATTTCGATGACATGACCCACCATAAATATTTTGAGATTCTAGTGTGCTTGGATTTAATTTAATTAAACATTTTTGATTTCAATTTTATAACAATGCATTTTAAATGTAACAATCAAATATTTGAATTAATAACTATTATATTTGAATGACCAAGAATATATTTTGCAGAAAGAAATACAATTAAGAATTTGAAAAAACCGTTACAGCTAGTTTGCATTTAATTAATAAATTATAAAAACTGTGAAGACTAAAAAGTAGAAAATAAAAAGATATACAAAAAACATTTTTAAAAACTGGTCTTATTTTTAAAATGCACTAAAATATAGAAAATAAGTTTTATATTAGAATTTACAAGAGAAGATCTCTATATTCCAAATTGATATATCTAGTCATTAATATTAAAAGTGATACAAGAATTTATAATCACCATGGCTACAAGACCAGGGTGCTCAAATTAATTCACTAATCTGAAAATTTTCAGTATGTACTGAGTAAATTATGTTACGCTGGTCTTATAGCTATGATGATCATTTAGATGATCAATTTAACTTTAATTTATGTGTAACTTTTAATTTTTAACTTTAGTGACTATCAATTTGGAATATATAGTAAAAGATCCGAACCTACATCGACCTTCACCGAGTTGATAATAGAATGAAACATATGTTATCATGAATTTAGTATATAGAAAAATATATTAAAAATGGGTTGACTAAAAAAAATCCGGGGCAGACTATTTTTAATTATTAAAAAAAAAATGATTTTTAATAAAATATTGCAACAAATAGAAAAAATTTTACACATCACAGACGACTGCGATGTTGGGTCCTTTATTATTACACAGTATAAACATTTAAGTCTTTAAACTTTGCTAACCCCTAATAGGACCCAATATATATTACCCAATAATTTTTTTCCAGACAAACCTATATCAACGTATTCGCAATAAAACAGCGCTTATGATGATATAACATTTTTTCTATTATCTTCATGTTGCAATATTTTATTAAAAATATTTTTTTTTAAAAATAATTAAAAATTGGTAGTTGGCCTCGGATTTTTTTAGCCAACCCATTTTTAATATATTTTCTTATATACTAAATTCATGATAACATATGTTTCATTCTATTATCAACTCGGTGAAGGTCGACGTAGGTTTGGATCTTAGACTAATATGGAATTTTCTTTTCGTCAATTCAAATATAAAATGTATTTTCTACTTTTTAGTGCATTTTGGAAATAAGACCAGTTTTTAAAAACGGTTTTTTAAGGTAAGTACTAATAATTCAATTGAGTTGAAAGTACATTTTATATCTTCACTTTAAATATATTAAGCACACAAAATATTTCGGAAGAATATTTATTTGGCCACGTAATTGAAGCACTTGAGGTATTTTAGCAAGATATGTTAATGTTTAATGATGCATCACATTTTTAAATTACACGGATGTTGTTTTAAAGACCCATAGCTTCAGAAAATTAAAATAATTATATAACAATTTTTTGTAGACATATGAAAATTTTTTAGCTAAAAACTATAGTAGGTAGACTTCTCTTTTAGATGATCTTCAATAAATGAGAAAAAAAACAATTTTTTACTTTTTAAAAAACTCAATTTCAACCTTGAAACTTCAGCATTAGGAACATAAAAATACCTACTAAAATTTTGTTAACGTTATAATTAAATTGAGACTAACTATATTTGTGATCAACGAAAAAAATATAGATAATATCCAACTAATATAAAATTAAAAATAATATTGTTTATATTCATATAGTCTTAATGACAATTTAATATGTATCTACGAGTATATACCTACTTCCTTGTTCAAGAATGTAACGAAAAAAAAATTGATTATAATAAACGTGTAGATACTAATAATGATGCTTTCATTATTTCTAACAAGTTTATAGCAAGTAAAAGTTTTTATTAACTTGTTTTCAGTGAAGATATACAATTGATACAGGCAATTCTCAAAATTACATTACCGATTTGAAACATTGAATCAGCAAAAATTAGAAACAAGAAACCGTAATTGAAGTTCAAAAGAAGAAAAAAATACTTAAAAAGTTTCGACAATCCGTAATATATTTGTTTGTTTTACCAAAGTTTTTAATAGACGCTAATTTTTCTCGTCTTGCTAATAAAGGAAAATGGGCGATAAATGATAAAATTTTCTATTTGAAAAAAAATGTCTTTTATTTGACTTCTTCGGAAGTTGCGAAAGAGCTTTTCATGGAAACTGTTTTCTATGATAATAATATTTTGTTTGCGCACAAAACTCATAATTCTGATTCTTAAATATTAAATTTCAATTTCGACGTAGTGAAAATAAATACCAAAGAATATATAGCCATTGAAGTCAAGAGACTTAAATTATTTTGTTAAAGTTTATTTTATTTTCCATTGTATACAAAGACTGTGTTTAAACAAAAAACGTAATCATAATGTTTTTGTTTTAAGAAAATGCTCGTATAAAGCTTATGAATGTAATAAAAACATTAAATATTGAACGTCAGATTTGAGTAAAATATCCTTTCAGTTCACTCTCTGATTTTCATTATCATTTTCAGTGGTGTATAAGATGAAATATTTTATCAAAATAAACACAGCTAAGACCTACAAGAAAATTTGTTATTACGTGAATTGTCTAATAGCTGTCTTTTCGTATGTATTTAACACGAATTGTTTTCTTGCTGATCTTTCCTTTCATTTCACCCTTCGTCAACGAGATTGATGGATATATTTTATGATTACTTATCTACACTCTTCGAGTACATTTTGTCATTGAGCTTTGAAAACATTGAAACACAAACATTTCGGAAAATATGTAACAGCAAACCCACGCTTCTCTGTACAGTGTTCTGTATATTCAACGTTAAGCTGCTAATGTTTCGTTTTATTTTTAAAGCGACATTTTCCAGTATCGTTTTTGTAAAATAGCGGAGAAATTATTAAACAAGCACACTGCTAATTCTTGGAATATACCTACAGAAGAATTTAGAAAATATTTTTAATATTTACTTGCATGGGCGTTACAATATTTAAAAACTTTTGCTTTATTGATTAAACATTTCCATGAATTTTGCTATTAAGTGAAAAATGCATCTTAAAAAAGCAGATCCAATATTTTGTGCCTTTTACATTGAATTTTAAGGTTTGTTACTTGTGTCAGTGGTTCTCAATATGGGATAAGACACTAAATAGACAAGGAAGACTATTTAAGTTCAGTTATGAATTATTGTTATCTTAATAAATCTAATAAATTAAAAAAGAGTTCATATTTGTCGTGAAGGCAACAAGGCAACATCAGAACATTCAATATAATATATCTATATAAATAAAATTATAGCTTTTTCCAATGTTCGCTTTTAACTCAAAAACTACTGAATAGATTTCGATCATTTATTTTTTATATACTTGGTCCTTATCTAAAAAAAAGAATTATCACGATATCTTTATTAAAAGCAAAATAATTAAAGTTTTAAAAAATTCGATTTTTATAAACAAAACGCGTTAAGCGGTGTATTTTTCGTCGCTTTGATAGAGTGGGGCAAACGATGTAATGCGCATGGGCTGGTTAATAATTCTTGAGTTTGAAAATTTAAAAAAAATTTAATTATTAATTAGCTATTAACTATACACCTGGAGCCATTACGGATCCGGAAAGAGCATTCAAGGAGCAATTAAAAAAAAACATTAATCTCGCCAACTTAACTCTTTCTGGTTAAAAATACCTATATGCAATAATAAAAGAGAGATTTTATTCCATAGATTTCTGGGTTTTTTAAAGTTTTTCCGAAAACGGCTGCAGTGGTTTACGTTAAACTTACTTTGATTCTTAGACTCATCAAAGCCTGCAACCTTTATTTGAAACTTTTTCCTGGGAACATGCAAATAGAAAGGGCTCTGAGGAAGAAAGTACGCAAATATATAACAACTTGCAAAGCAGGTTGCAACATCAGGTCAGAGCCACATTGCAAGCACTATCAATTGGCTTTCCTACAATATTAAAAAAAATGAAGCGCAGGGGAAAAATGGGAATTCTTACTGGAATTTCCTATCCCACGACTTCTCCCCCACCAGGCATCAGTCGCAGTTTTCCGAACTACGGACACGGCTACTTATGCGAGCTTGCACCGTATTGGCATCCTACCGACTCCAACCTGCTCCCTCTGCAATGGGGAACAGGTTGCATCAGGGAGAAGGACGAAAACAACCAAAACCAACTAGTCTCCAACCTCTATTGGACGGCGCGGCACCGAATGGCAGAAATGTCAAACGTGGGCGTTGGATAAAAAGAAGGGAACAAGTATAAAATAAAATCACAATTCGATTTATGCTTATTAGCGAAGCCTATCTGTGAAAACTGGAACATTTAACTTTATTTTTATTTATTTTCTTTTAGCCAACTGGAGTTTCTTCTAAAAAAAGTTCTGTGACCCGTCGCCGCAGATATTTTTTTTACCGCTCCTGAAGAAGTTTGCTACTTTCACATCAAAAATTTGCTAAAAATGTGGGTGTCTCAATAATTAAGTCCTTAAAACACCATACCTAATATGAAAATTAAAATAATTTTAATATGACTTGATATAAAATTTGATTTACGTGTTGTTTGAGAGATATAAAAATTTTTACTGAACTGGAAAAAAAAACTTTTCCCTTAAGATGACTTAAAATTTAAAAATAAAATAATAATAAACGGTTTATTTTATGAACTAATTGAAAAATGTTAAATACCCAAAGTGGTTCACGTGGAAACTAATTAATATGTACTATAGTTTAGATGTTCTATTATTCACCGAGTTTTAGACTTTCATTTTTAAGTAACGTAAATGCCCAAAGAAGTGAACTGAAGTTAAAGTTCAAATCATTAAAAATGTCATAATAATATTTTTGCCTTGAGTTAAAATTTTGTTGAACAAACATATAGACAAATGGATATACAATTTTCAAATATTTGTCTTATTTATTGCATTTTATCTCATTGCTATCTTTTGCAATGATAGAAGAAACAAATCGATATATTTTGGTTTTATTTATTTTACGATTAAATTTTCATAAAAATATTCATACATTCGACAGAAAAACTTAACAAAATGCTTATTCTTGCAAACGAAATCTTCATGCATAAATAATGATATTTTTGAGACGTATTTATTTAAAATATATATCAAATATGTATTTTTTATAGCTTTTATGAAAGAAAAAAGTAAAAAAAATGTTTTTCGAAACAAATTCTTTGCAACGTGGTCTCATCTTGACTTTTAAAAAGTTTACCAACAAATTAAAGAGGAGCAACAATAAAATTTAAGTAATTTCAGAAGAGAATCTAAAAGCTTGATTTCTTTTTTATGTTTATTTTATTCGATAACGACTGTTGGGAGAAAAAGTACGCTGAACTTGAAGAAAGTTTAATTTTCTTTTACTTGTTGGTATAAAATTCTATGTGCAAAACGTACTTATATATTATGTATCGTACATATACAAAATTAATGTATTCATGTAGGACGAAGGTATTTCATAAAGAAAAGTTACGTTCCGTTTTTTTTTATTATTAGACGAGCATTAAATTATATTTAAGAGTATTAATATAACCAAAAGCCAAAACTGTAACATTTCATGAACGGAAAAAATTATTTCATTTGTAACAGAATTGAATTATCTTCATGTGAAAAGTATAAAAAAATTAAAAGGGAGAATCAACATTTTCGAGATTAATTTTAAAATTTTAACCATTTTGTTAGTTTCGTTTATTTTGTTAGTGTGACGTTGGTAAGTATGAATTATGCATTTAAATGGGAGATATACATAGAACGAGATTTTTTTTTGTTGGTAAAACTAGACAAGATTATAACAAAATCCGGACAGGAGTAGAAGCGACAAACAAATTTTAAATTTAAAAATATTTAAACTTCATGCAAAAATTCACTGTACTAATTACATAATTAAAACGGCACTGTTTTCTGTATATTGTAAAATAACGACATCTTTTAAAGCTTAAAATTTGCGAAAATAATTATTACAATTTTTTTTATTTTCTCTTATGAAAAGGTTTTAAAATTCATATTTGTGAGTGAAAAATTGAATTGATATGCAGCTAGCATCAAGTTCTTTATGTATACTTTCTTTAACTTGGTAGTCATGTGACTATTTTTTCTAAAAATAGGAAACAAATAATGATCTAGCTTTGTGAGAATACCAAGAATTCAGTAAGTATAACAAGTTAGCTAAAATTTGTTTGGTTACGAACTTATGATTAAGACGTCGCGTCGTTGGATTTTCCAAAAAAACTCTGGGAATATTTTCCAACTTTACATGTCAAAGATCGTTTTCATAATAAGATACATGGAAAACGTTTCTATATATATTTATCTATCATTATAGGGTTGGCAAACTCAAAGGTTAGCATATCTTTGTGAAAAATGCACACGTTTATATATATTTGAGATGGAAGCTCGAAGAAAACTCTTTCGTTATTATAACTATTAAATAAGTAGTAGGTTCAAATAAAATTGATTTTTTATCAAAAAAGGAGATAATTTTTATTGCTTCTTATAAGCATGATTTTTTTTGTGTTGTGTTGTGTTGTTAAAATACTAATTTAAATCTATGTGAATTCTTAGCCAATCTTAAGTCTAGGATTCAACGGGAATCGAACCCAGAACCACTTGACGCATGAAGTGGAGAGAACAACCGCTCTAGCCACTGCGCCAATAGGTGGCCCCCACTTTAAAATTGCATTATGATTTTTAAGTCAAGAAGTGCCTCTTAAATCTGCCCTACAGGCAGTAACGTAGAAAGCACCCCAATTGGATTGCAAAACAATACAAATTATAAAAAAAATATTTTGTTAATCAGACGTCGCCATATTGGTTATGGAATAGTGCTTATGAAGTCGTTTTATTAGTCCACTTCTTTACTAAAAATTCTTAGCCACAAAATCATTTTGAAAAAATCGCAAAAAGTCCAAGAAGATTGGAATAAATACCTTAACATAACAATATTACTAAGAAAGTTAATAGTATAAAGACAATTTTGTTGTTACGTGAAGCTAAATAAATTACCGTCGGTCTAAGGTCGGGAAGTGGAAAAAAGGGGTGGATTTAAGTGTAGAAACGGTTTATCACGATTCCCGACAAAACTACAAGTCCAATAGAAAAAAAATTAAATGGCAAAGTTGTAGATAATAAGAAGATCTACAACTTTTGAGCCGACACTTTTCACATAACCTTAAAATTTATGTAAAAAATTCAAATAATTTTTGGTATTTTATTTTTATCTTTTACAAAAATAAATTTTTTTCATGAAATTTGGTGAAAACTGACCATTTAATGTCCCAAACACACTGAAATTTTTTTGATTTAAAATATTTATTTTTTCACCTTATTTTGAGTTAATATTGAAAAAGCACATTAATTTTCAATCGAAAATTCTCACGTCAAAATATCTATTCCTTTAAACAAGTCGGTGAGTTTTTTGTTCATTGAAATCTCTACTTTCTGATGGTGCAAAAATATATATGTTACAATGTAAAATTTTCCCAGAAAATGCAATTAGTAAAGTGGAAATTTTAATAAATTGCTCTAAGTTGTATTTGTACAATTGTATTAGGTACAATTTTGAGCAAAAACTTGGTTATTGGAATTTTTTACATAAATTTTGAGGTTATGTGAAAAAAGTGTCAGCTCAAAAGTTGTAGATCTTCTTAGTACCTACAACTTTACCATTTAATTTTTTTCCATTGGACTTGTAGTTTTGTCGGGAATCGAGATAAACCGTTTCTACCCTTAAATCCACCCCTCTTTTCCACTTCCCGACCTTAGATCGACCGTAATTTATATTTCCTTTCATTTTTCTTATATTCTCTTCATTTTCAAAGGCTTTAACTCTGGTCTATAAGTGAAAAGTTGAATTATTTTTTTTATATCTTATAGAACCTTTTAAATAATAAATAAAATTTAAAAGTAAAATCTTTATATGGTTACTTATATAGCTATAATAGCTCTTTTTGCAATGGTAATGAAGAACTAATGTTGTTCATTCTACACAAAAAAACTCAATCTGAATCAAACTCATCATTTTTTAAGAGAAATTTTTATTTTAATTTAAAGAAAACTTAAAATTATTGCAAAACTTACTCCAATTTATATAAAACGACAAGAAGTCAATCAAAAAGAATAAGTGTAAACTAATTCAAAACTATTACTATTAAGCGTATTTAATAAATCAAGTTTTTTTTGTAATATTTTTTTAAGTATCAAGAAAATTGAAAATTTACGAAATGGTGTGTTAACGACTTTTAAAAAGTTTAAATTGAAGTTTGATTAACAATCAAAGTTTAATCACAGTGTGAAAATCAATTATAATTGGAATTGCGAATAAGTTATTTCAAAGTTGGAGATATAATAAAACGTTATCCAAACATTCAACTAAATTAAAATGGAACACTGTACGACATGACAGCATAATTAAAATTGTTCATATTTTTAAACCCTTTCACTCAGTAAATTTCTAGATTTAAGACTTGTGAAAATTTTTAATAAAACACTAATTAATTTAGTTGCAACTATGTTTGCTCTATTGAAATCACATACAAATTTATAGAATTAATCAGGGTCGAAAGTTTTCTTGCTATTATATTCCTGTTTACAAACGAGGAAGTTTGAGCCAACAATTGCAACATTGTTTTAATAACATAAAGCAGGTAGGTGACTACATAGACTTTCGTTAATACTAATTAATGATGTTATTCGGGTTATTTTGCTCTGTGCACAAACTATGTTTCAACTTCTCATTTTCATAAAGGATGCTCGCCAATAAATTAAACTCTCAATATTAATTATATTAGTCGGATATTCAAGTGAAATAATGCAGTCTTAGTTAATTTTCATGTAGCTCGATCCAGTTTTATGCACATTATTTCGTATTAAATCGTGAAACATTTACTTATAACATTATACACACTATGAACTATGCATTGTCTTCGAAAAGGTCTTCGGCTTATGTTACCTTCAACGAATGAATAAATAACAAAGAAAATCAGAGTTTTCTCTTGATAATATACGCATAAAACTAAGAAGTTATAATCTTGGTCTTGAAATTATGTAACAATATAAAGTTTATAAATCTTTTTTTTTTTTGTTTGCTAGCTAATACCTACATTATATTGTATTCTTTTTTAGTAGCCTTTTGGTGGATCCAAAAAGTTGAAATTGTTTCTAACACTTCTGGTAACTTCAGTTTGCAATAAAACAAAATTATTTAATATAATATCTTAAATAGTTTTTTGGCTTATTTTTTTAAAGAAACAAAACTAGATAATATTTTTTTTTATCAAAATGTCTTTTCAACAATATAAAAAATCCAAATGGTTTTAGATACTTTTGTGGAAGAGTTACAAGGTTGACACTCTAATTTGGATATTTTAGAAATCAAAATGGATGTTTTATAAAACAAAATGGATATTTTAGAAATCAAAATGGACATTTTACAAATCAAATTAAACACTTAACTATATTTTAGAAGAGAGTTAGAAGAGCATGGGTGTCTTAACCGATAGCGAAAGGACGAAATGCTTCACTTATTGTATCGGTGGATTATTTTATGCCATGAACAATTTTTCTCTCTGCCAATAATTCAAAAATGTTTTCATATTACTTTCAAAATTAATTGAAAAACTAGCAGCAAAAAAATTTAAACACGAGAAGTTTATACTCAAGAAGTTCTTGAGCTAACACTAATTGAGGAGCTTAATGTAAGAACCCGGTAAGTCCAAATTTTTAAATTTTGTTTTTACAGCATTTTTTCTGTGGTACAATATTACTCTTACGATTGGTCAAAGAATCGAAACAAAATGTAGCTTGTCCTGTGTAATAAATAATGTTGGAAAGGTAAGGACTTACCTGGCGTCATCTTTATTTTCATTCAACGATTACCGAAACTTTGTCAGTCAGGACTTACCGAGTTTTTGCACCAAGCCCGTCAATTTTTATCGTCATATTCACCAATAATAATGAATTTTACCAAAGAAGTATCTTTAAAACTTACATTTTCTGCTTGTTGGTAAAATTAACAAATTGATTAAATTTGGAAGATGTATTTAAACTAGTCTATTTCCAGCACCACTTCTACTAATTATTACAAACATTTTATGAATTTGCACATGAAACTATCACCAGCTGCAGCCAAATTATTTATAAATGAAGTTTACATGTATATATATCTTTATTTTATGATAACGTTCATCAGTAGTCTTAAATAACTATAGTTGATAAACACCTAATGAGAAATGCGTCCAATTTTATTTGTAAAGTATTCAATTTGATTTGAAAACTAACCAATTTGATTTGTAAAATGTTTAATTTGAAGTGTAAAAATTTTATCAATAAAGAAAATAACAATGAGAGAAAAATGCATGTATTCCCTAACTTCTAATTGGTAATTACAAATGATCGGAACTAATTTGTGAAAAATGTAGGACTCTTAATGAATTGAAGGGATTAGAAATGTTTTTAAATTAATATACCAATGATTTGGAGACCAGCAAATGAAAATTTTTAAACGCACTAAAAAAATTGTCTCTGATTATTTAAACAGCATCTTTCCTTATCTTTCAGATGCAAAACTCATAAGGTATATTTGAAAAATTACACCGAAAAATGTAAATTGTAAATGTAGTGATGTAGACATTACTGTATGTACTATACATTATCTAATTTATAAGAAAAATTTAAGATGGAATTAATTTTTATTCAAAAATGTATTTTCCTTATAAGCACTTGAGTTTTTTTTTCTCTAAAAACCTAAGAAATAATTGTGATGAACAAGTTGAATGATTTTATCAAGACTTGATGAACAATGATGTTTGATGATATAAATACTATGATATAAATACTAAAAATGTTGGGATGAAAACATTTAGCAGATTATTGTTGGTCTATTTTAAAAACATACTGATTTAAATCAATACAAAAACTTTCTAAGTTTTGGTTTAATTTTTTAAATCTTTTTAAACATTTTCTATTTTAATAACTTTTGTGTTTTTGATATAAAATCGTATCAAGTGTAATATTTTAGACTATAAAGTAGCTTGACTTGATTTTCAAGCTTTTAAGTTGTAGGATATATCAGTTTTAAATTTGACTTGAAATCAAATCAAACTCAAATCAAATATTAATTATTAAATACCAAAACAAGATATGAATTAACTTCGAAAATTATTTAATTTTTAAGTCAAAATATCACCACAATTTATTAAAAATATTCAGCTCAATGACTTGCTGAATCCCCAATTTAAACTTAAAAATAAAAATTTTTTATCGTTGCGTAAGCGTCATACTAAACTAATGATAATATATTATAGTAATGATAATATATTTTTTTCTTACCTTTAGTTCTATTAGAAAAAATCCAATTTTGTTTAAAAAAATAAAGCACTTATATTTCAAGACACTTTTTGAACTTTGTTTTAGGGTATGATGAAAGGAAATAACTCGTTAACTTGAACTAGTATAGTGTTTTACTTAAGGCAACTTCATGATGGGACACAGATATCAGTATAACGTTGTTACTGAAGAAGAATGTTCGTTTGAAATGGTAAGTGATAACTGAAGAAATGATTCGAATTAAAGGTCTTCAAATATTTAAGTAAGGAATGAAAAACAATGCATAAGATAATAAGGAGGGAGAAATACGCAAATATAACATTTAAACATAATATTATGTGTAAGCGGAAAGTAGGGGGATTCCAACGACGTAGTGTCTAACCCCCGGAGTCGCCGGGAAACTTGTTTCGATTTGGTCTATCTGAAAAAAGAAGCAAAAGGCGTTGTTGTGCTGTGCCTCCACTCCAAAATCCAAATACAGTTCAAACGTTGAAATGCGAAAGTTTCATTTCAAGTTTATTGTTTGCGTGCGGTCACCGTGAGCGGTAGATAAAAGTGTTTGAGTAGGACAGAGAGAAGATGGTCGAGAGCTAGTGGGGCTCATGGGGGGCACTGCCTTCCGTCAAGGTCTCGAAATCAATGGTGTAGGTCACCCCGTATCTACAGTTCCGTCATAAATTTTAGTGGGGCTCTGGCGAAATGCATTGAGTGAATTTTTGATGAAACACGGGTCAGTCGTTTGGGATTTCCGTGTGGCTCGATTAATATTTCCTTAAATTATTTTTTTTTTGGGATTCGCCGAATTACAAATAGCTGTCAATACAATTTTTTTTTCTCACATGCTAATTAACTGAGTCATAATGCTTGGGTTTTATCTGAATAAAAATTTTGTTTTTTTCTTTGAACTGTTTTTTTAGGAAAAATTTAATAATCTACAATCATTTGTTATTATTAAAAAGAATGGGTTTTTGAATTTATTAACCAAGTCCTAATCTTGTTAAAACTATCATTTTGGCACTTTTGAAACGCAAAAATGTTTTTGGCAAAAGAGTTTCGTTATGAAGTAAATATTTTAATTTCTTCAATATGGGAATGTATCGATTTATTTATATACACTCAAGATAATAATATTTATTTTGAAAGTGGTGTAATTCCATTTTAACCGACTTCAAAAAAGGAGGAGGTTCTCAATTCGACTGTATGTTTTTTTTTATGTTTGTTATCTCAGAATTTTCGACTGGGTGAAGCGATTTTGATAACTTTTTTTTTATTTGAAAGCTGGTGCTTCCCGTGTGGTCCCATTTTAATTTGAAGGAAATCTTTCACTTTTAAAGGCTTCACAACTAAGGGATGAAATACTAACTTCTTATTGGATAGCTCGATTTTAATAATTCTTTTTTTTTTATTGGAAGAACATAATTTTAAATTCATCTCATATCCATTTTATATGAAAAACTCCACTCATAAGCGGTTAAAGGGGTTTTTTCTATTATGTACATGGTACGTTTAAAATGTTCACATTTGAATTTGAAGAAAAAAATCCACTTCCTAAGGATAAAAATAAGGATAAAATTGAAATAGTGACGTTTAACTGAATCATGGAATTTTGATGATTTTGTTTTTATTGAAAAGAGTATTTTACTTAGTTCTTTCGTTACATTTAAAAGCAAATATTTTAACCCTTACGAGCAAAAGGGGATGAAGTAGTAACTTTTAACATTTAACGGCGCTGCCTCATATGAGCAGTGCATATAGTAGCATTTAGTAGCTTTGCCCATATTCAAAGAAGTAAAATCAGTTATTAAACTTTAGATCACTAAGAATCGGGAAATAAATAAAAACTCTTGTACAAACAATGCACTAAAGAGTAAAGAAATAACTGCGAATCTTATCAGTGTCTACAACTTACTAATTATTAGGATGATATAATGTGCAACTATTGTTATTTTTGGAGTTGATGTCAGCAAAGGAAATACGACTATGTAAGTGCTTAGCAATAAACGAAAATACCTTAAAAAATTTCTTTTTCAAATAAATTTTTATACAATATACTAGTACTGTGACAATATCTGTGACCTTTAAACTACAAAATACCAATAACTAATTAACCTTTTTACAAATGAACATTAATATTTATTTCTTTGGCTGACACCAACTCCAAAAGTAACAAAAGTTGTAGGAAGGAAATAAATATTAATGTTCATTTGTAAAAAGGTTAATTAGTTATTGGTATTTTGTAGTTTAAAGGTCACAGATATTGTCACAGTACTAGTATATTGTATAAAAATTTATTTGAAAAAGAAATTTTTTAAGGTATTTTCGTTTATTGCTAAGCACTTACATAGTCGTATTTCCTTTGCTGACATCAACTCCAAAAATAACAATAGTTGCACATTATATCATCCTAATAATTAGTAAGTTGTAGACACTGCAAAAATACGCAATTATTTCTTTACTTTTTAGTGCATTTTTTGTTTACGAGTTTTTATTTATTTTGAAGTTGGTTTTTCATTTTGTTATAATTTTTATTTATTTTATGAATAAGTAGTAATTAGTGTTTAATTTCTTTAAAAAATCCCATTTTTTATATAATTTAAAATTAGTTGATAAAAGAAATTGCGTAGTTATTGATTATGAAAATGGTGTATGTTGTGTGTATGACGTAATAACACAATGCAGAAAACATAATAAATTCATTTTACAATATAATATGAAACTAGAGAATTTCGTGTCACCAAAAAATCTTTAAAACGCAACAGAAAAACAGATAACAAGAAACAGTAATGGAGAAAAGGTACATTGGTTGCAAATATGTTGGATGAAGTTTACAAAAGTGTACCATATACTATTTTATATAAGTAAAACATCGATGAAGGATAAAGAATTTAAAACTGTAATTTTTTTACCTATACGTCCTGGACGACCACTAAAATTTGAAAAAAATCTTTCTGGCGCCTTTGTATCAAGATGCCAGCCCTATTACTTATGTACTTTATATCCATGGATAAAATTTGATTTCTGTAGAAAAACTGTTTATAAACAAAAAAGTCTGAATAGATTATAATAAAATGCATCATAATCTTTGTAAAAGTGTTTTAAGTTTTGGAATAACATAACATAATATAGGCTATCGTTTATCAAGGAGTAGTAGAGGTATGGGTTAGTCAGGTAGTTCTTAAATAATACTCCTATTAGATATACGGACTATGAGATAATTTTTAAAAACTCTTATTGAGCAACGTGTTTCTAAGAAATGGGAAAGATACGAAGAATTACATTATAAAAATTAAATTGAAAATTTGAAGGTGAAAATTTTTTTTAAAATCTTTTACATATAGGTAATTTAATGGAAAATTTTACGCAACTAATATAGTCTGAGGGAAATTTTATAAAAGTAAACCTCTCAACCATCCCACAAATGGTAAGTTCCATATTTACATATGAAAGTCTCAAGATTCATATTTGATTTCAAATTAACATATTGCACAAAAAGTAATCTCTATTTACCCACCTTGAAAAAAAGAAGAAATAGAACTGGAAAAATTACTACAAATATACAATTAATATCTTAATATTTTTATTTATCAAATGTTAAGTGTTGTAATTTTTCAAACTAATTTATAGATAATATATAAGAAAAACCGGAATAATTTTTTTTTCAAATCAAGTACATAATACTTAGTTTACGAAACTCGTGAATGAGCTAATTAATGTAAGTAGATCCGGAATTTCCAGCCACAATAGCAACGATGACGTCTACATATAAACAGGTAATGACGTCAAATGCCGAAACCGGTTCAACTCGCTCGCACAAAATCTTTGCAGTTTGGAAACTTAAGACGTCATTAATGATGTTATTACATTTATTTTGTCTAGCTATTTAGCATTATAACGAAAAATAAAAATAAAAATCTCTTTCCAATCATATCAACGTAAAAGTAAACTTTTTGCTCCTTTCATAATAACTTTCTGTTAATTTATATCTACCCACTACCTTTTAACAAGGAATTAAAAACGTTAAATACAGATTCGAATAGATTTGTTTAGTCTCAAAGTAATTTTAAGTAAATAAATACGATTATAAAATACGAGAATTGAACTTACTCGTATAAAATTTGTTTAAAGTTTAGATATATTAAACACTAGCTGATACCCGCTCGCTTCGCTGAGTGTATCTAAATTTAACTGATTGATTAAAAGATTCCCTACGTTCATAGCAAAATATAAAAATTAATCTATTTTGACAGAAAAAAAAGATAGGTAGTTACTTTCAGACTTTAGATCCAACAAAAGTTAATCGAAATTGGTAAAACTATTTTTCAGGATAGAGATGTTAGCTGTCTCACATCAGCTTCTATACGATTTTTAGTAAAAAAGTACCTGTATTCCTTCCTTTAGGACGTGAAAATATTTCATATCAAATGACATTTAAAACTATTTTAAAACAGTGCCATTTAAAACAGCTATTTTAGGGGGCATCCATTAATTGCACGAGGCGTTTTTTGCAATTTTTGAAATCCCACCCTCTCCCCTCTGCTAAGATGTCATGAGATTTGGCAGAACCCTTTGCCCCAACCCGCAATTTAATGTGATATTTTTCAAAACAACAAAATACGTGATATTTGCGAGGCCTTCCTATTTCCCAAAGTATGATTAGATGACATTCAGCTCAACCCCATCAGCCCCTGAACGCCTCACGTAATTAATGGATGTTCCCTTAAAAGAATAGATTAATAGCTATCCTACAGGATCTTTAATAAAACTCCATTAAAAATCGTTCCGTTAAGTAATTGTTAATTTTTTGAAATTATTAGTTTATTATTTTAATATGTTTATTTCTAATTAATATCTGTGACAATGAACAATATAAAAATTCAAATATTTTAAAAAAGTTCATTAATGTTACCGGGTGTTAAATTGAAAAACATATTTATTTTCCAGTAAAAATTGTCAATTTTTTAATTTCAACTTTGTAGAGATTTCTTTCGTTATTGTGTAAAATTGGTCAGACCTTCTTGAGGAAAATGCGTTAAAATTCTATTTCACGAACTTTACCGAAACTTTTTAAATGTACGGTTCCTGTAGGATATAATTGTATTGCCATCCCATGGGAACCATGCATTATTCTAGCCTTAAAAATAAGCTATATTATTTTCCCCCAAACTACCATATTGCAAAAATCATATCAATCTTTAGCTCTGTGATAATCAAAAAACATATCTATCTCATGGGAATAGTACATCTCTCCTGAGTAAAAAGTAGATCAAGTGTTTTTAAGGAAAATGAGTTAAGACTCTATTTTGTGGATTTTAATGAAACTGCTTTTAAATACACGGTTCTTATAGAATACATTCTTGTTTTGCTATCCCATGGGAACCGTTTATTATTCCGGTATGAGAAGTAATCTATATCATTTTCGGGCCCCTAAACTACCACATTACAAAAAAGGAAGTTAACCTTTTGCTTTGTAAAAAACAAAGTAAATATCTATCCCACGGGAACTGTACATTTTTTCTGGATAAAAAGTTTACTATATGTTACACCGGATTATAATCTATATCTATGCCAAATTTCATCTAGATTCATTCAGTGAAAGAGTGAAAAAAACTTTTTGAGTGAAAGAGCAACAAACATCCATACATCCGTACATTCATTCATCCATTCTTACATTATAAACGTGAAATATAATATTAGTAATGATATGCTATAATGCTCCAATTTTTAAGTATTATATTTAGATTCAACACTCTAAAAAACATAAGAATAAGGTATTTTCCTTAAAAACGTTTTTTCATTGTTGGCCTGTGTAATCAATTTCCAATATGAAATTTACCGTAATAAAATGCATCGGTGTATTTATTATAATTTAATTGTATTCAAATATCGTACTTGTTAAATGAGTAGGTACTTAAGTTCTTTGGACTCAACTTTAGACTTTTTACATTTTAATAATATTCTATTATAATAGATAATTAATTAATTACTTGTAACTTTAATTACAATTCAATGTTGTTGTTTTATTCTACTGATTATAAACATTTGCTTATATTTTCTATCTTTCAATTACTTAAATAAATTAAATATGAAATCGTATATGAGAAATTATTAATGGAAGAATTTTACGGAAAATGTTTTGAGTGATTGATATTTTTTCTTCAGTCTTTTGATTTATGGAATAATTTTTCTTTGAGTTTAATAATACGCCTCAAGGAAGGTATGAAAAAAATAGTTAATTACTTTACCGTTAAGAGTTAATAAAAGTAATCCAACTCTTTTTCAAGCGTGTTTTCCACGTATTTATTTTAACAGGTTAAAATTTTTCATGTAATTACTAGACTAAAAAATTATTACAAAAATACATCTAAAAAGAAGGAAAATACGCAGATTTTATTATTTGTTTAATTATGTTTAAGAGTAATCATCTCAGAGATGAGAAGGCAATAAAAGTTTCAAGTTTCGATTTTTTGTCAGAGATTATTTGATTTAGTCGAGGGAGAAAAGAATGGATGGGAAAACAAGAAATTCAACTCCAACAACTCCAGTGGCTTCATTGAAGTTTCACGAAAGTGAATTAACATGATATCAAAACTTCTCTTCCGGAGTCAAAAAGCTTTTGAGCGCTACATTTGCGTAACTCAATAAACCAACAATTCCAAATCAAATAATATCAGTCTCCTCAAATTTTAAAGAGCGTATGAAAAGAAGAAGTCAATTTCAAATACTTATGTATATCTACATATACATACAAATGATTACCTATATATTTATACGAGGTTCTATTTAAGGATTGCGTTTATTAGGTTACAGTATTATTAATAAATTTTATCATTTTAACTTTCTTCTCGGCATCAGATTATTTAACTTCATTTGAATTTTTATTCAACTTGAAATTTTATTTTTAATAACTTGAATTAGGTTAACATTAAAGATGCAATTTTATTTATAAGTAATAATTTATTTTGTAACTTAAAAAAAGCCAAATATATATTAAGTTTCTATAATGAATTATTGAAGAAGCTAATATTTGCGACAAGCTTTTATATCAAGTAGGATAAGGCCTAGGGCGACCTCAAACCTAAATCCGCCACTTTTTTAACTACTATTGAAGAATATAATGTATAAAGGTGAGCTTTTGATAAAGACATTTACAACTGTTCCATTTTCTAATAAAAAACATAAATCGAAATATGATTTTGTAGAATAAACTATATTAAAATTAAATTAATACACAGTAAAAAACAAAATAGAAAACATTTTTTTGGGTGGAGACTTCAGTTTTGGATAACTTCTGTCTAATATTGGGTAAATACATAATTACAAAAATTATTTTACTTTAATTACTTTTCAAATCGCTTGTATTACTATTGGGCAAATACGAATTGAGGATGAAAATGAAATTATAAGAATGTGTCTATTTTTGTACCTGGATTCCTGAAATAAATTCCTGAAATAAATAACCAGGGATTAACGATCTTATCACATCACTGGCTTTATTTACCACACAACGAATGATTTTCAATGGTCGTTCTGTGATATCTATCGCTTTCCGCTTGCTTGCCACACTCAAAATCTGTTTATTCAATTTATTTATGCCATTTTCATGATTTTGTACTGTTTCTTTTCAAAAAATTATATTATCAGTACTCAGTGTGAAGAATTTTGCGTTACATTAGGTTTGTTCCAATCGTCATGTCTTGGTGGTGCACGAACATTGATAAGAGCATGTGCTGGCGTTTAAAAGAACTGTTTGCAGTTACTTTGTATGCAAGTCCACCATCAGCTTAGGCTTTGGGTTGACCCAGGTTGACCTAAACGATGCCCCATCATAACCTAGAAACGGTTAGTACGTGTTTAGATGCGACCGCCATAAAGTGACAAGTTTGCTTCTGTTACAAACTCACCCGACCAAGGCACGTGTATAAGCGTCGCCAAATAACCAGGAACGGGATTTAAGCAATCGTACACGAAAATGTTCGGAAATGGTCATGTTTTGAATGGCTTGCAACAAATTTATGGATCCATTGTACATGTCCCAAACGTCTCACCACTCTTTTGTTTTTTATTTTTTATTTTTTTTTTTGGTGATATTTATTACCATCTATACACGAAAGGACATTCTTTCTTCACTTAAGATTATTTTTACTTCACTCGTATTTTCACTTTTTTGCAAAACAGCTCGAAATGAACTGAATTTAGTGCAAAATTAAAGCATTTTGATGGACAATATCATCAAAACATTCTCAACCCACTCAAAACTCGAATTACCTCCACTTCTTAATGATGCATTCTTATTTACTATTTAATCCTTAGAAACCATTAATCCTTCGTCCTAAATTGCTTTATATAGACAAACCAAGTGTTCTAAAAAATTCAAAAGAGTTCGATTGCCGAACCTTCTAAGAACTTCCAAAAGCATTGGTTATAAACAATGAAAGGTTCAAATGCCCATTATAAGAATTTCCATACAAGAATCACCAAAGTTCCATTCTTTTCTATCGTTGGTCACTGTCTCTTTTTTGGTCGTTACAATATTTTAAATGTTATCTGTTTAGTAGAAAAAATATTTTTTTTGATTGCTTCAGTAAGTTTGCTTTATTAAATAAAAAAAAAAATTAAATTAAAATTAAAAAGTTGTTCCATAATATAATGACTGAGATGATTGATATATTAACAAGCCTCCAATTCATTACCCATATGTAAATCAATATAACACCAGGCTAAAATTTAATAGTTTTTTTTATATAAGGATTTTTAACACAAAAAAAAATAAAAGGGTGATGTAAGTCGTAAAAAATGCTAAATTAGATAGTTGTTTCAGATAACCACGCACGTGTGTTTAATTTTCTTACAAAAAAAAAATCATAATTCTTATTAATTCTATCATAATGATAAAAATTTCAGTAAAAAGCCTCATATTTCATTTCAGTGCGGCAATTTACTTTATGGATGTACAATTTTCTTGTCTTCACACTGAGTAATCTCAATAATATCATTTATTATCCTCTACCTTCGCTTTATAAAGTTTTTCAGACGACGAAGAGCCTTCAAGGCTTTCACACCGAAGATTAGATAAAACTCTCAATGAAACATCAATTTAAGAAAAATTCAATTTTATTAGGTATAAAATTCTAATGCCATTCGTAAATATTACACCATCACTTTGCCGCTGCAAGTGCATCAAAGTGAGTTGGTATATAGATTTTTTTTGGCTTGCGGTTGATTTTTCCTTTTTGCGGTCCGTATACTTGAAACCCGTGAATCGGAAAAGTGACTGGAAATGAAGGGCAAGGTGAACCAGCTTGTCAAATAATTTATGAACACGATTAAAATTATGTGTAAATATACTTTATAATTCACCTTTCGTGTAATTAATAAAGTAATCGTGCAATTGTCTAATAATGAGAAGGTCATATCAAACCTATTCTCTCTAATTGTCTATTGAAATCAAAACCGGTTACGCCTTTTTCCATGTTACAAGCTTAAATTTTAACTAGTATTATCAAATTTTAGTTGTTTAAATTAGATGATTCTCTTGGGTATTAGGAAATAATATTTGATTTTTCATATATCGAAAAAATATGTTGAAACACCAAGGTTTTTTTTATGTATGGTGACAAGAAAGCAAATTTTTGGTTTTCAATACCTTGAAGTAGGTGTGTTCAATTGCTTATAATATGCGATGTTGAAATGTAAGTAGTATTAATTAATTATTATTACAATAATCCTATTAGTTATTCATAAAAGTACCCTTTAATATTTGTATTTATTTCACTTAATTAAATCCATTTTAACTTCCTGAAAATATATTTTTTTTCCAAAAACTAAAATAAATACAAATGTATCGATTTACAATGTTCAACTCAGTTAATGCTTCTTTCCTTTATTTGTCAGCTTCCGGTTGAATTGGCCTAGAAATGGGTTTCTTTTTGACGTCGATTTACGGTAGAATCTAAGATTAAATTGGAGCTATCAACTCTGATCATACACATTGAAGTGTTTGGAAAACGGTGACGTCAAACGGTGTCATCAATGTAATATATATTTTGCCATGGAATCATTCGGAAGTTGGTAAATACTAAATATAGTCCAAGGATCATCATGGAGTTGGTGTTAAGTGAGGTTTATTTTTCTCAAGTTATTGACAATAATATGACAAGTATATTTTAAGTAGGTTGGTACATATTTTTAGGTAGTCAAACAATTTGGGATTTAAACTAGCAATTGGAATAACAAACAATTTTGTTAAAATTAGGTGTGAAACTTCTATAGGCGCTAATAAAATTTAAATTGTTATGGTACATTATGTATTAATAACTACACCAAAACAAATACGGCAAGCATTGCACAATCATTCACTACGATAGTACTGAAAAATATGACTTTTAGAATAAAACTGGTTCTATTTGATACAAAGAATTGTTATAAAAAATTCTAGTAGTACAAGTTATCATTAAAGTTCGAAATTTTATTTTTTAATTTTTTTTTTAATCAAAAATCGTACTTTTTGCAAATATTTCAATTTATTTAGATATCACCCTTACCTATCTCTTCCTCATTTGTCAAATATCTTTTTATTTTATTTTAAACATTACAAAATACAAAAATGGTAGAATTATAATTGAAAGGAATTTTACTTTTTTATACATGCAATAATATTTATCTACTCCATTTTTTTTAGTATACAGATAATAAGTTACCTACTAATTGTATGTACGTTTTCATAATGGGTAGTTGAAACAATTTGATTGTCTACGATTAAATAAATTATTAAATTAAATAAGTTATTAGAAGCTAAAATACAAATTATTACTTAGAATATAATATACTTAAATGTTTCCGAAAAATCCTAATCGCTAATTATTAATTTTGTACTATCAGAAACTTTCCAAATTGTTTGTTACCTATTTATTTTTCGAAAGTTTGATATGAACTCTTGATTTACTGTATAGTAAAAGTGGGAGAGATGCCATACTTTTTGTAGAAAGGAGTTTTAACTAATAAAAAAGGAATATATTCAAACCATTTATTTTTTATTTTAAAGATACATTAGTAGGTACTACCTATATAAAATAATCATAATGTTTTTGTCTTTGGAAAAAAAATACTAGAAAATAAAAAATAAAAGTTGGCAAAGGACCATCTCTCCCATATAGTGTGGGAGAGATGCCATACTGTATGGCATACAGTGTGTACCATTTCATGATGGATTTTTTGTTTTTTTTTTTTTTTTCAAAATATTTCTTCTCCACATTTGTTGCAATGTGGAGAGAACATTGTGCATGTCTCGTGAAGCCATTTGAGGTACGTAGAACATTTAATCCAATGAATATTTTTTTGGATAAATAATAATCTCCAACACTCAGTGCATTCATTGTTATCATCTACAATTGGATGGGATGCATCATCTTGCACCATCCAGCTTACGTTTTTAAGCTGCTCCTTTTATTAAGTCCAGATTGTTTATGATACGGGCAATTTGTTTTCGTTTTACTGTTGAGCTGGGAAGTTTAGGGATTGGGTTTGATTCTTCGAGAAGTTTTGTAGGGCTTTCTTTGTAAGTTGATATGGCCGCTTATTTAGAAGTTGAAGGGCTTGGTGGGGATAGAGATTCATTGGAAGGAAAAATTGGAGGCGATTCTTCAATTAAATCAGACGCAGCGAAGAAATAGTCTGGGATGGCATTTTGGTTTAATAGAAATATTTCACAAGCTTTGAAGCTACTGTTGCTATTTTTCCCCAATCTTTTCCAATTGATGATCCAACCTGTAATCTTGTGATGGATCTATCTAAAACATAAAAACATTCGAAATATTACACAAAGAAAACAGATTTTGCAAAGGATGGCATCTCTCCTCATTTGGTGGGAGAGACGCCATACCCCTAAAAATACTAAGCTAATACATTTATGGAAAATATATAATTAAATGAGTTAAGAACAAACAAAACGACTTATTAAAACCACTACTTACCGTACTTAATCTTTTTTTCTTGCAACAATCACTGAAACTGCATTCACATAAAATTATTTTTGAAAAAATGAAGAACTACATCAATTTATCCTTTATAAAAACGTTATCCTCGAGCGTAGCCAAATAGAAATTGACAAGTTTTATTGACTAAGTCCTTATAGTAAAATATAGTGACAAATATAGATATCTCTATCCCACATATGGAGTTAGCGAAGGTATGGCGTCTCTCCCACTTTTACCCTATGTTTTTATCCAAACGATTTATTCTCTTTAACACATTAAAATTTTCTATTCTGACACTTTATATATTGTATATCAGTGCGTCATTAGAGGGGGTGGTGTGGACCGCACCTGGTGACACTAAAATTAGGGCGGTTTGAAAACATTTTCTTTCGAAAGCTGCAACTCCAGTGATTTCATGTGAAGCAGTATGGCACAAAAGTATGAAATCCAAAAAAAAAAGTTGAATCAAACAATCTCTTGACTCTGTTCCTTGATTCCAAAGTTTTTACTATATCGCGAAGTAGTGTAGAAATAGTATGTTGTTAGGTACATTCCACTATACGCGACAATTTACATCAATACGACAATACGTCATGTTTGAGGGTGTTAAAGCCAAGAGTTTGATATCTGTCACTGAAGAAGAGTTACTAATGTCTATTCCAAAATTGACTACTTTCTTTGAGGAGCTATCAGAGGAAGAGCTTTTATTAGGAATACCAAGGCTGAGAAGGCATCTCAAGTCAGAAGAGATTGATCTAGAAGAATACAAATACTGGTCAGTACTAGACGTTTTGAAATTCAATGCTGAATTCCATACCGCCCAGTGATCGGACAATTATTTCTTACGATCTGTGTGTCTGTGGCTTCATGTGAGAGGAGTTTTTCAAAGCTAAAGTTTATAAAGAACTATTTGCCATCTACCATGGGACAGTCAAGGCTTTCTGATCTTGCAATATTATCAATTGAAAGTGATTTGGCGAAAGAAGTTGATGAAGTAATTAACAAGTTTGTAGCTGTAAAGGCCAGATAAGAAAAGTTTTGATTTAGTCGAGATTTAATATGACATAAAATTTAATGTTAAAATAACAATTAAAAAATAATTAAATAAATAAATAAAAAAGCTATAGATTCTTAAGGATTCTGTACTAAATTAGGATTACTATGTCTGTTAATACAGATTCTTATGTTTTCGTTATTTGGCACTGGTGGACACCAACCCTAGTGATGCCACTGTTGTATATTAACGTTGTCCAAATTTTCAAACTTACAGACATTTTTTCTATAAAAAATTTTAATGGAGAATCATTCTAAATACTATAGGATATGTTTGATTTAACTGAAAATGGTATATGATATTTAAAATGTTCGAGAGGTTACAATGAAGAACAAAAGTTGTCCCCATAGCGCATCGTACAGCTGAAAGAATTTATTTATCTTTAATGAAATATGAGGAAAAATTTCACTTACTTATTTGACATTGAATATACCTACTTCAATTTGTACTTTGTGCCTCTTGTTATTTAGTATAATATAATCAGTTTTTCGGTTTATTCTTCCTTTTTTTTCAAAACTGTTTAAAAAATGTTGACAAAAATTTGCAAAACAGTTATAAATAATATAAGTTAGAGATTAACTATTCCACTTAATATTAAAGCTACTTGACTTAATTTTCAATCTACCTACTTTACCTAAATCACTTGAAATCAAGTCAAACTTAAGTCAATGATTAACATTGAAATGTCAATTTTAGCCAAGATTTTACAAGTTATTTCATTTATATATTAAAATATTTAAAATTTTTCCAAAATTCATTTAAAAAAATGCGCAACCATTGACTTGATAAATTTTTAATACAAGCTCAAACAATATAATTTTAAATAAATTTATAACGTTTGTAATGGTTTTAATTTATTGAGCAAATAATTTAAAAATTAAAATGTTAAATTACAGCTTTTATTAAAATTTTAGTAACTTCTAAAAGGTTTCGTTAATCATATTACATTTTTATTATTAGCGTTATAATAACTGGGAGACATCTGAGCTCTTTATAAAATTTTGTTACACTTAATAATGACTTGATTTTTAAGCTATTTGACCCAAATTTGACTTCAAACCTAGTCAAACGTGCATAGAATATTTATATTCAAATGCCAAATCAGACGTCAAGTCTTGATTTTAAGCCTGGCAGTTGGGAACAAGAATAAGCTTTATGTACAATAGATACCGAGTCTCATATAGGCATCGTCAATAATGAAACAGTTGACCAACTACGACTCTCTAAAATAATTAAAATCTACCCTTATCAAAGATTAGTAACGTCGTTGGAATTTATCATTCGACAAGCTGAGACAGATTAAGCCTTCTGTAGGAATGATGGCTGATTTTGAGAGTTGAGAGAGTTGAAGTATGTAACCCCTTATAAGATTGAAGACGGGCCATACCAAAGTTACCCACGTTAACATATTTTCTGGGAAAACAGCCCCAGTTTGTCCGACCTGTGGAAAGCCGTTTGACGTTCCCCACTTGGTGAAGTCTGACTCTGGTTGTCCACTCTCTTCCGCTAAGCAAGATCTTAGGAATATACTGGACCCTGAAGTTTCTGGCGTCAAATAAAGATGGAAGTCAATGAAGAAATTACCCTACTATCGACAGATCTAACTCTCAACTCTACGGGTATTACACCAACCAACCAAGAAGTCGAGAAATGATTCTGCAGTCGAGACGACTATAATTTTAAATAAAATAAAAAATGTCCAGCTTTTGACTTGATGAATCTCTATATATTACCCTAACACTTTTAATTAAGTGCAATTATTTTGCTATTCAGTGTGGTAAGGAAAATATTTTTCGGATAAAGAATAGTAAGAGAAAATATTTGAAGGGTAAATTTATACTTTAAAAATTGTTGAGATGTATTAAAAGGCAAGGGGGTCATTATTGAAAATATTTTTATTAGATAGTTATATAATTGTGCGTTAATAATAAATCACACGCTCTTAATTTTATGTAATCTCCTTTGACCTGAAAGTGAGGCTTGAACATGAGTGACAGGTAATCACATATGAGATAAAAGCATACATACTATATAGCTATATTTACTAGAGCTGCGAATATTATAGACATTGAACACGCACATAACTACCTGATACTTGATTTGACATGACGTAAATAGGTAATGAACTTACATACTCAGAAATTCAAAGGATGCTCAGAGGCTCAAGAGGAAATGTACTTTCAGTAGAGTAAATTTTGCAATTTCATTTTATCGACCATCAAACAACAGTGAAATCAACAAAATGAAATATGGTCTAATAGTTAGTTAATTGGTCAATGCTCGTAAAACTAAAGCTTCCTCAATCCTCATTATTAGAATTTTTCTTATGTATCTGGTGCCATGCTTACGGTTATGCTTACTTTTCATTAGAATGTAAAGTGGTTATGATAAAAACTCTTCTAACTAAAAATGGAATCGTAAATTATAATGCATTTTATTGTGTAGATAAAATAAAAAAAAGGAAGCTGCAGCGTAGTTTTCATAAAACAAAGTTCGATGCGCTTATTAATAATAATTTTATGTTAAAGCGGAAACCATTTAACTTGTTTGTTACAGGCTACTATTTTAAAGTAATTAAATCCAATTTTTAAATATTTATTACTATTAACTGTAAAATATGCATTTGTTATAATGCTCACTTAAACATTTTTCTTTACACTCGGATCCTTGTATATCATACTTGCCTCGGTACTTTTGCTTTGGAAAATTTAGACCTAGAGGTTAGTATTTTATTTTATTGCCAGGGTATAGGTTTCATTACTAAGGTATATATACCTATTAAATTTGTAGTTGTGCTTTAGTAAACATTTCAATGTTATTATTTTTTTTTGTTTGAGGAAAAGCTTCGCGGGATAATTTTTTTATGCTTTCTAACCTTATAAATTAGTACTATTTCTTATTAATTTTTCCAGATCCTAACTAAGCTTGTTCAAAAATTAAAGTTTTTTTTTAGCTTTGAAAAAAACTGCTGATTACGTTTAATTTAAACTCTTTTCTAACTAAGCTTTTAATTGTTTCATTCAACAGAACTGTTATTCCAGTTGTATACTGTAAATTTTTTTTAAATTAAAAAAATGTTTTCCTTAAACAATTAATCATACTTAGCACATTACACGCACATTACATTACATTACACACAACACATTACCTACTCAACAGCATTATTAATTTATGCGGGTTAAAACTTCGGAGCACTATTCGTAACGTATAAACCCTATAACTGCATCATACTTAAAATTTAATCCATCTAGGACGATCTACAGTTTGAAATATTAAAATCTTAATTTTTTTAAATAAAACCCTTGAAATTTTAGTTATTTAACTTTCTCGATTTTTCAAAATATTACAAAGAAATTATTTTCCTACTACAGTAAAAAAAAAAAAATTCAATAATTCTGATTTTTGTTCTCAAATAGAATAAAAGACATGTAAAAATATATTTTTTAGACAAATCGAAGAATAAAACTAAAGTTACAAAAGTAATTTTACTTAAACTGGATTAATTAAAGTCTGTAATAAACACAATAATCGAGTTCCACCTCTAGTTATCAATGATGCATTTATATAAGAGTATATGGTTTATTAATACCCAGAATGTAAAAAACTCTATTTATACTATAAATATGTATACTCGTAAACCGAGATCCTGGTAAATTATTTAAATTACTTCAATAAAACTATTGGGATCAATGATTCTATGTAGCAAAAAATTGTTTTAAGGAGGTACTGAATGAATTAAATATCTATAGGTAAAAATACAACACTTAAAACCTTATGAAATTTTTGGTTTAATAATAATCGGAAATGAGCCTTATAAATCTAATTTTAACTTATAGATTAACATAAATAAAATGCATATATATTAAATTTGACCACGCCTCGTTCAGATGATTTCATCTTTATAAGGTAATTTCTGATAAATAAATAAAATTGTCATAACATTAAAGTGTTTTTTTTTCAATAACTCAAAATATCTTTTGCCACTGACAGTTTTTGATCTCCAAAATCATTCAATAGATACATATTGATATCTTAAATTTTCCCAAAACGTCAGATTGCATAAGTTGAGGTATTTTGTAATAAATTTGATACATTTGTATCAACATCAAGATCAATTCATGCAGTTCGAATTTAACATACTATATCTATTATGAGAATCACTATGAAAATAAATTGATGACCCTTTTTAATGACCATCAGTCCTTCCGTCCTTCACTTAACTAAATTGAGATTACACCTCTCACATTTTAGAAATCAAAAACGTACACACGCATTTTATCATTTGATTCTTTTATTGTAAATCCGACGAAATTGTGAAATTGTGAAGGTTTTCAAAAACATTCTTATCTTACATCACATTTAATCGACCAAATCTAGCACAGAAGCGACATTCAACAAACTTTTCGAGCGAAGATTTTGTATGTAAATGGAACGCCTATAAATTTGATAAAATTATATCTTTAAATCTCATATATACGGGTTCCCCAACGTTCATTTGAAAGAAAATCTCTTGGAAAAATTCTTGCTTTATACACCATTGATAAGTTTAATTAACAGTGATTGTTTTGCTTGAATTTCACTAAAGGTAGGTAGCAGATAGAAGACGTAATTTTAATTGAAATAACAAAGAAGAATTTCTTGAGAATTTCAGTATAATGAACCGTGAGTCCTTGTCCTAGAACTCGAATAAATGATCTTCGTAATTACTTGGTTTTTCTTATGCATATTTTCTGATTGAAAAAAAAAAATAAATAAATTCTTGTACTGGCGTTGTAGTGTTTCTGGTTCGTTTAGAATTTGAATTGTTTTAATTACGTAAAACAAGAACAGGAAAACATTTCTTTTAATTAACGAGGAAAGAAGTTAGTAAAATTTTTTGCTACTTTAAATTATAAAAATCAAATTAGTGTTTGTGTTCGTTTTACAGATAAAATGAATCAATCTTTATTTCTAAAATAATTAAAAGATACTAACTAAATATATACTTGATCAATTTAAAAAGATTTTAAGTCATGTTTAGATATTGTATAAATATTTTTTTAAATCTGTATATTATGTTAATTACAATGCAAGATTATTATATTTAGATATAGGTATATTGGTTGTATGAATTTAATTACAGATTATGTAATATTCTCTCGTGAGAATTTGAATGAGAGGAATGCAATTTCGTGTAATTTCGAATGCAGTGAAAACACACTACAAAGTCAAGGCAAAATATGTAATATTGCATATTTTACAATTATTAGCGATTTTATAGCTATGAGCTTGTTAGATTTACATAAATCAGCATATATTCATTGAAGGATAGTTGTGATTTTTATTGATGGGTAATAAACATGAGAACAGATTGAAAATATATTATTGAAGAAATTATTTTTAACAATCGCTTATAAGATCGGTAGTAATTACTAATTTGATAAAACAATAAATACATTGTAGAGAATTCCAGTTCATACTTATATGTAAATCTGTTTTGCTAGAAGATATTCACTTTAAAGTTTAGAGTACTTTTTTTTAAAAAATTTACACAAGTAGAGTGTGGAAAATCTCGATTTAAATGTTTGTAAGGCAAACATGAAGTTTTCCTCTTCTTTACCAAAGAAACATTAGAGTGAACTTGGAACGATAAGAAGTTAAAACTATAACAAAAAGTCAGCAGTTAGATAAAAATGATTTTCCTTTAATATTGTGACAAGTAAAAAGAAAATGTCTGGCATTTTTTATATTTTTTTATACTTGATAAAATATATAAATGTACTTACAGTTGTTTTCAAAAGTAATCTCTAATATGATTTTTCGCCTTTTTTTAATTTTATTTATAACATAATATAAATTCGCGTTAGAGTTAAAATATTAAAAAAATTGGTTTCTTTTCGTGAAAATTCGGTAGTATACGAAGTAATACGAGAGAAACTTATAACATATTATGACCTCCTAACCCTACAATATTAGTATGAAATATTAGTTGATAGGGATTTCTCAAATTTGAGTATTTTGTTAAGGGTTCTTTATTTTTTATAGAAATTCAGAAAATAATAAACATATCAAAGCGTTATTTATTTTAATTCAACGATAAACGTTGATTTATCACATAAATCACTTTACTTTAATCACTTTTTAAATCACTCGTATCATTATTACTTGAATCGCTAGAATTCATAGAATGAATGAATATTATGTCCTCATTCACTTAAATGTTTGCAAACCAAATGTTCCAGTACATTCTAGAAACTTCGATTGCCGAACCTCTAAAAGTTTCCAACGTCGGTCGTTTGATTACACAGTGGAAATTTAAATTTCTATTGTAAACTGAAACTTTCTTTGTTAAAATATTTTTCAAAAATTTTATTTGATGATTGCCATCGTTTTTGGCCGAATATCTTGGGTATTTAAGTAAAAAACAAATGTCGGTTCACTTAAGAATTTTTTTTTTTTTCGCTTTATGAATTTGCAATCTGTCCCTGGACATCAAGCAAATATGATGAGTGTACAGGTGGGAATGACCGCACCCCCTAAAAAGGGTACCTTAAGTTGTTAGTGGTTCTCTAAAAGGTAACTACAAAAATGAGACGCGATTCAGCGTTCGATGACGGCCGGATTTATCCAGGAGGTTGACAGTCAGATAGTTGGTATGTTCATTCAGTCTTTGCAAGTATTTTTGACTGAATCTGGCTATCTCACTTCTCACTGTAGGTATTGATGGATGATGCCCCCAAGGGGCGTCAGTTATTGTCCTCAGAGTTTTTGACTGGAAGCGCCAAATTTTGTCCACATTGGAGTTACTAGCGGCTCCCCACAGCTGTATCTCATATGGCCAGATGGGTTTAAGTATGGGCTTGTATATATGTAGTTAATTTACTGTCCAGGAACAGTTGGGACTTTCATTGCAGTAGCCACCGCAGTTTTCGGATAGTGATATTCAGTTGATTGCGTTTGTGGAGGATGTGTTTAGACCACGTGAGGCATTTGTCCAGGTACATTCCAAGATACCTGACCTCCGTAGCCGGGGTATTTCATGACCATTTAGTAAGACAGGAGGACGGGTTCCTTTCTTGCGGTGAATGTCACGTGGACAGACTTAGTCTTCAAAAAATGAAATTTAATTTTTAATAAAAATATTGATACAGAAAATATATTGTATAGAAAGATACAACGTGTTCCTTATTTAAAAAAAAAATCCAATATTAAGATTTCTACGGAGGAAAAGATGAATCATAAAAACATTTCATGATCTAAAGATTGTATAAACCCAGATAGCAACATTTAGATGTTTTATATCTGCAAGGTGTCTTTGTAAAGTGTCTTGCGTACGAAAATTATTAGGAAAATAATGATATTATTTGGATGAGTAAAATTACAATTTTCTAATTTATTAATGAAAAGATCGTTTTCTATACGACCAATCAATGAATAAAAGTTTCCTTGAAATTATAAATCATTAATTATTATATAGGTATCTTTAGTATTTATTTTTTGTTAATTATTCTTGATTTATTGTAGACTTATAGAAAAAGTGTTTAATTTATGTAAGTGGAAGACAATCATCCATTTACATTCTAAATTAATGCATGTGAAACTCAAAATGAATAATAAATACATTATTAATAAATTTTTTCTCCTTTTTAATCAGATTCAAATATTAAAATAGATTTGCTCTACACATTTTGTTTTATTTATATCTTAATGTGATGGGTCTTAATGTTCACTGCTTTGCTTTGATAAAGTTCATAAATTATTCTTACGTAATCGTTGTTAAAATAATATGAAAAAATATTTGTTTTGAAACACGATTGTATTTATATAGAGATTTTTTAGTATATACATGTTTGAAAGAAAAATGTAGATTTTAATATTTAATAGTTTGTCAAGCTTAAAGCTCTCAAAAATTTAACTTTTGGGTTTATCTTACTTTTTGTGCTCTTAAGAATAATTTGAGTTATCTATTGGTAAAGTTATAGATCCAAAAATTATATAATTTTGATTCTAAAAAAATCTGCATGTAACTAACCGTTTTTGAAAATTTATACAGCAAAAGTTGTGTTTGTTATGCCTAGTTCTATTTTTTGGTGAGCTCATTACGTAATTTCTCATATGAATGATATGAGATTTGTTTTACTAGTTACTATGAAATAATTGATCAATTTAGCGTATCTAATATTTATAAATACTAAGAAGAATGGTACATAATTTTGATAATATATATATAATGAAATGTTAAAATATAAAACAGTTAAATAGTCAAAATATGTAGTTTGTTTTGGAAGACTGGCTTTAAAAAGTCAAGTAAAAAGACAAGGATTTTCATTTGAAAAACAGATTATGAGCAATGTTTATGCTTTGTTAGTTGATCCGAAATGTTCCTGACAAATAGCTCAAGAGGTACTTCTTTGTGTGAGTGTTTTCCATTGTTCGCCAGTATCAAAATCACTTTTCTCCTTTTCTACTTACATAATATTATATAGTAGAGTACAAGGTTTTCGGCTTTACATTTTCTGTGTTGGTTTGATTATATTTTTTAGTTCTTATATTAAAAATATAGTGGTAAAGGTATCAAATACATCGTTTTTTTTTTTAAATTAAAAGTATTTTTTAAAAAATATTTTTTAGTAGATTCCCGTAAAATGACCATAAGTTTAAAATTCCGAATGTACAATTTAAAAAAATATCTATGGCGAGATTTGTCCTTTAAACTTTTCGCATGTGAGACCGTCAATTTAACCACTGGGCCCCAAAATTACAACCTAACAAAACATTAATACAAACCCCCTCCTAACTGTTGATTTATTCATACACTTGCTTATTATTATTATTATTATTATTTACTTTTGTACTATAATTCAATAATTCAGCTAATAGTTATTTCAGTATGGTATTTTATAGTAACTTTTATTAACTCATTGTCTGGTATTAATTACCTTACTTTTAAATTATAAATTCATTTTTATCTACATATAACTACGTACTTATATTTGTTTTTCTTTAAATTTTAAATGTTTCTTACATTTTCGTTATTTTCTTTTTAAAACTTTCACCAGAAAGTGCTCGTAATTTAAAAAGTTACCGCTTTAAACAAAATACAACTTTGATTATAAGGGAAGAAGTCGTTTTGTTTGAAGACATTTTGCAGTTCAGTTTAAATAGTCAAAGTTGTGTAAACAGAGCAAAAAATCCAGAACTTTCAGTTTCAAGCTTGGCTTATTTAATTTTTTATTCGTTACATTTTGTGCGTTAATTGCGTGAAAAATGAAACTTAATTTTTAATTTAAAGCAATTAGTAGGCTGTTTTTCCTCTCAAGTCAGTGCTTATCGAATTACTTCACGTCATGAAACGGATTGAAAATTGATGAGGCCGTTTAATGTTGTTAATTTTTATTTATTAATTTATTAGTTGATTATCAGTTAAGCGTTAACAAATTTTAATGGACAAGGAAATATTTTTGTTTGTTATTGGAAATGAAAAAAGATAAGTGAGCTAAAACGAACCAAGCAAATTTTCTTTAAACAAATAGAAGAAAAATCGAGAAAGGTATTCAATGAAATCAACCTTTTTTAAACGTAGGTCTTGTATGAAATTTGATCATAAATCCAATCTATTTCAATAACTTCACAAACGCTTTGTTGCTTCGTAATAAGTTTTCTCATCCACTTTTATGAAACTAAAAAAAAAATACTACACATATCTATAGAAAACCATTCAGCGAAAACATTTGAAAAACAAAATAAGGCATTTTCTCTCTATTATTTTCTGATTGATTGACTATCAATAAATGCAAAAAATGAAATTTCAAAGAACTAGATAGAATTTCAAAGAACAAAATAGAGGAAAAATATTATACTTAGATATTGTTTAGATACCTTTTCATATACCTATATCTATTAGCAACTTATATTCAAGTATAATCTAACCATAAGTTAACTTTTCATCTACCTACCTATATTTTATTTTGTTCGGAGATTTTTTTTTCGTTTGACCTGTAGTAAATTAGAAAAAAATTGAGCGTCATATATAATTACAAAATGAACGAATTATGTCAGTTTTTGTCAACACAAAAAACCCAGATTTCTTAGATGAGCAAAAAATTGTTCATACCTATGTTTAATTTAATTGGATGTAATTATATTAAGGTACTTATTTATTATGGACTATTATATTTAATATTATAGTAGAAATAAAGAGCAATCAATACATTCACAGATAATTATTGCTAATTAATAAATAAAATTTAATTTTTATGAAAATATGAAGCATCTATTAATAATTATAATTTTTTAAAATAACTATACCTAAGTAAATAATTATGTATATAATATTAACGAAGATTATTAAATCTCTTAAGAAGGAGTTTAATTTTCATCTAATTAATTGTTTTGTAATTATAATTGAATTGAAAATTGGTAATATTATAATAATTCAACCAGGTGACTATTTTTTGGTATCTTATTACTTATGTACCTAGTTAAAGAAAATTTTTATTCATATTCAATTTTTATGTTACTGTAACTATATGTTCATTTTTTAGGCAAATTAAATTTTAATTGGTTGTTTTGAAACTATATTTATGTATTTTCACCGCTTTTTTATAAATGTTTACATGGGAATTATATAACTTAATTTATATAAAAAAATTGGAACATGTCTTTGATAAATCGGCTATTAGAATTTCAAGGCAAAAAGAGGGTAACCCTGAATGAGATAGTGGAACCGATGTGAAATAAGGAAATTATTTTGAAATACAATTCCTTGTTGATAAGAGCTGTATATTTAAAAATTATATATAGAATTAACCATTAGAATAATCCCCTTTAGGCTTTTATAAAAAACTTATTTATAACGTCGTTTTTTTTTTAATTTTTTTGGATTTCACCAACTATCTTTTTATACACGTAAATTTACAAATAATTAACTATTAGAAAGTCACTTAGTAGCGTGGTGGACTAGATAGTGACCGTATACGCCCAGGAACGGATCTTAAGTGCGGGGCCCAATTGAATTTTTTGTGGGGCCCTCCATACGCTAGACAAAATTGTTTCTTTCCTTTCGAAGCCTGTTATTTCGAAACTATGTAGATATTTCCAAATCGTCTGCAGGAGTTTTTGCTTGAACTTAAACTTGTTCGAATCCAGTATTTATTTAGTCGCTTATCCATTTTAACAGTTTTTCAAATTAAGAAAGTGCAATGGCTACATCTACAGATTTACTTTGAAGTTCCTTGCTAAAATGCTAATGTACATTATTGACTAAGAATAGTAAATCGTACCAAAGAACCAGTGATAATAAACATTGATAGTTTTTCATTGCAATTCTAAGAGATTTGGCCTCGCTTTTAATTTGTGGATCTTTTAAAATTTCTGTAATTTCAAAAAGAGCATAATAAAATTCACCTATTTGGTATCGTAATTTCGATAATCCCCACCTGGTATCGCAAACAGTAAGTTCTTAAACCCAGGTCTGTGTACGCCAGTATTGTCTTGGGTTCCAAAAAAAGTTAAAAATTTTTTTCATGGGTTTTTGGATTCGACGGTCGCTAATGACCAAACTAGTTAATTCGACCTTAAATAAACAAACAAAAAATTAAATTTAGATAGTGAGTATGATAATAAATATGCCATTAAGAACTAGTTTAAGCATCGAGATTTGCATAACTAACGTGATAGCGACTTGACTGACCATAAAGGAGGGACTAGAAACCAATAATACCTTCTTCTTATCATTGTTTAATTTTTCGTTAGAACTCCTATTGGTGCAGTGGTAAGAGCAATTATTGCTCTTTTCGATTTATGCGTCAAGAGGTAGTGGGCTCGAGCCTCAATCCCCGTTGAATCCTAGATTTAAGGTCCTAGAGCTAAGATAAAATTGATCGACAGAAAATTTTCTGTGTTTAGACAATCGTGATATGACCAGAAATGTTAAAGTGATTTAAAACAAAAAAAAAACTTTTTCTTATATTTTCTTCGTTCAATGTATTCTTGCAATGTTGGCGACGTTCGTATGTTTTTACGGTCGTAAACCTGGAAATCGTTTGTATGCTAGGTTTTTTTTTAATAACTATACCTACACTAAGCGCCAACCGTTATCGAAACAAAATAAAATCTAAGCCGCTCGAATGGTCAAATATGTCATTTAGTTCACCTTAAATTTTTGAGTTAATATTTTTTTTTTTTGTAAAAATAATAAGAACAGATGTTAAGATTTAGCCATTAGTGCGAAATTTAATTTCTATATCTAAGTTCAAATCAATCTCTTATTTCTGATTTCATTGTCAATTCTTGATTAATAAAATTTCTGAATAACGCATTATTTTTACTAGGCTACTCGAAACCTTTATTTCAAATCAATTTATAGAGCAACTACCTAAAACTAATTGTACCTTATAGTATGTTAATTATATATATTATATTTCTATATATATGGCCCGTAACAAGCTGTAAAATTAATGTTTGAAAAATTCATTGTTAATCATGAAATTTAGTTTAACACGAAAATTTTAGTTTCTTAAACAAAATACGTTTATTAAATATACCTAGTTAAAAGTATTGTAAAATTACAATTCCAGTTCAAACATGTCATTTTACTTGTGACTGGGGAAGTGCGGATTTGTAAAACTAATGGCAATAATAACAATTTCAAAAGCAATTTTCACAAAAAAAAAAGATAGTAGGTACATATTTTTGAAATTTAGATAAAAGTTAAAGTGCCCAACCATACGAAAAATCAATTAATTCTTGTAATTTGCAATAAACTATATCTTACTTTAACTGCTTTTAAGTAGTTTGAAAGGTAATATCATTCTTAATACTTTTTACAATACGAGTAGGTACAATAGGTAAGGCTTCAATTTTAATTTTTTAGTACCTAATACCTATTATAAAACTTTTAGTGAAATTTTTTTCTTAGTCATATTTTTAGTAAGAAGACTTTTTTTGAATGTTTTATAATATTCTTAATATTTGTAATTTTCGAAGATAATAAGTAAGTCACGATAGGATAAATACTACTTCTTCTATGAAGGTTATCCTTGAGATCATTCTGACAATAAGCTAACTTTAATCAAATAAAATCTACTATTAATATTTTGCACAACCCTGGAAAACTGGATAAATAGTACGGTCCTTAAAAACGTGCTCCTAAGTAATAAAATGTAAGCTTTTTAATGACCTTATTTAAATATCGTAGATCACTGGAAATTCCGCATTTTTACAATTAGTTATTGGTCACGTCTTAGAATTTGAAAACGAAATAATTTTTTTATCTCCAAACCAAACAAAATTTTCAAAAGTTTCAAAAATATATATGAAACTAAATATACAATCAATGGATATCTGATCCATGCACTGTTAACGAGTAGACCAAATAAATAACTTTGTCAGTATTTGAAATCCCTAATTATTATTTGTGCTCTTATTTTAAACTATTGATTAATGAATGAAACATTTTAATTGCAATGTAACATAATTACGCTTCAAACACAATTTAGCCGTGCATATAAATAAAAGTATTTTATTACAGGACGCAGCCACTCTAAAATTAAATTGAATGCATTTTTTTAAATTTAAATGTAACCCAAAGCTTGAACTGGAAACAATGAGTTTCTGTACATTGTAATTCAAATATAAATCAAAGGAATTCAAATTAGAAAATAGTAATTATGTTTGTTATCTCATTTTACACTCAATTGGCTATTGAGTTCTGTGTTTATTATGTAAAGGTTAAACGAAGAAATAATTTCCTATCTAGCCGTGACATTTTGGACATTTTTAATCGTTATATCGGTAGGTATATCTTTGTAAAAAGCTTTGTTTATCATTATAGTTTCAATGTAATTTTTAACAAACTTATCTTTAAAATTATTTGTTACTTAATGCAATTTTTTTATGAAAGACCAACACATTGAAATTACTACAAACGGTTTAGGTGGTAGGAAAAAAGAAATCAGATACTTATTGAATATGTACAATATATATATACGTATGAATGTACGAGTACATATGAGTATGTACATACTATGTTAGAGATATACAGTTACATTAATAATAATTATTCATCATAGTAAAATATATCATTACTCCATATCAGTTTTGATTTACCGACTGTTAGATTAAATTAATTAATTTATCTTTCTATGAGTATCAGATATTTGATAGCCAAACTGATTGAAAAACTTTTTTTATATATCTATTTGATTCTCTTTCTTTTTAGATACAACATGAGTAAGTACATGAGAAATTATGGTATGAGCTTTTACAAAAGGAAAAGACTGAAAACAAGATATGAGCATTTTGTTGAACAAAATGTGCTTTTTCAATGTTTCATAACTACAATAAAGAAATTCTTGATTTATAACTTTACATTTCAAAGCACAATGGTATCATTTTCGGGAAATAGTTTTGCAATAGAAGAAATTGATTTCATAAGTTTTCCGTATATTTTATCTATGACATAGATATTTTGGTCGTTAAGTTTTTAACGCTAAATTTAAGAAAATCTTCACACACACACTTGTTGCACTTGTTGATTGAATAAGAAAATTTAAGACTATTATATTCAGAAAGGTATTTTTAAATGATATCACATTTAAAACCTGCCATTTTGATTTATTTCTTCCACTTCCATAATTCTTATCTTTTTTCTTTTTTCTTTTTTCTTTTGCAAATCAGCATATAGTTGTAGGTTTGTTTGATAAGGAAGTTATGCTCTTTCAAACAAATATTAAATAAATAGGAAAAGTGAAGCAGGGGTAGTTCAAGGGACACAATAAAAAATAAAGCATAATCATTATGTTTGTTATTCTTTTGTAGTTATGGCACATATTTTATAAATCAAACTATAATAATTGATTTTTAAAATGAAAATTACGAAAAACCATCTTACCCCGTTATATAGGGAAAAATGGAGTAAGCTGATAACTTTGACAAGCCACACAAATAACAGCCTTCTCTCATTTCCTTAATATATCGCTCTATAGTAATCTAAACTTCAAAATCTTATAGTCCCCCAGCTATTACTTACATGTTTTCTAAAGGGCAAAATATAAGGAATAGTTCAGTGTGCGTCTGTACTTTGAACGCAAGTTATGGATCACATGACAACTTTCTACATTTCCTAATTGAACCCTAAAATTCTTGTACTTCCTATTGTAGGCTAAATGTCTTTACACTTGAATTTGGCTAACAATATCCTATCAATAAACCAATTCCTCTAAACATGTAATTCCTTTTGGAGGCCAGATGTTTTTATGCCTTAATCTGGCTATATAATTACATAATTAAATAATTCCTTTAACTTAAAAAACTTAGGATATAAGCTAGAGTTAAGACTGATGTAAATTATCGCTATTATCAGCTACTATTGTAATGTTGTAAAGACGAGGTTTACGTTAGTAGAAATCATCTTAAATCATTGTTTGTTTTATTTTAAAACACTAAATATATAAATACTTAACCTCAAGTACTGAGTTAAGCATTTATATTCGCGTGCGTATAAGGTGTGAAAAATAGGAATCATTAAATTTATGTTCTAAAGATTTGTATTTACGTACCATGATTTTACTTGAAAAGTAATTACACAAGCATAAATGAAACCAGACCCATTTGCATATCGTAAACCTATTTTTCGTAGACTCATTACCTAATTTTGCCCCAAAGACACACTTAGAAGAAAAATAATTTCTCAAAAATGAAAAAATTAACGAATTAGTGAAAACAACTTGTTCACAACAAAATAAACAACACGAGGAATTATGTTGGTGGCTAGTATTGTAGATAATCATAATTTCCTTACAATTAAAGGCGTTTTAACTGCAAAAAATTAAATGGGCTAGATGCGAAACTATTTTTATAAATAAAGAACATGAACACTTCCACTGATTATTTTTTTCGCACTGTTTATTTAGGGTGGCTTCTTCCTCGTTTATTCCTTTACTAGTGAAACCTGGCAGTCAACAGAATTGACTGCTGTTCTAGATAATATTATTAATTGTTATAGAAATTAAATTTAACAATGATAATTGTATGCATGATATCAGTGTATATGGACTATTTGAATTTCGTGGCAACTTCACTCCATTGGCTGGCACTGTTACGCAAGAAACCAATAAGCTATCGGCGACAAATTGACACACACTTTAGATATTTATATATAAGAAGATATTCTCAAATATCTAATTTCTTATTTAATTTTCTACCCCATCTTCCCACAGGACCCCCCTCTCTCTATTGTACATTGTAAGTAATTTTAATATTTTAACTTTTATCATATAAGATTTAAATACAAAAAATGTAAAAATATAAAATGTCACGAGAATAATGAGTTCAAAAGAAACCATCAATTTCATATTAATATCGGATGTTAATATTACGGAAATAGAATTGTGAAACGTAAAAAGTGACAACTTCTTGTAATTTTTTACACATATGTTTTTTTTTTTTAAATTGAGGTTGTTGAAATCCTTAAAATTAAATTTTTTCAACTTCCTATTTTTTTTAAATAATTAAATTTTTTTTTCATATAGTTTTTAAAATAATAAGCCGATGAAGATTAACTGAGATATATAAAATGATTTCCATTTTGGTAAAAATTTTACGCATATATGTGATTAACTAGTTTATCTTTATTTTTCAATCTCTGAGGCATCTGAATATTTTATTGTAAACGAACAATTTTTAACTTAAAAAAAATCATTATTTGGTAAAAAAATTTCTTTGTCACATAAAAGTGTTTTGAATGGACAATGGTTGCTTTTTTTTTTTTTTTTGGTTATAAGTCCCGTGAGCTATCGTAATTAGGACATCGTAAATGTGAGCTCTTTACATGTCGGATAAAATAGGGTAATTTTCGTGGGAGTAAACAGTTTATTACAAGTCCACTCATTAGTAGCATTGCTACGCAACGGTCCCTAGGCTGATTCTGAGTAATGAACAGTATATACTTTATCACTTTCATTTTTTTAACTTTACACAGTATAGAAAGCATTGGTGTTTGAAGTTTTAAGTAGTCTTTAGGTATGGTTACAAAATGACAAAGCTACATTCAGGAATGAAGGATATTAATTTTAATGCTATTAATAACTAATTAACGAAATGTTTAATCCTGTTTTGTTGTGCCCACGCAAATTTTACTCTCTGTCTGATATCAAGAGTATCAAGTATCAATTATCGGATGTATAAATTATATGTCTCAATCTATCAGTGATCCAACAAGTGAGTCGTTTTTCTTAAGCTGTGGTATAAGATTTTTATCAAAAATTTAGTCAATGATGATAATGAATACAATCTATTTTTATTTATTGCCAGTTTAATTAAGTTGAATTCCAAAAAAAGATTTTTTTAAAATCCAAAATTTTCATCTTTTTGTCAAAAAATTCGTCTTTTACTACTATATAAGTAAAAGAAGTATTGTAATCAGGCCGAATTTTCGAATTCGAGTTTTTATCAGAAATAAACGTTTTGAGGTTCAAAAAGTGGTTTTCAGAAAAATGTTTGTAGGTACCAGTCATTTCGTATCGAAAGCTTTATTCGAAAGTTACTAGCTAGGACATTTTCCTTCATATTTCAGCCCCAATTAAAATAATAATTTAACGATTTACTTTTAATTTTCTATAGTTATTAGACTTATTTAAACCTATAACTTTCACTTGAAACTTTTTCTAAGTAAAATTCAAGTAAAGAGTATTCTGAGGTAGAGGGTGAGTGTTTTTATATACATGGAGTCTCTACACATATAGTTCTGTTTATATAGGTAGCTTTCCAATTACAGCACTAGAGTGCACATGCAGCATTATGCTTAGCATCGAGTGAACCAACTACAGCGACACATTGCACAAACCTTGCACTTATATAAATAGCGTCACTTGCGGATATAACCTCAAACATCAGCATTATGCGCCACAAAGTTGCACAATGCGTTATAATTAGAAAACAGCCATAGATGATTATATTTTGTTATATTTATAATTTTTTTAACCAATCGTAGGCGTTATATATGTTCTTTAGATCGAACGGTTTCATGTCAAAAAAGGTCTGTAACCCGTCGCAACAGATATTTTGTATCTAGTAAATGCCATTAAATCAAGATTTTTGTTATTATATACATCTTACTATCAACGTCGCTTATATTAATTCTTATAAGATCATAATGTGCGTCTTCTCTATCCCGTTTGTATTCTCCTCTCCTTTCTCTCGACGTATGTCCACTTTATGGTATTTGAATAATATTTTATTTATCAAACATACACCTAGATATCCTCAGGTAAAAAAAAAAAATTATATTCTTTGATGACTTTGTCATTTTCCTATATATAAAAGTCAGTTCCTGTAAATTTTTTTCTGAAAGATATTTCTATACTTATAATACACTAGCGCACCCGACCGACGTTGTCCTGTACATACATACGTCTTAAATACAAAAATTTCCAAACTTTTTTAAATAAGCTGTAACAATCTGGACCGTTTTGATGTACTAAAAAATAACAAATGTACAGAAAATTTTTCTGAATCAGGTCTCAGCGCTACCTATCGGCAAAAAAAATAAAAAATACATTCAGGTAATTGTTAATCGAAACCATTCTCAATTAAAAAAAAATCTAATTGTAAATCTAAACCATTCTCAAATCCACTTAAACACACACAAAACATTTCATCAAAATCGGTCCAGCCGTTTAGGAGGAGCTTAATTACAAACACACGCACAGAAGATTTTTATATAAAGATAAGAACTCATCTAAAATCTATCTTTTTGGTCATGATTTCTAGTGGTTACATTTTGGTTCTAAATTATTCTCAACCATAAAAAAATTAGAATCTATTTTTCACTATGGTATTGATTTATCGGTTAATTTTCATAAAAATTTGTAACTTGGTTAAATTATATTGGGAACAACCTTAACAAACGAAAATTGAAAACCCAGATTATCTTCATCTAAAATATAAAAAGACATGGCGAAGCAATATATCCTCAGAACTGGAAAATAGCTAAAGCTACGACACTAAATAGTAAAAATCAAGTTTTGCTATTATAGGTTTTTGTTTTTAATTACAACCCTAAATGGGCGAAAAAACAGTTTGGAAATAAGGCCAATTCCAAGACTCTCAATTTAGTTCACATTTTCATAGGCTTAATCCTATGGATACTCAGAAACATAATATAAGCTATCGATTTGCACTGACTTAATCTAAAATATAATATGAATGAAACTTTACCTAAAGCTACTTATTGTTTATTTAGATTAAGATTTTTATATTTATCAATTTTCCACAATGAATCAGTAGCTTTTAGGATTTTTATTTGGAGATAAAATAAGACTGCTTATAATGACAACTTCATCACCCACCAATGAAATAATCATCAAGTGAACTAATTTTGCAAACGAATATTTTAATAATTTGTTTTTAAATGAGCTGTCAAGATTTGCGACATATTTTAATTAGTTTTTGGATGGAGTTTATAACATTTTAATGTCATTTTGTGACAATATTAATTAAAGGTTTAAAGGTATAGAAATAAAAGCTACTTGGCTGCAACTGTTTTTTTCATTTCTCAATACCTTATTTAATTAAGAGATTTACTGCAGAATACTTGTAATAGTTTGTAGGTAGATATACTTTTAATATTTTTATAGGAAAAATAGAGCGTTATAATATTTTCAATTACTAAATGAAACAGGTAGCTTCCCAAGAGAAAATAAGAAAATCAATTAAAGATATATTAAAACATTCTTACAACTAGTATACTTATATAAATTAATCTTGCAACGTGATCTTGATAAGTGTATATATAGTATTTCTTTTGAGTCTACACAATTCTCGATTTCTTAGAATTTATGTATGATTAATGACCGTGAGCTTTACCGAGCTGTGATATATTTGCCACACTTTTTCCCTGTGTCTATGATATAAATTAATTCTTGATAAAATAGCAGTTTTAAAAACCACCAAACAAAACACTTTGAAATTCTAACATGTGCTTTTCTCACACATATAGTTTTCTTTGGTCCGGAATTTTTCAAACGACTGTTGTTTGTGCTGCTAACAAAATAAAATTGAAACGAAAAATGGCTCTGCATCTGCATATTTTCAAATGCATTATTTATATTTTTCACTTGCAGACTCTCTCTTGGAAGTATAAGCTATTTCTTATTCAACAAAATTGAACCTCGACCTCGGAAAAAGTCTCCGTAGACGGTTCGATTTTCACAAATTAAATTTTAATTTTGAGACACAAAAAATTCAATCATCTTCTACGGCAATATCTAAATGGTAATGTAACATGAAGTTTGATTTATTCATTTTCAGTTGTTAATATTAATTTTATAATTTATATAAAAACAAAACTTCTTTTATAGTCTAAGGGGCCATTCATAAATTACGTGAGACGTTTTGGATGCTTATTTACCCCTCTCTCCCCTATTATAAGATATAATAAGATATCATAAGATTACAACTTGTTCCACTTTTTCCTCAAGAAGAGACTTTTGTAAAAAATGAACATATTTAAAAAATAAAACATCGTTTAATCAGAGCGATTCTTAGCGTGAAATTAGTAAAATTTACAATTTAAAAACATACATAAAATCAGACTGTCTCCCCCATGTCTATATTAAGAATTGATAATATTTTACACCCTACCCCCTCTAAATGCCTTAAGAAATTTATAAACGGTTCCTAAAGGTAATATGCAATTTCTATAAAAGCTTAAAACATTGAGTAAAATTGTTAGAAAATATGCTACAAGTTTAGTTGTAAGCAAATTTTCATTCCATTAACTGTTTTCGAAATAAATCACAGAATATGGAAATATTTAAAGCAAAATGTGTTAAAAACCATAACCCTATCGTTCTCCTTCCATATTTCTACGGAAAATGATTTATTGTATAAAAATATGTTTTATACAATGACTAAAAATAATATCCTTAAAAACAGGAAACGAGGTAATCATAAAAGTTCAATTTTGGAGAGCTGAGGAGCTTGAATATCTTGACATTTGCACAAGATATCGTATGAAACTATCGAATCAACTGATAAAATCCTAAAAAAAGAATCTTAGAAGCTTTATGCTTCTTATATCACTCATTCCTTATGGTTGACTGTTGGTGGCTCAAACTGCGAAGGTCAATCCTCTTAAAAACCTCTTAAGGTATCGTTTTTTGAATTAATTATATTTTGTCAGTAAAATATTGAATCTGTTGTATTAAAAGAAATTGTTTTGATACTCCTCGATCAGAGATATCTAAACTTTTTTATGGTCATCTAAACACCGAAATACTTATTTTATTTTTTAAGTATCTAGAGGTAGTATAAAGTTAGGTAGGAGGTAAGTATAAAGTTAAATCCAATTCGGCTTCTTGTAAAAAGGGGTGCGAATATTTTTTTCATTATATCAGGCAAATTATTCGTCACACAGAAATTTTTTTACAGTTTTTGTAGCAAATTAGATTGCCAACAACTTTAATTCTATAATTTTTAGTCGTAGAACTAAAAATAACAAAGTTGTTAATAAAAATTAACCCACAAAAACAAAGTTTTTAAAACTCTCTCTATAAGTTAAAAGTGTAAATTACAAAGGTTAAGCAGCATTTCTCCAAAAGGATGGGTGGTCGAATTGATTTTTTTCTAAGTTTATTATATAGTACATTCCTCCGAGCTGAAGTTTTAATAGAATGCATTCTCATCGACAACGAATCTACCTGTTAAATTTCAGCTTGATTCGAACACGGAAAATGGGTTAAATTGCCGTCGCCAAATTTGCGTGGCACATACAAACATACAACAGTTAAGTTAAAATAGAGAGAGTAAAAATAGATAAAAATTTGGGAACAAATTTTCTTTTTGTCACTGACTTTTATTCTGGTCATTTTCAAAAAAAAAAATTGTATCAGGCGTTTTGATCCCCGGACAAAATATCCCCACTACAAAACAATTTCAAATAAAATACCCCCATGACAAAAATATTTGCAATAAAATATTTCATGCAATTTCAAAACCTCACAAATTTCTGATAAACGAGCACTCTTTGATTAATTCCGTTAAAAAAAAATTTTTGAGCTCAATAATTATTAAGATTTTGTATTTAATAATTTTTAGTAAAAACGTGTTAAATTGACCCCCAGTTATTTATTTAAATAGCGTTAAATTGACCCCCAGTTATTTATTGAAATAACATCAAAAAACATCAAAATTATGCTGCAAATACGATTTGCAGTTATTCTACAAGGACTTTTTGTCTGAGGATATTTTGTCATGGGAATATTTTGTCCGGGGATATTTTGTCGTTGATATTTTGTCCGGGGATCAAAACGCATGGAACCAAAAAATTATGTCAGTACATTTTAATAGAGGGATCTTAAAGAAACCAATTTTATTATAAGCTTTTGAATTTTTATCTATTTAATAGCGTTTTACAGCGATGAAACTTACACTATTCTCCAGTAGGTACTCATATAGGAATCGTGGAATTTGCTGTGTAAAACCGTTTTATCACTTTTGAAACCATTTTTAAAATCATAGATTAAGGATGCTTAAAACAAAAAAATGAATTATTTTCTGGAACCAAATTTTTGCTATCCATCTTATGCTCATATATATATTATATCTACTCTTCTAATTTCTCTCCTTATAAGTGTTAAAATTAATCAATTAAAAACGTATTTTTCTTGTAAATAGCGTTTCGTTTTGATAAATCGGTTCTAAAAACTACAAAAGATAAAGACAAAGTATAAAATTTCTTCATCCTATGAGCTTAGGAAAGAATTTTTCAATTAATGGAAAGATTAATTGCAGTATAACATTGTTAAACGTATAAAACAAACTGTCACGCTTTTTCATTTTAACTCGACGATTAATAAGGCGTTTAATTTTGTTTATTTATGAAGAAACTTTAACCGAGTAACAGTTTTTTTTAAATTGCGATTATTTACAGAGTACATAGCTTTGTAAGTTACAATTAGATGCCCAAGGTCTTGTACTTATCTACACTACAAGTGTAGATATAATCCTTCAATATGTTAACTAAATCTTAAGTTTTATTTAAAACAAAAAAAAAATATTTTTTATAAAAAATTTAAAAAAAATCTTATGTAATTTTTCATTAAAATGCATTAAAATGCAGATTGAGACGTTAAATGTAGTGTAAACAAGGTTTTATACGTTGCACTTGAATAACATTGGCATTGATAGTTAAAATAATTCATTGCTTTCACTTGATTTGAACGAAAGAAAAAAATTTTTAACTTAGTTTTTGTTTACCTCCATCGTATTAATTCCTTTCATGAAATCTTTATGAAGTGGCTGATCTTGATATAATTTTTTAATCTGTTTATACCTTGAAATTTGTTAATAAAATTATACACGTAAGATACAAAATTAGAAAGTTTTACGCTTTATAGAAAATTTTTGATTGATTTAGATAAAGTTTAATCATGAGAATAGGCCTTAAAGTGACAAAAGGATTTCTATTGTTGAAAGAAACAATGCTATTGATGAATTAAATCTCCCGGATTTGACGATCATTATATGGGTTAGTGAGCAATTTGTTCGGAAGTTTGTTGGCAGAAACTTTAGAATAATAAGAATTTCAATAATCTTAATAAGACCTTTATAATAATCTTATTGGAATTAATCAATTATGTGTTTAACATTAAATTTTTATCGCAAAATTGCAGTTTTGGAAATTTATGGATATCTTAATTAAAGGAAAAATATATTGAATAGTCTAATATGTGATTCAAATCAATTGGTATATAAAATATTTTAGCATTCCATAAACACATTGTAATTACCACTGTTGAAAATTTGTCATTAATATATTGATTAAAACCCAAATACTGTTCACTCATTATGCAACTACCTACATAAATTATTTCCAATTGTGTGAAGGATACATTTATCAAATTTTCAATGAATTGAGTACATCATACATTGTTTGTATATGGGATTTTAAAAATGTGTGAGGTTCAAATACACAAATTGTTTTTACTTCTAAATTGATTAGGGTTGATGAAACAAATATTTATCCAATTATTGGTGTACCAACACATGATTGGGTGTGGTAAATGCCATTAATCCAGATTTGATTTTCGAAAAAAATCCCTTGTCATTAATATGGAAATAACAACAGATTTTTATATTAAAAAATATCAGTTAAAGATCATGAGATACAAATGAGAATCAAAATTGAATATTGACTTTTTGATTTTTAAAAATATTTTTTTTGTCCTGTAATCCGAATATTGAGGTGAGTTAAATAAGCATTTAATAACCAGCATAATAAAAATAAACCTTTAGGGACTATTACACAAAAAAAAGAGAAAATATATCTTCTATATATATATAAATCAATTGCTGTTCGTTAGTCTCGTTAAAACTCGAGAATGGCTGGGCCGATTTTGCTTATTTTGGTTTTGAAATATTTGTGGAAGTTAAGGGAAGGTTTAAACTGCGAGAAACATAAGTAATAAGTAACGGAATATATTAAAAACGATTATAATCTTAATGAAAAATGCGACGTCAGATCTGTTGTTTTATGTTTTTATAGCAACAAGGAATTCATTCCACGCAAAATATTAGCAATTCCAGCAATTCCACGTAAAATATTACTACTACCTAATTATTAATAAATAAGTACTAATTCTCAGGTCTTAATATTTTAATATATTATGAAGAAATTATCAGATGAAAAAAATGTCATAGTTTTTATTTATGTATTATTATTGTAAAACCTTTTAATTTAATTTTATAAATTGTCTGTTATTATTATTTGTTAGATACTTGATGAAATCGGAATAACACCGAGGAAACGTAAATAGGTACTAATTATTGTTATTGTTATTAGAGAATTTATAGAACCAGATAAGTCGCTGATGACCTTGGACGTTTCAAGCGACTATAAATAATCAATAAAACAAAAAAAATCCTAGAAACCATAAATTCATAGATAATTTATAGGTGATTATCTTGTTTATCTACAGTTCAGTTTAATAAACGTTTGAATTATCGAAGGAAGAGTTTTATTTATCCATTGTTCGATTCATTGAGAGTAAAACTTGGAGTAATTAGGAAATCCTCTGTAGTGCATATGATTTAATTCTTAAAAATAAATATCCAAGTTCTAAAAGAACACCCATAAGAGTAAATAACCAAAGCATACATTTCGACTTAAGTGATCCCGATTGGGAGATTGACTTAGTAATGTAAAACCGATAAAAGTTTTATTCATAGAGGGGAAAATACACCAAGTTATATAGGGGTGAATTAGAACAAAAAAAAAATTATCTTACACACCCAACTTATAGAGAGTATAAAGTATATCAAAGTAAATTACGGGTAATAATCCATTGAAAGCTGACTAAACTGGAGGTTTCTAGGCAAGTAATAATACGAAGATATTTATAACTCTGGAAAATGTTCGATTCCTGAGGAATAATTATTTGCTTTTTATGCCAACATAGCTATACTGACTCTTATATATTTTACTATGACGGTTTCTATTTGTCAACTAGTTTAATTTAGCTATGTCCGGTGAAGCGGGCGGGTATCAACTAATAATTTTATAAAATAATTACCCATACTCTTATAGCGTCTGATCACAAAAAATAACAAAGAGTGAAAAATCTGTTAGCTTGAAACATATTATATATTTTCGTTTTAAGCGAATTTCGCATTAATAAAAACCCTATTTTTGAAAACGTCAGTCTTAATTAAATCTTTTTTTTGTCATTGTATTTTAAATTATAGACACTGTTTACTACTATTCAGTTACTCTACTGTAGTATATTGTTGTTTGGCATATATATTGTAAGTATATAATTTACATATGCATATTTTGTATCCAATTGTAAGAATTTGAAACTTCTTATTAAAAAAAAAGTGGTTGGGTGTACTTATGCGTTATACTTCTTTGGCTTCATTAATATTAGTTTTTATTAATTGCATTCAAATAATCAATTTTAAAAAATTGTAAATTAATATTAAATAATAATAATAATATATATAATTAAAGATATAATTATTAAAAAAAAAATTTAGAGAATAATATTTTAATTTATATCAATAAATAATATCCTAAGGAAGCTGCCAGACGTTTATAAAATTTGTCAGGATCATTTTTCTGGTTAACAATTCATGCATGTCATGAAAACGAAGCTTCATAGAAATTGCAAAATAAAGTAAGTAGCTACTTGTCAAAGTAAATGTAAATGTCTTATTCTTATCTTGTTTTGCTAAATTATTATTCTAAGATGGTTGAATCATTTTAAAATGCCAGATTTCGTGATAACCAAGAATATGCATGGAATGCAATCGTCATTTTCATCACTAACCTCAAAATAGTTTAACAGCTACTGCAAAATTCGAGAAAAGTAATAACTTATTTTTTAATAATATGTGCCATTTGTAGATATATATAATTATTTTTAATTTAAATATAAAAATAAATAAAACAAAAATTCAAATTACGCGCGACAAGAAACCGAGTGTTTTTGCGGCCAACTTCGTTTTGCTAATTTTCGTCTCAAGATGGCGCCCATCTAAAAATTTCACTCTCATCATTTTTTCATAACGCGCCTAAAGAAGTATAACTTCAAAAAAAACATTTTTTGTAAGTTATGTTTTCCAATTATGATTTTTTTACCCACAGCATTTTTGTTCCGCAAAAAAAAAAAATAAAGAAAATAATTTAATATAAGTACCTACTTATGTTATTTTTAATTTAAAAAATCACAATATCAGAAACCATTTGATTATTTGTAATATTTATTTGATGAAATAAAATTAAAGATCATGTCAATCATTGCATAGATTAATAGAAACTGAAACAAAAAAGATGTAGTAAATCCTTTGAGAGCAATACATTAAATATTCAACATTCTTGTGCTAACAAATTTCAATGCAAAACTGTTCTTGGAAATACATAATTGAGATCTATGACCTAATATGCTACGATATATTTCATCGCTAATCCCACCGCTTCTAGGCGACCGTATAGTATTTAACAAAAATGTGTTACATTGCTCATAATTTTTGCTCAAAAGAAACACTAGTACAAACTTATTTTCCTCAGCTTTATTTTCTTGAAAACGTTTTCCTTTTTTACAAATACATTTGGAGATTAACTTAAGCCGAAAGAAATGCAATATTATATAAAAAATATACGAAGAAGTTAATGGATTTGGTAATAACATGAAACCTTAAAACTTTGAATTTTGAATATTAGCTAAGCTTAAAATTGATCGTTACGTCTTATACGATAAATTGAACATTTTATAATTTAACTTGCATTTAACTTGGAATTTGTAAGGTGTACCGTATCGTTGTACATACATACATACATCGTATATGTAATATTTATATATTTATCGGATGAAAACCTTTTTGTAAATTACCTGAAAAGCTTTTTCTCGTATGGAAATTTAATAAAAATATTTTCTCTGTACTTATTGCCATATTTACATTATGTAGTTCCAGCTTTATATTACAAATATTGAACGTAAATATGCTATTGAATTTCTTCGAACGTTTCGAGTACAAAATCGCCTATCCAATCCTACCGATCTATATATTATATAAAGTGGCTCAATATATAGTTATGGAGATGGTGGTAGATGTAGATGTCAAGTGCAGTTGCAGGACCTTGAAAACTCTATTATCGAAGTGATAGGACACGTTTCCAGGACGTGATTCAGGCCAGACTCGCATCTCTGTCATCTCTCAGCATTAGAACGAACTCAACAAGCAAGGATGGCAACTGGCAAACCTGACCGAATCCTGAGGGACTCCACAACCTTGGTTACGCTCTCTTCCGACGGGCTGCTTATAAAGCAGGTACATGCAACGAGCGAAAGCACGCATACACCCAAATACATTCCTTACATATCTGATGCATACAAACACCAGTCGTGAAATGTACATAATATTGCACTACAATTCGTATTACATCTCAATTTAAATTTGAATAAATCTGTCAATTGCAAACAGCTACAATAGCCATTACTTTATACAACTGTTTACAATGATAAATGTAACATAAATGGCATAATTATTTACGTCCAAGTCGGAAAGATATTTAATTAGCTTGTTTATGCTTCAATCTTTTGGGCATTTGTATTATTTGTTGTAAAATAACCAACAGTTGTGACGAATCAATAAAATTAAGCGACTCCTTTTAAATAAAATGTTCACGTATACTAAAAATAATAAGCAAGGGTCAATATTGTATGGAAATAAATTTATTTTTAATGCATTTGACAAATATAAACGAAATTTGTATTTGTAGAAGCATTTTTAAACATTGTGAATTCAATTTTACCATCAAATGAACACAAATTGAATTTAAAGGCTTTAAAAGTCCTCGAAGCTTGCAATAAATAGATATACCATATAATAGTATCTATAAACAAAATAGACAAACAAAAACGGTTCTGTTCCGTGAAAAGGAATTTTTCAATAATAGTTTCCTCAAACAAAAGATCAAATGTAGTAGGTATAGAATTATTGCACAATATAGAAACGTGTATCTACAGATATCGTAAAAGCTGCATTTCAGCCGTTTTATATGCAAAATGATTTGAATTAAAGTAAAAATGGTGTGAAAACTTTGATTTTTTTCAGGCTTATTCATTTACAGCGTTAAGCTGTTATATGCGTGTTTGAAGATATAAAAAATTTTTAAATACATTTTTTCATCGTTATATTTGAAAAATTGTGATTATTTTAAAATATTCAATATAAAAGTGTCAAATTTTTTAAAATTATGTTAAATCAAATTTCTATGTTAGGTTGCTGGCGTATAGTTGCCTTATACGCCAGTGGTCCTGGGTTCAAATTCCAATGAAATTCATTTTTCTGAGTTTTCGGATTCGATGGTTGCTAATGACCGTAGTTGATGCAACCTTAAATAAAACAAAAAAAAATAATAAAAATAAGTGTGTTGTTTTCAAACTAATTGAATTAAATTGAAAGCCAATTAAACTTATAAAATTTTTGGTAATTGTAATTTAAACGCAGTTTCCAAATTTTTCTTTTCTGTAAATACATTCAAACATGTTCTGTGTTAATGTTATTGGAAACTTATTAAATGAAAAAAATAGGAAATGTTAATGTACCTATCGATAAGTTAATTGGTTGAAGTATAGGTAATGGTACAAATAAAACTACATCTAAAGACGTACAAGAGCTTAATTTAAGAGCTTAATTAATTAATTAAACTTTGATTGGCGGAAAAAAATACACTTAAATTTTTAAGAAAATTGGTAAGTATTTTTAACGGATAAATATTCTAATTTAGTTAATTTTTTGAGACTATTAAACAAAATTAAGAGTAATTTCTATATTCTTCACCATCTAACAGAAACATTTTAAGTTAAAAGAATTATCCCCAAATTTATATTTTCTTAAACAAGTGATTATTAATTCTAAATAGGTTCAATAAAACGTCACAACAACCAATGTTTCTTTTTTTTAAATTAAATAACTGATCAGGTTTAACTACACACTTACCTATTCTTTATATTACAGATAGGTTCCTCATGAGCTGTTCATATATGTATATTTACTTTTTTCGTTTATTATCTTAATTATTACTAGATCAGTTTCCACGTCTTTTTTTTTTGGCTCGTTTTCTCATCCCTTCTCTTTCATTGTATGTTAACTTTATAGTTTTTGAAGAATATTTTATTTACTAAATATACATTGCAATATCCTCGGACAGAAAAAGGTTGTTTTTAACCGACTTCAAAAAAAGGAGGAGGTTCTCAATTCAACTATATTTTTTTTAAATGTTTGTTACCTCAGCATTTCCGACTGGGTAAAGCGATTTTGATGATTCTTTTTTTATTTGAAAGCTGGTGCTTCCCGAATGGTCCCATTTTAATTTGAAGGAAATCGTTCATTTCTAAAGGGTTGAAAACTAAGGGATGAAATACTAACTTCATATTGGATAGTTCTATTTTGAAAATTATTTTTTTATTTGTAGAACACAATTTTAAATTAATCTCCTATCCATTTTTTATAAAAAAAAACTCCACTCATAAGGGATTAAAAATAAGAGATGAAATAATATTATAAATTTTTCCTGACTAACCGGATTTTGATAATGTTGTTTCTATTACGTACAACGTACCTTTAAATTATTCACATTTCAATTTGAAGAAAAATATCCACCCTCTAAGGATGAAAATAGGGGATGAAATAGTAACATTTAACTGAATCATCGAATTTTGATAATTTTTTTTTCTGTTGGAAATAGTAATCCACTTAGTTTTGTTATTACATTTAAAAGCAAAAAATTTCAACACTTAAGGGCAAAAAGGGGTGAAGTAGTAACTTTTAACATTTAACGGCGTTGCCTCATATGAGCAGCGCGTTTAAAAGGTTTAACCATTTTCAAGAAAATAAAATCAGTTATCAAACTTCAGAGAAAATAATTAAAAAATCTTAAACAAGAAATGCACTAAAAAGTAACAAAATAATGGCGTATCCTTGCAGTATCTACAACTTACGAATTATTAGGATGATACAATGTACAACTATTGTTATTTTTGGAGTTGGTGTCAGTCAAGAAAATAAATATTAATGGTAATTTGTAAAAATTTAAAAAGGTTTAGTTGGTAATTGGTATTTTGTAGTTTAAAGGTCGCTAGATATTGTTACAGTTCGAGTATATTGTTTAAAAGTTTATTTGAAAAATAATTTTCAAAAGGTATTCTCGTTTTTTGCTAAGTGCCAATATAGTCGTATTTCCTTAGCTGACACCAACTCCAAAAATAACAATAGTTGTACATTGTATCATCTTAATAATTTGTAAGTTGTAGATACTGCAAGGATACGCCATTATTTTGTTACTTTTTAGTGCATTTCTTGTTTAAGATTTTTTATTTATTTTGAAGTCAGTTTTTCATTTTTTTATAATATTTATTTGTTGAATACATTTTTAGTGATTTTGTAATTTTGCTATACAGCTTCATCAATATTTATAAATTTAGCAAGGGTATTTTGTGTATCCACAAAACTAATTAGTTAGATACGCTGAAATCATAAAAATTAGAACATACATAACTTTTATAAATATATTCGAAAACTGTGCACTGGAAAACATAGAAATTCGCAGAGATATCCAGGACAAAAATTTTTTTTTTGTAGAGCTGTGTTACCATTTTTTATTTTATTTCATAGAGATCATATATTAATGAAATTCGTTTTCCACTGTCTTTTCGTTTTGATTCCTTTATGAGACATTTCTTGGAAAGTCTTGAAATAGATATCTATAATGATGCGCATCAACAGGAAGACTTTCAACGTAAATACAAGGTAATAACTTGATCTTTCCTTTAAACTCGGATAAAAGGAAGTTTGTTTCTACAACGATTAAAAAGTTAAGTATTTTTTTCTTTACATAATTTTTAAATTCTATATAAAATTAATTGAATAAATCAGATAAATATGAATTCTAGAGGCAATTCTTAAAATAATATTGTTATGCATTATAACATAAAGCACTGAAGAACATATCAACATTTCTTTTTAAATTTTGTTTTATCAGAAACAATTTATGTAAGTAGATAACTAAATTTCGAGTTTATGCATCGAATGCTCTAAAGAATTGAGCACGTCAGCGTTACAGTTCATGTACTACTAACGCAAAGTTTAAATGCACTTTTCTCAAGAGTAAGTTTTGAAAGTTTGAACCGCTTTTTTGTGAGTAACTTTTAATTTTATTGTACTTTGATTCAGCACAGATGTTCTTTGAATATTCATCGTGTTCTGACACTCTTTCGGTGTGATACACTCTATATTTTTGTTTGATAAACTTGAAAAGATTGAACGAAACAGAAAATTCTTTTCAGTTAAAATTTCAATCGAGTTAAACTTAAAGAATTTAAACGATAAAATTAGATATATTTAAAGGTAGGTAGTTTCTTAATTAATATAATTAGGTTTTATAATTAAAAATAAATATGATCGTATCTTCTTTCAATTATAAATTACAAGCTCTTTGTATGCAAACTTATAAATGATATGATTAAATATAACCGTTTAACTGCTATTTTACATTTATAGAAATTTGTAATAATGTCTTCTACAAATTACTATCATTTTATATATCTTGCTAGGTATAATTAGATTCCAGAACTCCCAAGCGAAATTCTAATCTCAAAACTTTTAGCTAAGATACGAGTATTGAGTTGGGAACATAAATTATACCAACTATAATACGGTTGCATCTACGATATATTATATCATATGCTAATAAAAGTAAAATATGAACCAATTTCTTTCTTGAAATGTACAAAAAATGAAATTTTTAAATCAGAAAAAATTTTTATATTATTCAAGTGTCGTTTGTTAAAAACTAAATTTAAAAAATGACAAATTGTGAGCCAATAAAACACAAGCCGTGAAAAATATTAATGAAATTCAAAAAGTTTATGTATAAGGTTCTACTTACATGTCCTTTCTTTAATAAATGAAACCCAATTATTTATTCAAAATTTACGACTTGGTATAATGGTAAATGTTAAAATGTTAAAATAACATTTCAGTCGACTGAAAGAAAAAAAAAACTTATAAATTATTCTACGTACATTTGCAAATATTTAAGGAAACACTTAATATGACATTTACGAAATTCAATTAAAAAAATGTAATAGTTAGTACCTATACTTAAAAAATAAAATATGCAAAACATGAAAACATTATAAACCAACAATTTTTCTTTACAAAAAGTGAATTAAAATTCTATGAATGGTGTTTTGGTTATGCTAATAATTTCAATGAAGAAAATGGAACACGGAGCCTAAAGTATATACATGAACGATATACTATTCCGCCTTTCTTATGCAAAGACAACACACGGTTCAGTTGCCTTGAGTTTAAATCTTCGGAGACATTCATAAATTACATTGTTGCGAGGGTGACAATGAAAAATGTTAACCCTGAAAAAACAGGAAGTTTTCTCAAAAGGTTCGGTTATATCTCATGCAAAAATCTCTTAATTATTTAAGCCTTAATAGAAGATTCAATATTCACGATTTTTTTGGTAGGTGTATCAAATAATTAAGAATATTTTTATCATTTAAGTAAATATTTTCCAAATTTAAACTTGACTTTTTAAAAATTATATAACCATGCCTAGATTTATGTCTAACAACTCATACATACATAATGTAACAAGATTTTTTAAACCTGTATTGAGGTTCTTGTTAAGGGCTCTTTTATTCGATAAAATTTTTAAAAAACATTTAATATACTGAACTGCTTCATTTATTTTAAGCCTATGCTAAACAATTTATCACAAAAATCACTTTACTTTAATTACTTTTAATTGCTCGTATCATTATAACTTAAATCACTTGTATTTACAGAATCACTTAGGATCCACGAATACTCCGCCCTTAGTTGCTTAATATTGACAAACCAAGTATTCTCGAACATTCAAGATAGTTCGACTGTCTAACCTTTTACAAATTTCGAAAATCGTTGGCTGTCAATAAAGAAAGATTCAAATGTCCATTTAGACCAGTGCTTTTAGCCTTTGAAAATGGTAAAAGTGAAAAAAATTATAGTAGGATAAAACCCATTGGAAAAGGAAGAGAATATAACAGAAATGAAAGGAAAGATAAATTACGGTCGATTTAAGGTGGGTTAGTGGAAAAAGGGCCGTTTTTAAGGGTAGAAACGGTTTATCACGATTTCCGACAAAACCACAAGTCCTATGGAAAAAAGTTCAGTAGCAAGGTTATAGATAATAAGTAGATCTACAACTTTTGTACTAACAATTTTCCAAACACTTTTCCCATAACCTCAAAATGTATGTGAAAAATTCAAATTATCAAGATTTTGGTTTTTAATTTTTATCTTTTGCAAAAAAAAATTATACGAAATTTGATGAAAACTTATCTTTTATTGTTCCAAACACACTGTATTTTTTATATTTAAAATATTAATTTTTTCACCTTATATTTTGACTTAATATTGAAAAAGCACCCTTATTTTCAATTGAAAATTCTCACGTCAAAATATTTACTTTTTTAAAAAAGTCGGTGAGCTTTTTGTTTGTTGAAACCTCTACTCTCTGATGGTGCAAAAAATATATACATACATTACAATGTTTGATACACTGTCTGACGACTGTCTAAACGCAGAAACTTTCTGTTGGTTAATTTTATCCTAGGTCTAGGATTTTAAGTCTGGGATGCAATGGGGATCAAACCCAGTACATTTGACGCATGGAGCGGAGAGAGCAATTGCTAACCACTGCGCCAATAGGTGCGGTACCCTTTTGGTTTTATATGTGATATTTTTAAAAATTGAATATTATTCATTTTATTAAAAATGTGGTAGTTGGTTAAATTGATTCAAAATCATAAATAAAGTTATGTTAATTTAGACACACAAAAGTTATGTGGTTTCAATGAACTATTATTATATTTAATCAATGTTTTAAATTTAACTGCTGCCAAATTATTTTAGTAGGTAGTGTAGGATTTTCACTAATTAAAAATCCTAGTAGAAAATATGCGGATTAACTAGGTGCTTTGAGAAATGGAAGTTTTCAGCTCTTTACTGGTCCAGTAATTGATTTGCAAATCAGTTGTTGCACCAGGTAGTTGCTCTGCATGACTGCATAACATTTAAAATCAATGTTTTGATGCACTATAGTTGTAACATATATTTTAAGATCAAAATTATAGAATATCAAAAGATCTTGAGATATTTATATGTAATTTCCCTAAAGCTTCCTGTAAATGCAACATGGGCGATTTTTTTTGATAATAAAATGTTAAATCTTTAAGAATGATTTACATAATCAATCCATGTCAGCATAGCTCCATTTTTTTCATTGTAAGGTTTACACTATACAATTAAATACACCGACTGACAGAAACTCATAAATTACTTTTTAAAATTTATACCCACTTTTGAGCTTTAAAATAATTGAATAGATCTAAAACAATATTCATCAATCAATTTATTTAAATAAAGACATTGAATTCGTTTCACTTGAATTTCGAGCTTTATACTCTATAATGGACTTTTAAAATTCAAATATCGTAAATAAAAAAATCACGCGCATTTATAATAGATTCATTTTTGAATATAGGTCAATATAAATTGAGTCATATAAATTTTAATTGCATTTTTCCAAGTCAAAATGCTGCTGACGATGAGAATAAATTGAAAGCCGACAGTGAAACCATGTGAAACAAGAATCGAAACAAAAAGCAACGATCAGCTATTTTGAAGTTGAAAAAGAAGGGCTTTTCAGTGGAGTGCCCATTTGTCCGATTGCGCTCGTCCGTATACACAATCAGTCAATGTGTGTATGTGTGTGATTTTTCAATGAAATTTCGTTAAGAATCCTCCTACTCGATTCCATTTTATATTTCAAAGTCAAGTGCAATTATGTGAGTATAAAAAGGGTAGAACATGAATTTCTTAACTGAACTTGAACGATATTTGTATATAGCTTTCAAGCTCATTGCAAATATGATGGATACGATTTTTATACACTAAAAAAAACTGTTTACGTCTTTCGTTTTTCCTCGTATTCGATAATATGACATTTATATTGTTGTTATTTTATATGCAAATGAATTACATGGTCAATATTTGTGAACAGGGGAGTTTTAGGGTGAATGTAAACATAAATTTTATTATTTTATAATATAATTTTGAAAATTATGTTTGTTTTCGACGAGATTATGGCCGTGATGAATAATAAATTTAATGTTTATCATATAAAAATTAAATTTTCTTATTTTCAAATCGAAAGCTTTTTTTAAGAAACAAACAGAACACATTTAATTAAATCTTCTATGACATACATGTACGTACATGAAGACTCTCATGGGGTTGATAACGTTAAAAAAGTTTTAGTTATTTAATCTAATAATATTCAGTGAACTTTCGTATAAGTGAATATTGTTGAGTTATGCGTCTTAATTCATTTAAGTGTTGCTAATCTTAAGTTTTCTGCATAAGATGACTTCAAATTTAATATTTAATAAAATATTAGCGAGGAAAATGTCAAAAGTTACTTTGTTTCACTTGAGACTTTATTTTAGGATTTATATATATCTAGAGTATATTGTTCTAAAAATCCATCCGGTTTGTTCTTATACATATATATATATATAGTGAGATATTCAGTCAGAGAATGTCTCGTTCTGTACGTTACATTATTTCGAAACTTTATCCATTACATTCGCAGCCTCTCTTCGGTTACATTATCTCATACAAACCGTGAACGAAATTCTCCTGGGATTTAACGCCAACTATTCTTGTATGTATATATAAGTTGTATGTGCATATCCACAAGCAGATTAAGAAAAAGCGTCATTCTTTTAGAATTCCTCAAGGTTACAATACTCTTTTTACAAATAACCCTGAATTCAACAATATAACTAATAAAACTAAGTGTGCACTTAATGCTTATTAAATTATTTAATATTCAAATAGCGGCGATTGTGATGTATAAATGCAATGGTTATTTGATTATTTGTATTAATTATAGAATTGCAGAATATCCCAAGTATTTAGCTAATGTTTTGCCTTTGAAGTTTTCCTACATTCACTCGTATAATAATTAATATATGTTGGTTTACTTGAAATTAAAGGCTTATTAAATTTTATTTGGAATAGGAGTTCAAAGCGGAAAATTTTATGTACGTTTAGTCAAGAACATAAATTTTATTGTATAAATCTGTATAATAGGCTTAGTAATTTGAAAAGAACGCAGAAGGAAACACTATCTGCTGCGAGGCGTCACAGTACCTTCTTTTACTTTAATTTATGAAACTCACTTATTCGGTTAAAAAAACTTTTAGTACTTAATAACTATACATATAATTTGAACTATTGTATATGCATACAGACTACATATACATTATATGTGGACTATACTGGACATATACTGGATTATGGATATACGAATTCCCAACCTTCACCCCAGAACCACCCTTATTCGAATTTTCCTAGGGAGAAGTTTCAAATAAAAGTAGTAGGCATTAATGAGTCTAAAAACTGTAGATAGTTTAAAGAAAATCGTTGAAGCCATTTTCGAAAAAAATTAAAAAAAACCTCAAAACTCCTAGAACAAAGTGGAGCTTTCGGTTAACCGATTTCAACCAAAAGCTTCGTGGACAACTAGGTATAATATGGAGGCCAAATTCCAAGTTTGGTGCAATTCGGATAAAGCTTTCGATACGATATGGCTGTCACACACATACACACACACAAACATGTTTCTAAAAACCACGTTTTTGGACTCAGGGGACCTCAAAACATGTATTCCGGTGAAAGTTCGAATTCAAAAATTCGACCCGATTACAATACTTCCTTTACTATATAGACTTAGTAAAAGAAAGTGAAAATATGAAAGCTTTATGTTTCGAAGAATACTTTGATTTATTTTTAAAAGATAAAGTGCAAGGTTAATGAACTACCTTACGATTAAGTTATTTCGTAATGTTGGTATCTCTACTTGGACATTGTCTGCATTAACTTAGGTAAGCACGCAAACTAGGTTTTGACTTCAAACTGCTTTATTAAACCTTATTATGTAAGTAACGACTAAATGAAGAGAACATAATTGTGAAAACGATACTTGTCCACCTAAGGGTGTGGTGGTTAGGTTTATTGTCCGCTTCATGTGCTAATGATGCTTTGTTCGATTCCCGTTGAATCTTAAATATTTCTAGATTAAAACAATTTTCTGTGTAATAGACAGTCGTGAAATGATCTTAAAATGTAGATATTAAAGTGATTTCAAACTCAAAAAAAAAAAAAAAAAATAACAAAAATTATTCTTGTAGAAATCATAATTTATTAAAAAACCTATTTATTATGAACTAACTGTTATCTACCCACTTTGCTAAGCGTAAACTACAGTTTGTTTATTATAAGATATAACGTATTGATAGATATATTGTAGTTAGAGGGGCAAATAGAATATCAGGATTTAGAATTAATGCAACAAGATTATCAGGTCGCGACGTTGTACGATGTATGCTCAGCATTCGTGTCTTTCTGTAGCCTTGCATATACAGACACGAATGCTGAGCATACATCAGAGAGCCTAACAATGCTATAATATATTGCAAAATGTCGCGACCTGATACTCTCGTTGCATTCATTGTGAATCCCGATCCATTGCCCCTCTAATTGTATCTATCAAAATAAAATAACAAAGATCTGAAGAAATGTTAATTTATTTATAACCGATTTTATCATAAAAAAATATATTTCGGTATTAAATTCAATAGCGTTTGATAATTTTTTTCTGCAAACATGAAACCAAAATTGTAAAGGATTTATAACGAAAATAATCTGAATTTCTTAAATATTTACAAATTTATTTATTTTTTTAAGTGCCAAAGGAAAAACTACGGTTTAATAATATTACATTCGGTGTATATGAATAAACATATATTTTAGAGTCCATGAAAATTTCATAACTTTTTGAAAAATCTATGTTCCTACCTTCCTTCTATAGTTTTTTATTTTTATGCTTTATCTTTGTTATTAATAAAATTTATTAACTATTATCCGATTGCAACTGGGGTGTTTGTCGTTTATGTATCGCTTGTAAATTCACCCAACATGTTGTTAATATTTGGGGAATTTATCAGTTAATAATAACATATATTGTATATAAAACATAACTTAACTGCTTTCTCCTCCATCTATATATTATATACATATAAGTATGTATATTACAATATGTTATACGTTTTATATACATATTATTAACTGATAAATTCCCCAAATATTAACAACATATTGGGTGAATTACAAGCGAAATTTTCGATACATAAATGACAAACCTCTCAGTTGTAATCAGATAATAGGATAATAAATATATAGATATAAAAGGATAAGCAATTGACTGACAGACACAAGCGATGATAAACACAAAAGACACATTGAATATAAAAATATGAATTTATAAAGTTTTACTATAAGGTGGACTGCTGTTCTCACTGAAGAAGGAGTTTTCGACATTCTACCCCTAATTTGACTTTTCCTACTTATTGTAGAGTACTTCTTAAAACACTCCATTGAACAATATTCAATTGAGGAGATATTAAAATTCAAAATTTTTAATTATTACATAATTTGGTAGTCAGTAGTTACGAGTCTGTTGTCGGTGGTGTCAACTGGTGTCACGAGTCATATGCAAAAGAGTATCGTAACTAACTAACAGTTACGCTTGAACTTAAGCCACTGAAAATAAAATTAAAAAAAAAATTTAGGATAGACTTAGTTACACTGGACGATTTTTATTTTTGAATTTCACGCTTAAATGACTTAAAGAGAGGGTAGAAAGTTTTTATTTTTTCAAGTCTCATTCCCAAACTATCAGTTTTCTCAAATTCTAAAATCTATTTAGTTTTTGGCATGAAATTTTTGAGAAGTAACGTCGCTGCTTACAGTTTGTTGATTTTGTATTTTCCCTTTTCATTAACAGCGATTTTTCTTTGCGCCAGAACTGTGCTTATTCTTGTTGTAAAAATGTAAACTAAGTCAAGGATCATCACTAGTTTTTTAATATGAATATAAAACGTTTTAAGGCACAAATATCTTTCACGCAATTCTAATCAATGTACTTGGTAAACTTTCGATTTCGAACACATGAAGTTTTTACTGACTTAGAACTTTTTTAATAAAATATTAAATAAAGAAATTAAAAATGCAAAAGTTATTCCTAGAGCCTTATTGTAAGTGTTATTCCATGACAACATTTGTTTCAGACAGTTTTCCATACTTACCTACCTTTGTTCACTAGAAGGTAAATAAATCATATAAATTAAATAGAAAAATATTATTTAATCCATAACATGAAATGTAAAATATGAATCAAAAACATTTTAAACAAGTTATAGAATTTTTTTAAAAAAGTGTTATGAAATTGTTATTTATTTTATACATTTAATATTCAGTATTCAGCAAATATCCATTATTTATACTTGTAGAAGGTAGATAATACTTTTTAGAAAATTGGTTACAAATCATCTTTTTCGAAGATTTAATATACGAGTACATAAAAAATCTTTTAAGAGTGCAACCTTGTATAACAATGACTAACATATTTAACAATAACTTGATATAACAAATCGGAAGGGAATAAGTAAATATTCGTTATATCGAGTAATTCGTTAAACTGAGTTTTGTTATATTGAGGTAAGGTTGGTCTAAAATTTGTTATAAAGAGGTAAAAAATAATTTTATTCACTTCAACATTACATACTTATCTTGTTATAGCAAACAACTTCTACTAATAAATGATATCACATTTTTATCAAATAAATGTATGAATTTTCTATTTAAAACAGCTAGGTAACAACATTTTTCTCTTAGATTAATAATGAAAATTAAATGCAGTAAAATTAATGGAAAACTGTCGCGACATGAATCACATACTATGGGATTAAGGGTCAAATACCTATTAGTGGGAACGTTATATAAAGGTTTTGGGCTCACCAGATTCGTTAAGTAGAGGTATTTACACTTTTTTTTTAAAGTTGAAAATTCGTTATAAAGAGGTTGTTCGCAATGTAAAGGGTAATTTTAAATTGACTCTTATAAACAATTCAAGGGGTTTACAAAAAATTTGTTAAATTGGGGAAATCGTTTTATTCAGGCACGTTATATTAAGGTTGCACTGTATTAGGTACTTATGTACCAATGAATAACAATTTAATTATATTTCAAAGTTTAATTCTTTTGACTTAAGCCTTATAGGTTTTGATCTGATTTTGACCTTTGTAATAATTTATCTAATCTAAAAGCTATTTTTATAATCGACAATCAAGTTTGTAACTAAGTTGTGCTAGTTGTAAGTTAAATTATTAATATGTGTTCCATTAACAAACATATTCACTTTAAATAGTATTCAAAAAGTTATATCAGCGAAGAACTTTTATATACCTTTGTTGTAGTTTGATTTATTTAAAATATTTTTTTTTCTTTCTTTTTAGATTATTAATGTTTTTTTGTATTTTTTAGGGGTTATATAAAGTCTAGATGCTCCCAAAAATTAAATCGATTTTTCAAGAATTTTCCCTGAAAAGACTTTTAAGCTTATTAATATACAAATTTGTAAGCTGCTGATGATCTCGAAAAGCTCCTCTCAAAAAATACACCTTGCGGTAACCACGATATCTCTTGCAATTTTTGGTCTTGCAACAGGCTCTAGATGGGGATTCGCCTATAGACATGTCTCTGAAGACAACCTGAGATGCTTCTCAGAAATCAAAATCGCACACAACATGTCTACGAGTAAGTACTGGTTATAAAATATAACAAGACATCTAAAAACAGAAAGTTTCTGTAATTCACCAATCTATGAATCAAATCTAATCTCTTATATCTAGGATGCACTGCAAATCGAGCCGAGTATTAGGTTCTGACGCATAAAGCAGAAAATTAACTACCACAGCACTAATAGACCAGAGTAAATAATTTTTGAACAAAAAAAGTTATAGTAGGATGAAACTCATAAGTAAAAGGAAGAAAATATAAGAAAAATGAAATAAAAAATAAATTACAGTCGATCTGAGATGGGGAAGTGAAAAAAGGGGAGGTTTTTAAGAATAGAAACGGTTTATCTCGATTTTCAACAAAACTACAAGTCCTATAAAAAAAAGTTAAATGGTTGTAGTTAAACGTTGTAGATTATAAGTATAGATCTACACTTTTTGTGCTAGCACTTTTTTCACATAAACTCAAAATTTATGTTAAAAATTTCAATAACCAAGTTATTTATTTTTATCTAATACAAAAAAAAAATTCATGAAATTTTGTACAAATTTACCATTGAATATCCCAAACCCACTGTAATTTTTTTTATTTAAGTAAAATATTAATTTTTTCACCTTATAATGACTAAATATCGAAAAAGCACCCTAATTTTCAATCGAAAATTCTCACGTCAAAACATCTGATGTTTTTTAAAAATCGCTAAGCTTTTTGTTTGTTTAAACATCTGCTTTCTGATGGTGCAAAAAATATATACATTACAAGGTTAAATGTTCTCAGAAAATGCAATAATTAAAGTGTAAATTTTAATAAATTGTTCAAAATTGTACATACTTAGATAATACAATTGAATTATGTACATAGGTACACATTTGAGCAATTTATTAAAATTTACACTTTAATTATTGGATTTTCTGAGAACATTTAACCTTGTAATGTATATATTTTTTGCACCATCAGAAAGCAGATGTTTAAACAAACAAAAAGCTCACCGACTTTTCAAAAAAATCAGATGTTTTGACGTGAGAATTTTCGATTGAAAATTAGGGTCGTTTTTCAATGTTTAGTCATTATAAGGTGAAAAAATTAATATTTTAAATCAAAAAAAGTATATTTTGTTTGGGACATTAAAAGCTAAGGTTTTACCAAATTTCATGAAAAAATTTTTTTTGTAAAAGATAAAAAACCAAAAACTTTTCACATAAATTTTGAGGTTATGCACAAAAAGTGTAGATCTCCTTATTATCTACAACTTTGCCATTTAACTTTTTTTCCATAGGACTTGTAGTTTTGTTGAAAATCGAGATAAACCGTTTCTACCCATACACTCCCCCCCGCTTTTTTCACTTCACCACCTCAGATCGACCGAAATTTATTTTTCCTTTTATTTTTGTTATATTCGCTTCCTTTTCCAATGGGGTTCATCCTACTTTAATTTTTTTCACTTTTTACCATTTTCAAAGGCTAAAAGCACTAATCTATAAGTAGACGATTATTATTTTTATTTGTACCAAAAATTAAATTAAAATACAAATGGAAGCTTGAATTATGTTCCACTCATTTATGCTACCACATTATATTTGTATTTATTCCCTACAATATAATTAATGTTTAATTTAAAAATATTTGAACTCTAATAAAGCATTCGTAAATTAAATTTATTATTTTATATAATGGCGCTTCGCTTCTATGTGTTTTGTCACTCGTAAACTCCACAACATACACTGCAACATAAATTGGTTTCAATGAGAAATTTTATCTTGTTAAAGAATGTACGTTGTACGTAATTCAATTGGCTTCTATCTTATACGTAGTAACAATTACGTTTTTTTACTCAAAAATAATAACTTTTGGATTATATGAAATATATCTTTTTGCTTTTCAAGCTTTTCCTCGTAAAAACGATTTATTTTTTTTTAATTTAAAATTTTTTTATTAAACATAAGTATTATTTTTCAATATTTAGATGTTTTACTAAATTCTCTTTCAAATGAAATATTAAATATGTTCTGTCGATTAAAAGAAATCTAATCGAAAATTATATAAGAATGAAGGCCTTTTTGATTGAAGAAAAGTGCAATTAAAAAAATGTAAAACCGATAAATCACATTTGATTTTGAACACGCCAAGTATCAGCATAATTTGACAATTAGAGAAGTAATTACCTACGTCCTACAACTACCGAGTAATATCCTGCTATTCAATTTCAACAAGGCGAATCACTCATATTCTATTTTCTTTTTCACACTCACTTTTCGAGGAGGCGAGAAAATAACGTAGAAGTACGATTCGATTTAGCCTTGAACACTGTTTTCCGAACTCCACTTTACATAAGATGCTAGAATCAATAATATATTTCTAAAAGCTTTTATACTTGTTCTAAAGGTGTACGAAATAATCAAATAACAAAATTGTATGAAATTCTGTGGAATACTTTTCCGACCATTAAACTATGAAGGACTGCGCCGTTGGGATCAAATTAGTCACGACAAACACAATAGACATAAAGATTTTAATGCCTTGACAAAAGCTCTTACACTCTGTGAACATCTTATCATTACCTTTTTGTTCTTAAAGATTAAATGGAGCTGCGTGGATTAAGCGTGCTTGTTAATAGAAGAAATTAATCACGTTTGGATTTTTATTCTCTCTAGCTCATTGTTATAAAAAAGATTATTGTGTCCTGAAATATAAATAAAGATTGGAAAGGATAAAAAGGTAGAAGTAAGATAAAATTTTGGTACGCTTAAGATAAATGCGTTTATTCGTCACGTACTTATTCGTATATGGTGCGAAGTAAAATATCGCTGCGAGCTTTAAAGTAAACTGACCTATGTTCTTTATCAGATAATATATAAGGGACGTGTGAATGATGATAGGGTGGCGTATTTTTTATTATTATGATTATTTTTATTTTATACCCTCGAATAGTTCGCATGCGTTGGATCAAACCCGCACACACAAGCAGTGTAATCTGGTACAAGCCCGTCAATGTTTTTCACGTTTTTCACCTCGAAAGCTCATCAGTAATATACACACAAATGGCGTTAAATCGATATCCTCCACTTGATATGCAACGAGCGTTTTCGTTGTGTAGACAGAGGACTGACCTGAATCAGAACCAAACAATATTCTACTAATTAGTGATGTATGCGAAGACACGTGGATTCACACCTGTTTGGAGTACAAATTTCTAGTCGACCTCATATTTAATAGTGACAGAAAAATAGTTCAATGAATATAATTTCGTGTATCGTATCATAGAATTAATAAGCGAGCTTAACGAATAACGAGAAAATCGAAATTCATTCGGGTCAAGTAATTTCAATCATTTGAAAAATATTTGTTTTTGATTGCTGTTGTTTATTATAAAATTCATTCATTGTTTCCAAAAGGATAATAATTGTGCATTTTAGAAATAATTTTTTATTCCAAATTTAATTTGAAATGACAATTTTTTATATCGATTTGTTTCTGTACTAAAAATTTGTTTTCTTTTCCTTATAATAAAGATAATTGGGAATAAAATTAAATGATTCTAACAAAGGTACTGGAGATGCAAGGTGGTTAAGCTCAATTAGTGTTTTAAACATATCTTTTAAAATTAAGACATGTTGAGTTGGGTTTTAGAATTTTTAAGGGAAAAAGAGAGCCATAAACCAAGCAATTTGAGAAACTCTGGTCGGTACAATATTTTAAAAATCACTCTCCTCCCTTTTCCGCGAACTATTTTTGAGGTGCAACTTCTTAGAGGCAAGTTTTTTAACCGACAAGTGAACGAGAATTGGGAGTAAAATTTCAAGGACAAAAGGCGCAAATCGTTACATGAGAGAGAAGGCAGATGTGATGAATAGAAAAAAAGAAAGAAAGATATTGCTTGAATACGAATAATAACAACCTAATAAATACCAGAGTAAAATGGAAATTGAAAGAACAGAACAATTGCTTGCAAATTCTCTCTCTCTCTCTCTCCCCCTTGCTCTTCCACATACTTAAGACTCTCATATTCTTATTTTTAAGAAGTTTCACTTTTTTCACATGTACGGTTCTGCACACGCTTTTTTTATTTTTATTATACGAGTCGTTTTGAAATAGTAGGTAATTAGGAACAGAAAATCGGTCACTTGAGACAGTATAGTCTCTTAACTCCGGTCCGTAGACCAACACTAGTTGAAGAAAGTCATTCTGGCCTAGGTCAACCTTTATAAAAATTTGTTTGCATCAATTTGTCAAAGAGGACTTAAGATACTGTCACGGACTTGATAGTCAGATAGGTTGGGCCTATGCTTGTGTGAAAGTGGAGGATAGAAGAAGGGGTATCGGCTAATAAAGCGGAAATTCTGGAACGTTCTAAAAAGAGATGAGTCTTTGAGACCACCTGTCACGAGGGTTTGACGAATAAAGGATAACTCGGTAAATGATGAAGACGAAAGCGTCCAGCAATTTCCACGCGTCATTCTTGATGGATGAGAAAAGGACAGATTGTAAGACAAAAGAATCGAAATTTCTAGTAACTGAATAAGTGGGGTAGGAATGTTCTAGAAAGATGGTCGAGTTCCCATATAAGGTTTACTTTTTGTTTAGTATGAATATGATTACTAAAATAAATTATTATAGGTAGGTACCTATACTTACTTAATATTTTTAATTTTTTAAATATTTATACATATTAATTAACTATTAATTATTATTGTTATTAGATATCATAAAATAATAATTTTATAAATGCATTATACTGACAATTTATTTGTTTAATTTTGAATTAATTTCCTGAAATTTGTATCTAACTAAGTCTAGTTTGTTTATCTACTACTAATCTTAGTGGTAAAATGATTCAAAATAAATAAGTGGAAATTTTTTTTTAATTTAACTTTTTTATCTGTTTGTAGAATAGCGTCATCAGGATTAAGGATATGCATTGCTTTTAAATGTAATTGCAGTTGCATTCATAAGTAATTTGAAGAAAATCTTAACGACGACATTCTACAATCAGTCAAATTACCTGCATATAAATGAAAGCTGGATTTTTCTTTTTTTGGTATTTAAAAATGTATAAATGTATAAATTGAACCTTGTTACATTCTGATTAAGAGTTTATGTCCTAGAAACTGTTAATGGGGTTAGATTGTTAAATCAATTGTGAGTTCACCTATTTATACATCTAAAAATTTAATTTAATGATACATTTTTGAGTTTAAAAAAATTTTCAAATCTTATGCGCTGGTTTTAGTTGTAACTCCTACTTACGAGTAATTATAATGAAAGCAAAAGAAATATTTTTTCCATTCTACAAGCCTCAGGATATTGCTTCCCTCTATCACCGCGACCAATGAGGTTTATTGTGATGTGGCCCTCTGTATTAACTAGGGGAGTTTCAGGCTTGTTAAGAAAGCCAGCACCTGTCCAGGGGCTTCCATTGCTATCTCGCTAGGCGTCATGTCCGTCTTTGCAAGATGCTGCAGTCTTCTTTTGAAAGCTGCCTAACATGAGCACAAAATATGCTCCGTCGTTTCTGCTGCTTTCCAAAAGAAATATATACAAATACTTAAAAAATGTATTTTCTATTTCTTTACCAAGAATATATTTTAATAAAAAATTACTCATATAATTCTATATTTTATCTATCAAATTACATTTGTATCATATTTTTATTTCGTTTTGGAATTTTTACGTTGCAATAAGAAATATATATACACTTTCTTTTATTCAATTTAACATCAAGTCAAAAATGCATTTTAAAATAAAATTGATCACAATAGAGCTCATTTCTTCCATTAAATGCAATTGTGAATACTTCATTGCACAAACTAAATGTATAAGAATCGATTCAAAATTTACTATACAGTTTTCGAAGGCTAAAAGTTAAAACACTTATATTATGGGAAGTTAAATGATGAACATCATTTATCACATAGTACCTACCTACATATATTTCGTTCAACAAAATGGCATACGAGATATTAAGCAGAAAAATATTTTTAAAATTCAAATGTTAAAACATTTATTTCAACACGGTTTAAGAATGTCGATAGCTATATTCAAGTTTGTACGACATGCTACAATTACCTACTTATTCAAATGTATTCAAAATTACAGAAATAATATCTTCCATTTAAAAATAGTGATATTCGCAGAACAAATTATTCAAATTACTTTATGGTACCCATTAATTATGCAAACAGGAGATGTTTCCGCTTCAAGCTCTCGTAGTGTTTAAGTAGGAACGATCGAAATTAATAAAACTTAACTGTGCATATAATCGTTGAAGTTTTCAATTATTATTTTTTATTTTATTCAAATTCATTTCCCTTTTTACTAAACGTTATAAAGGAATGAAATCAGAAAAATATAATATATTTATATATACATATTACATATACATTTTATATTTTTTCAAATACGAGCAGCGTTATTGTGAACTATGCAAATAAGTTTCATTAGTTCTACTTTGAAGTCGATAATTTCATCATAACATAAACCTTACGAGCTTTGCATCGAATATTTCATAAATTTAAAAGTAAGGACTAGAGGATTAAGTTTTCTAAATTCTATATTTCATTGCATTTTCCTTTACTGTTGATTTCTATAAGCGCATTGCTCATTGTATTTTTTGTACATTAATGCTTTACGATCAAGGAAATTGAAAAAAAAAATAATATTGAAGTATTTTTTTTAAAAATATCCCGCAAGTTTCACATCGTTTAATTAATTCAATCAGTTATAATATAATATATTGTAATTTTTTATATTAAATATTGATTTTACTTGTGATTATCTGACTTTAATACATGAGGATTTTTAGTTTTTAATTATAAATTGAATTGTATTTACGAATTTTTAGTGAATTTCATTCTTGGAAAAAGAATAAACATTAATTATCGCTATGTTCTGGATTAAGTTGTAGGTAGAGTTTTAATATACAAAATGATTTTTAGTGAGTTTTTTATGTTTTTTAATTTAGGCTGTATTTAAACATGAAATGAAAACTGATCAAAGACCAAGGCCAAAATATTAAAATTTAAAATTTTCATTTTGTCGTTTCTTACAACAAATTGTAATGTAGGTATTTGATGAAGTAAAAGTTCAATTAAATAAGAACTGATGCGTATATTTGTATGCACATGAAAAAGTGAAACTTTGTGAATAGTTATAGATAACTGTGCAAGGTGGGAGTTGCTACCCACATTTATTTACATGTATATATATAAATACAATTATAATTTTATACTAAATTATATATAGTGGCTACCACTGGCCCCGTATAAATTGAATTACTTAAGGTATATAACGTCGTTTTGTTAGGGTAGTTGCGAGAGGTATCACTGCATGTTCGAATTTTATTTCTAGTTGCCACATCACTCCCCTCCTAATGACTTGGTCACGATTATTGTCGTCGTTGGGCCGTGAGACTCTGGGCTGCCGTGATTGGAACCGTCGTGGAGCCGGGGCTGCTGGGGACGAGCTGCTGTTGCTCGAGTCCGAAAACGACGTGAAACGGGTATGGAGTAGCACAACCAAAGTCTAGGATGCCGCTACTCCATAGTTAAGTCCTTCGTGAGGGGGTCCGATGTATGTGGCGACTGTATGGCGTCCAAATATGAGGCGAAACTTGCAGGTTCAGGCAGAATGGCCGTTCCTCGCTGCTGCTTGCATGCTGCAATTCGGGGTCACCAGAAATGTAAGGTGGAGGTGGTTACCTACATATATTTACATTATATACAATTACAGTTGCCAGCACTGGCTCCGAACAAATTGAACTGCTTAAGATATATAACGTCGTTTCGTCAGGGCAGTTGCGAGAGTTATCACTGCATGTTCGAATTCCATTTCTAGTCGCCACAACTGTTTTATTTTTGGATCTTTGAAATAAAAAACGCATGTTAGATACCTAATTAGAAAATTATTTTTCCGTCAGTAATAACTACAATTAGTTTTTCTCAATGTTCACTATGTGTTCACAATACGATAGATTTAATTTTTTTCTTCCTAAGATACAAACCTTAATTTACAATTACTTTTTAAATGGCAATGAAATGAATGTGTAAAAAAATTCTCCAACAAGTCTAAAGAAGTTTTACGTAAAAATTGCAAATTTTTCAATGTTATTTTGTAATTATTATTAAATGTTTATTTTTTTTTTATTTTTTTTTTTTTTTGGGTGTTTATAGTCGTTTTAACATCTATGGTCATATCACGACTGTCTTACACACAGAAATATTCTGTAGGTCTTGAATCTTAATTTTTAATCTTATATCTAGGGATTCGATGGGGATCGAACCCAGAACCACTGGCGCATGTAGCAGAGAGAGCAGTTGCTCTAACCACTGTGCCATCAAGTGGGTGAATGTTCATTTTGTGTGAAACTTTTTTTTCATAAAAAGATAATATGTTACAAAGAATATGTTGTTTATAAAAAGTGTCAATTTCCTGTTTCGTAAGAAACTTGCCATGTTCTTTGAAATATAAGGTAGGTAGTTAGGTACATACATATGTACATACAATCAAAGCTTTGTAAAGATATGCGCACGAAGCTCTTGATGCTTTGACAATATTCCTAATCAAAGTTATTCGATTAATGATTTTTACGACACAGAATATATAGAGAGGATGTTTTCACTACCGGCTTGTATTTTATTTCCGTCTAATGGATTCTTAGAAAAAGTATTAACATCTTCTGCCCATGTAAACTATACTCTCTTTAATATATTAGATGGCTTAAAATAAAAGCTGGAAAACATTAACACATCCCTGAATGATGCACAGTGTTGTTAAAACAATAATCTTGTTGTTTCACTTCTTCTTAAAGAAACTTTGTTAACAAGTTGTAGTACATTTAAGGAATTTTGAACGAAAAATTTGTTTTAAGGGGATAGTCACTATGATGGCCGAAAAAATTATTGGTTTTCAAGAATTTTTTGAATAGAAAGGAATAAAAGAGTCGCATGTTTTTATTTTATTAAGTTTATATTATAATATATGTAATTTAAATAAATTATTATTTTTAAATAAATTAAAATATAAAATTACCTTAAAAATAGAGAAATCGATTTAAAAGTCTTGTAATTCTAATATTGTAAATTTTCTAATAAAAACAATTTTTATTATTTTCATCCATAGGCATCTGAGATGCCCCTTTGTATTCATGGGCATCTAAGATGCCCGAGAACTAAAATTACATCTATTATTTTTATTCATAGGCATCTGAGATGCCTATGAATGAAAATAGAAATAATGTTTTTATTAGAAAATTTACAATATTAGAATTACAAAACTTTTGAATCGATTTCTTAATTTTTAAGGTAATTTTATATTTTAATTTATTTAAAAATAATTTTATACTATATTTAACTAAATAAAAACTTTATTTTTAAGAAACTCGACAAAAATCAATAAGAAAATTAATTTAACCACATTAAATATATTATAAAGTTTTCATAAATTTTTTAAAGATTCAAAATTCACCATAATTCCCGCCTCCGAAAAAAATGGATTAATAGTAATTTTACTAAGGACCCACTGATCATATTAATAAAAATGAGCCGTATTTTATGTCCTAATCTGCACAAACGTATTGGTTTTACAAAATTTCCAAACTACGTGTATTAAACTGTTTCTTTTTTTGTAGAAAATCAACTCAATTTTCCAATATGAACTGTATAATGTAAAATTCGTTAAACTCACGTTCAATTTAAATATAGCTTTTTGATTTCCACTACCTTGGATAGTTAAATTCTGCAACTTTTTTCATGTGCAGCTCTTCCGTTTGTACAGAAGGACATTTTTTGTAAATAACTTTATATTAAGTGTCAAGTCACTAATTTTCTTAGAATGAAATGAATTTTCTTAAAAAATGGGGTGCATTCATTAAAATTTACATTTGGGTAAGGAAGATTAGCATAAACTCAACTAAGGCAAATAATCAATAAAATCTAGACGCCACAGTTACTCATAATTGACGTAACTAAAGATGGATTACCCTAATTCATACTTACGTCATATTAACATACAAAAGTTCTATTTGGGATAAGTGGAGAAGAAATTCTGACTTAAAAATCGATTTATATACAATGTTTTATAGAATATATTCATATTCATTATTATCAGGTCTTAGTTAAATTTAATATTTTATTATTTATCAGGTGAAAAGTTCGATAATTTTGTGTACAATTTAGTTTATTTACTTATAAGTGTAGGAGTAAGAATAATTTGACAGCTTCAGCTAGCCATCATCTTAAAACATGCTGTTTTTGATTTTGAAAAAGTAAAATTTTTAGATAAAGAAAGTAGTAGATTTAGGCGGAGTATACCTCAACACTGATACGAAAAACTTGATTAAATTATATTTTAGTTTGATTGACAAATTAAAAAGAATAAAACTGGGTCTACATAGTTTGGTTATTTCGCAAGTTGGAAGATACAGATCTAATATAAATGGCTTGAATATATGATGTAAGATTTATGTATTATAAATCTAATAAACCTATACAATGTTCTTGTCACAATGTTTGTAACAAAACTCCCCCGAAACAGTTTGACCGATTCTTATGAAGTTTTTGTGTATATTCAATAGGTCGATAAAAGGACGTAAACTATTTTTCATACCTCTAAGTAATCAGGGTAGTCCACCCCAAAAATTTTTTAATGCAAATATGACGTCAGATCTGTTGTTTTCATAGTAACAACGAATTTCACGTTAAATTTTGATATTTTGTAGACAAGAATTGCAATGAAATCAACATTCAAAAAATTAAAAGTTTAAATTAAAAAAAAAGTTGCAGGGTCCATGCCTCGAATCCACGACAATCTTCTTATCAAATAGCAAGTATAGATACTTATCTAACCATGCTACCACGTTATATGGGTAAAGAAACAATTTTAAAATTACAATTATCAAAAATGTATTTCTCCGAATTGGCTGGCTATTCTGATGAAATACTTTAGGGGATGAATATTCTAAAAAGGTACTACGATTAGACAAAGTCTCATTCCAAAGTCCGTTTCCCATGTCGTGCGCTCCCTTTGTAAAACGGTTAAGGAAAAAAAATAAGAATTGATAGTTTTTTTTATCAATTTTTTGATTCAAAACTTGAATTAAAATGGAATTAAAAACAATTACAATTGATTGACAATTAAAAATTGAAAAGTTTTAATTTTCATAACTGAACTTTAAATTCAGTAAACTCTCGGTTTATTGAATTCCCAGAAACCATAAATAGGCCAGTCAAAATCAACAATAAATTAACCAAACATGATGTATTTCTGATTTTTTAGTATTTTATTTGAACCCATTAGGGCTATGTATTGTCAAGTTTGCAACTCTTAAAAAGTTGTTGAAAAATTTTTATTGAGGAAAAACCGTGAAAATTTTGAACTTCTTTCAGATTCTGCTTAGTATCTCCTATTAATCCATATATTTTTATTCGAAAGCTATTTCGTACGTTAAGAGCATTAAATTTGTGACAAATTAAGCCCAACCGGAGCTCTGCACGTTAATGGGTAACTGAGTTACGACACTTTGAAAATAGGCCAGTTTTTTCAAAAATTGAAAGTTTTAGTTTTAGACCTTTTTTGGATCGAAGTTGCGTCAAAACCATTGATTCTACGAGCAGAACTTATGAATATAATTTGTAGGGAATTTAATTAGCTTTAAATTAAGTACAAAGCGGGACCTGTAAGCCTCGTAGTTCTCTCAAAATTTTTGAGAACCCATATAAGGTAAAATCGCATTTTGGTCGGTACTCCAATATTGGTGGAACGTCAGGGTTTATTTGAGACTAGTCACCGTCGTCCTCTTCATTGCAGTTTTGCATATTTCCCCAAAGCAGATAGTACACATCGCAGAACATCTAAGCCCTGCTTTCATGCAAGTGCAGCCACCACCCAGCACCCCTTCTTGCATTTAATGGGTACCTTAATGGGCCCAAAAAACATACTAAAAAATCAGAAATACATCATTTTTTGCGAATTTAGCTTTTTTTAGCTATTTTTATGTTGATTTTGACTGACCTATTATTCACGGGTGTAACTTTTAGGAAGTTTAAAGTATGCAAAACGTAAATTACGGGTAAAAATCCATTGAAAAATGATTGAACTGCAAATAGTGATATTTTTAAGCAGATAAAAATACGAAGATATTTATCACTCTGGAAAATTTACGATTCTTGAGGAATAGCTAATATAGTTTTGTCAAAATAACTAAAATGAGTTTTTAAATTTTGCTATGAAAGTTTTTATTAATCAATTATCAAGTTTAATTAAGCCTTGTCCAGCGAAGTGGCCGGGAATTTATAAAATTTATAAAGCTGACAATAACAATTACTTAGTTTAGCTATGAATTAACTGACTATTTAAGATAATTTAGTTTTTCTACATTTTTTACTTGTATTTTAACTTATAGCTATAACTTTTTTCTACTAATGTAAAAACTTTTTGTCTGTTACACATACTTGAAGTTATAGATTGTTATTAGATAGGTACTTGAAGGTGTTGGAATAAAAATGACAAGACGTTGTATTGTAAATAAATAAATTATACACAAACTATTTAGGTTTTTAATTTGATAAATGCATTAAATAGAACAGATATTGTTTTCATAGTGAAACCTATTGGTTAAATTTACGAGTACATTAACTCTAATAACATAACACTTTGAAAACCGATAACGTTTTGAGAAGTCCCTGCTTATTTTAGAACATACAAAACTTCCTGCAAGAAATAAGAGATTTATTCAAAAAGTATGTTTTTCATTTACTCAAAAACGAGAAAACTTTTCTCATTTATATCATCCATCTTTCTTCAATCCACATTGACGACTTGTTATACTTCTCGTTCTTTATGGTATAAAATAAATGTTTAATACTGCCATTAAAAGGATATTTATTTATTTAAAACCAAATTTTCAAGGGAATAAAACAAGCAGGTTATTAAGCGGAAAAACTCAAATAAAAGAAATAAAAACAAAACGTAAATGAAAACAATGACTAATGAGGAATTTTTTAAAATAATAGCGGCTCATACACATTTTAAATACGTATATGTACCTACTATTATTATCGAATGTTAGATACGCGTAAAAATCATAAAGCTTCAAAAGGATTTGGAAGACAAATAGTAAAGCCTAGCTTTGTTATTCTTTTTATGTCGAGCGAGCACCATTTTAATTGGTATGTTATTGTGCTGGTGTGTGTTAAGTGAATGATTTTTAAAAGCATAAGAGTTGTTAACAACATTTTTTTTTCTTTCGTAACAATTAATTAAGGCTCGAGTACATTGCATTTTTTAATGAGATTTTTTAATTTAAATATTATTTTTGGAGATTTTTTCCTGATATCTTGTTTTATTAAGAATGTTAACAAAAGATCAGTTATTTTAATAACTTTTATTTTTTTTTTTTTAAAGGAAGAAGGTAAATATTTCTTCTACTATATTTTTGCTTCTTTTCCTTTCTTTTTATGAGAAATATTAATATAATACCTGTTACTTTCTACAAGAGCTTTTGAAATTTTGGTAAACTGACTTGAGATTATAAAAAGGTGGTTATAAAGTATTTCTCACTTTTTTATTCCACTATTTCCCACTATACTCCTGGAGACATTGCGGATCCAGAAAGAGCATTTAAGGAGCAACTATAAAAAAAACTTTAAAGAATTGATTTTTTTGTATTTTACAGCAATATAAATTTGTAGTTTGGAAATGTTTGAAAAATTAATTATTAATCAATTAATAACCATACACTTGGAGAAATTGCGGATTCTGAAGGAGCAATTTTTTGGCATATACCTAGTTTAATTTAAAAAAATGTTTTTCGCTAACTTAACTCTTTCTAGTTAAAAATAGGTATATGCAATAACAAAAGGGAGTGTTGAAATGTAATTTGATTATTGTAACGGTTGTAAATTAAAAATATGTTTTGAATTTGTATTTACAGTAACATATAAAAAAATTCTAAAAGAGAATTTGAAAACAAAAACTACAAAAAATATTTTAAAAACAGAAAAAAATAGAATTAAACAAATATTTTATTTATTCTAATATCTCGCTTAGCTGCATTAAGTCGTACCGCGTACGCTCAAATATGAAATAATCATTAGGCAGGGGAAGGAGAAACAATCCCTCTCTAGTCCATCCGCAAAACAATGTTTGCCCCACTCTATCAAAGCGACGAAAGAACAACGAAAAAAGCAAACGTATTCTGTTAGAAAAACTCATAATTTTTAAAACGTTAATTACTTTGTTTTTAATAAAGATATCGTGATAATTCTTTTTTTAGATAAGGACCAAGTATAAAAGAAGTAAAACAAAAAAAAATTGATCAAAATCTATCCAGTATAGTTTTTGAGTTAAAAACGAACATCGGAAAAGAGCTATCATTTTATTTATATAGAAGGTACCTGTTACTTTCTATAAGAGCTTTTTAAATAAAATTGGTAAATTGACTTGAGATTATAAAAAGGTGGTTTTAAAGTATTTCCCACTTTTAATTTTTTTCTGAATGACATACAACTAACAAAAAATTCCATAAGTAATAGAAATAAGCACCTAAGCCAGTGGTTTCCAATGTGGCCGCTATGAACCCTCAGGGGTCCCCAGTACTATTCAGGGGGTCCTTTGAAAACTAAAATTGATTTTAGGGTCCCTGAACAACGTCAGGGGGTCTATGCATAGTTTAATTAAAATAATAAAATTGATATTCATTTTTAATATTATAAAAATTAACGTAGGTTACAATAAATAGAATTTTAAGGATTTTTACGTTCTGAGTAAAATGTAAATATAGGAGGGGGCTTAAAATACAGTATGTATTTTAAGTTTCATTTGATATTCTAAAAGCGTTTTTGATTATATCATACTATTTATATAAAAATAATAAAAGTTAAGTTTTTTTATAGGTCTAATCTAAAATTTTTGAATATATTTTTAAAAAGATTCGCATTTGATATCTCTTTGGCAGATATTTTTTTTTAAATTTACAAATACAATATTATGATACAACCAAAATTGTAAAGCTATAAAATATTCAATACAGCACGTGTACATAACAAAAAATTTTTTAAATAAATAATGAGCTTAAATAAAATCAATACATAGATGTTAATAAAATTTAAAAAATTCTCAACATCTCGATGAAGTGATAAATGTGCGAGGCTTATTTTGATTTGTGTGCGCTTTTTATTGTCTCTCTTAATGTTAAGCTCCGTTTTGACCTAACCACACAACAATAATAATTTTTAAATGATGAAAATATATAGTAGCTCACGTTATATTTGTAAGGACGTATGTGTGGAGTGAATCCTGGGAAAAGTGCGCAGGACTCAGTGGTAACAGCACTGCAATGTTATCATTCGCACAAGCCATGACGGAATTTAGTCCTTAACGCAATCCCGAACGTGTTTGACGTAAACTCATCGCCAAAATATTGTTGCTGTAAAGGCAGACATTCACACACCCTGGGGTGTGGATATTAAAGGAAAATTTACACGTGAAAATTCTTGGCGTTCCGTGTCGAAAAACGGCAATTTTCATTTAATTCTTTCGCATATTGATTGTCTACCGCTACATAATGAAATAGTCTACTGAATTGAACGCGCGATTTTCAATCGTGATTAGAAGACGCTTAACGTGTATCACGTTGCCTCTCATATAAATGCGTGCGGTGTTTTTCTTTTTCGAAAAAATTTCGTTTCGATAACTCTATGTCTACTTATTGCAGGTGAGTTTTTCAAAAAAATAATTTCTATTATTAGAAAAATTATTTAGCACGTCCCGTAAAAAAATGTAAAAAATGCAAAACTTGTAAAGGTTGAAAATTTGTTTTGTAAATTCACTAATTAAAAATATTAATCACAATTATTTATTTTATAAAATTGTTTTCAAACAAAAAAAAAGTTATCTAAGAAAATAAAACCTGTCATCTAAGAAACTCGAAGAACTGTCTACTTAGATGAGTGTTTTAATAAAATCGTTTTTGTTTGAAAAAATTCTCCATCACATTCCAGGAAAAATATGCAAAACTTGTAAGGATTTGAAATCCACTAAGTATATTATTAAATAATTAAAATTATGTTCACTATTTTTTATTTTATAAAATTTCATTTATAAAATTTCTCCATGTTTACCTGTTGGAAGTGAGTTTCCAAATTAATTTTTTTTGTTTGGAAAAAATCTTCGACACGTTCGGGAAAAATTGTGAAAGAAAAAATGCAAAACTTGTAAGGGTTTGCAATCCGCTTAGCAAATGCAATCATTAAATATATTCCTTTTTTTTATTTTTTCTATTAATAGATAACTTAAAAATATTTTCACAAGTATTTTGACTAAATTAAAAAAGCTATTAACCGCTTGGAGATTGTTAAAAAATTATCATCTATTGAAACTGTCATGAGTTTAAAAAATAAATGCAGTATTAATACTTTTGAAGAGCTTAGTTATTAGATATTTTTAGTTGTTGACGTCAATATTCCAGAGTATTTATAATAAGCTTATTCAAGTAGTGGCAGCTTCATTAAATTGAATTTATTTTCATGCATATATCATTGGATTGAACATAAACTGTATTGACAATAAAATACTTTAATAAACCATTAAGAGATTTGAAATTACAAATTATTGATATTTAAATCTGAAAATAAATTAATTTTTAAACCTGTTATAAAATATCGCAAAAAATATTATGACAATTGTAATAAAAAGAAATATCAAAATTAATTATTTAGGTAGAAAACGCATTAATTAACTATTGCAATATTTTTGCTCAACGTAATGTTCACCAAAAATATAAGAACATTAATAAAAAAAAAACTACCTTATAGAAATTAAATATTTTTGTAACAGTTTTGGGCATCCAACTAACTTGATTATTTTTTTTTTTAAAGTTATACATTAAATCACTTGATTATAAAATCATTAGGTTGCTTTCGTTAGTCCTTAATTGTCGCATTGAAATTGAATTTAAAATTAATTTAGTTATAACTTATAACTTATATCCATCTATTGATACGCTTTATTTCACATAAACAAAAATTTTGATGATTCCACAAGACTAAGCGAAACTGAAACGAAGAAAATACTTTTTCGTGTTAAACGAACTTTATTTAAAAAAAAAATACTATAATATCGATTTTAGAAGACGATAAACTGTCTTTGTTCATAATATTTACTAATTATAATTTCAAAGTTACGTAATAGCTAGAGAGAGACTTGATATACATTACTCGAATGGACTTTAAAGCTAATTGATCTAAATTTGCCTTAAAATCAAATCAAACGCGTAATGGGATTTCTCAAACCTGTATTGAGTTTCTTGTTTAGGGTTCTTCTATTCGACGAAAATTTTACAAAACGTTTTATAAACCAGATTGCTTTATTTCTTTTAACTCGTTGATAAACAATTTATCACAAAAATCACTTTTCAATCACTTTTTTAATCATTTGTATCGTTTTTACTTAAATCACTTGTATTTACAGATTGAATCACATGTAATCAATGAATCAGTTGTTTTATACAAGCAAATCCAAGCGTTCTCGAACATTAAAGAGAGTTCGATTGCTGAATTTTCTAAAACTCCAAAACCGTTGGCTGCCAATAATGAAAAGTTCAAATGTCCATTACTAGAATTTCCGTAAAACAATCTAGAATGTTCCATTCTTTTCTATTGCTGTTCATTGTCCATGTCTTGTTTGTTGCAATAAAAATATTAATATATCAAATCAAGTGAAGCATTGGCTTTGCTGATTATTTTATTTACAAATGAAAATATCAAGCAGAATTCAAATAATTTCCAACTATTTGACTTGGCGTGGTTAAAAGCTTACGAGACCGCTGCATAATTGCTACACCCATAACGTAGTTTATTTGTACGTAGTTCTATTTTTCTGTGTATGATGATATAAGGGTGCCAATTTAAAATTGCCCGGAAATAACCGAAACTAAATGTTAAAGATGCTGTACTTTAAATATAAAGTAAGAGAGCGTCTGTTGATATTTTTCAGACAAGAAAGGTGAAAACTAGTCTGGCGAAGTTTTTAACTCTTTCCGTGCCTCAATCGGTCGAGACATGCCATCGAGATAGAACTTGTAGCGTTAACACTCGTTGTTCTCGTCTGACAAATGGGATTAATCTCAACTTTAACAGTTATTTTCGCTTATTTTCGGGCAATTTTAAATTGGTACCCTTATATCATCATGCATAGAAAAAAAAGAGCTATAATTTGATATATATATATATATATATATATATAAATAGTTAAACAACGTTATGGGTGTAGCAATCATGCAGTGGTCTCCTAGGCTATAAAAAGTATTTTAAAACTTTGAATATACAGTGGATGTATATATAAATACACTTCTTTGGGAAAATAGACAATAATTAGAAACGAAAGTGGTTTTGCTAATTACGACGCCTTATAATTAATGTAATACTTACCTTTTATAGTAACTAAAAAATTAATTAGGTATGGGAAAACAATAAATGTTGAAGTTTAATAATAATTGAAAGTATAATCAATACCTTAAACATTAATTGTTAGAACTTTATATTGTTGAGTAAATAGTTAAAAAAAAAGAAAAGATTTAAACTGCTCGAGTTCCATTGATCAAGTTCCTATGGCATCTTTGTTTATTTTCAATTTCACATTTTAATTATTTTTATGAATGATGAATAGAGACGTTTTTAAAGTGGAGCGCAATACAAAAGACTCAATAACACGAATAAATCAACCACAACGGATGCAAAAGAGAAAAGCATCTTCATAGAAGGCCGACTTATCGTGCTCTAAATTTTACTCAAATAATGATCTTTAAGACTTTAAACGGATTCACCTCGGAACTACATTTTTTAAATAAGCCAAGCGAAAAAAAATTATTTTTAATTTGATGAATTGCAAATCATAAGTAAACATTTGACTTTGGTCCTATAAAATATCTTAGGTGTTATTTTACACAACATGATCAAATGGTCAAAAGCTTTATCAAAATTTACTCCGTGCGTTTTCATCCCCCGATAAAATATCCCAAGGGCAAAATTGGACGACTAATAATATATAGATCTTGTTAAAATAAATCGAAAATCAAAATTCAATATTTCGAGTTTGTGAATGTTATGAATTAAAAGTTTTATTTATTATTAAGTTTTTTTTTATTAACAATAATATTAATTAAGTCACATAGTGGCATGGTTGACTAGATAGTTGCCCTATATGCCAGTGGGTCTGGGTTCGAATCCCAATGAAAGCCCAAGATTTTTTTCTGGGTTTTCGGATTCAACGGTCGCAAATGACCAGAATAGTTGATGCGACTTTATATAAAAAAATTTTTATTATTATCCAGGCTACTGGACTACGTATCACTGCCTGTTACAAGTTTTTGCTTAGTTTTCAAGATATCAAATTTTAAAAATTGCATCGAAAACGCGGAATTTAATTAAATTATTACATAAATATAAGGCGTTAATCTTATGCGAAATTACGTTAGCCGAAATTATTTTTGATTAAAAATCAACGCGATGGTCACCTAATTGGCTATATTTTCTTGAAAAATAAGTTAAGTTGGATTTATTTTTATTTTGGGGGCTTCACCCCAAACCCCCGCCGAGTGCTACACCCTCAGACCCCGCAAATTTTTTGCTTTTAAATTTAATGATAGAACTAAGTGGAATACTCTTTCCGATAGAAAAAATCATCAAAATCCGATGATTCAGTTAAACGTCACTATTTCATCCCCTATTTTCATCCTTAGGGGGTGGATTTTTTCTTCAAATTGAAATGCGAACAATTTAAAGGTACGATGTAAGTAATATAAACAAAATTATCGAACTCTGGTTAACCAGGAAAAATTTATTATTTCATCCCTAATTTTAACCCCTTTAGAGTGGAGTTTTTTTTTATAAAAAATGGATATGAGATTAATTTAAAATTATGTTTTATCAAAAAAAAAATTTATCAAAATCGAGTTATCCAATAAGAAGTTAATATTTCATCCTTTAGTTTTCAACCCCTTAGAAGTAAACGATTTCCTTCAAATTAAAATTGGACTACACGGGAAGCACCAGCTTTCAAATAAAAAAAGTATCATCAAATTCGCTTCACCCAATCAAAAATTCTGAGGTAACAAACATAAAAAAAACATACAGTGGAATTGAGAACCTTCACCTTTTTTTGAAAACGGTTAATAAGAGGTCTAAGAAAAAAAAACGTTTTAATAGAGAGTCCGTGAACTACACAAGTTTAAGAACACCTGTTCTTTTTTCCTGTTCTGTTTCTTTTGATATGGAAAACTGAATGTTTTTGAAGTTGGCTAAACATTTATTTTTGATTTGAGAGACAGAAAAATAGTTACCGAAGCATTATAAGCCTCCTAAATCAATGAAATTTTTTCAAAGAAACTTTGAAAATTTATTAAAAGCACTGCAGAATACTTTAAGTTAAAAAATTAACAGTGATGTAGACTATTTAACACGTACATTTTACAATTATTTTAATACAGGATTTCTCCTTAGAATTTTTTTACTTTTTTAGATGTTTTTTGACTTCCTTTGTCTTTATTTGAAATCTTTGAAATTTGAGTTAAAAATGACATTATTACTGAAGTATTTCAATAATATAATAGATGAAAAAGTGGCACATAAACGACTTATAAAACTTTAAGTAAATAAAAAAACTAAGTGATTAAAAATTACTAAGAACCTACCACCATAGAGGTATACATTAATATTTTATGAAGCAAGATTATGTAACCCACTTACGAGAACCATCTTCATTAAAGTTTTTTAAATCATTTTGTCCTGAATAAAATTCTAATGGAAACCTTGAAATAGATGAACTTTCTCAATTTTCTCAATATATAGCGGCGCTGACATTTCAAAAGTTTTTCTCTAACCTTGACATATGTATGTGTGTTCCCTACATCTTCCCTACCTATTCAACTAATCACGTTGCTTTTGAGCTGGGTATTTCACGGAAAATTATTCTGCAAATATTTATTTTACATTTTTTATCAACCGCCTTACAAATAAAAAGAGTTTTAATGCCATTTTTATTATTCTTCTTCGTATATAAAGTATGTATAAACGTTTCAACAACATTGCAAAATTTTAGATAAATACAGTAGATATCATTTCAGTTTATTGAAGACATTATTCTCATAAAAATGATTCTATAAAAACACTCAAAGTTTCTTTATATAAACTGTCTGTAGGTATTTACTGATCAATTTTAGTGCTTTCTACTAGCATTTTTTTGTAACATAATTCATATATGTAAATGATATTTTTTTGTGTTTTAAGTCGCTTAAACGTGGTATACTCGTATATGTTACAGTTAAAGTATCAACTAAGTCGAGCTATGTACCCACTAGCTAAAGTATACTTTAACTAAACTAATCAGAGAAAGTGTACACAAATCAATTTATGAATACTTCCACTAGTTATTGTATACATCTTCTACTGTAGATTAGTTAAAGTATTTCAATGGTTTGTTTATTATCTACTGTCATACATAACAGATATTTTTACAATTTATTTATTAATAAACTCAAAACGGAAAAACAAAAATTATTAAAGAAGAAAGAAAAAAAAACGAAAATAACTAGATTTAACTTATTTGACTGAATCAGACTGAATGTACACTTACTGACACTGCGAAGTTTTACACAGATAAGATATTTGGTTTTCTGTAAAACTTCACGGTGTCGGGAAGTGCACGTAAAGTATTTTAACCTAGGGTATAGAATGAAACCAACAAAATATTTCCAGTGTAGATAGAATCATTCAACTTATACTATCACTAATGAGAATCAGTGGGTTTATACACTCAATAGTAAATTAATGCATTGACTAGATACAGTTTGCATCATTTGAAATAATGTTTACTTTCACTGAAACAACAAGTCAAAGCATGCATCAACTAGTTAGTGTATACACACCCTGCAATTTTAATGCTTTAACTGTAACATATATATGAAATGTTTTGAATCAATATTAAAAGAATATATTGGTATAAAAAAGTAATATTTCACTTTAAAAAATATTATGTCAAAACATATTGGTCTCAGTTGATTCAATTGAAAAATTGCAAAACTTTCTCATTGTTTGTAGTTTTTCCAACAATTAAAACTCAAAAACAATATTTCTCAATGTAGAAAGTTAAGCTTTCTTTCATCTATTAAATCAACCTGACGCTGAAAACTTTAAAAAGTTCTAAAGATAAAAGTGAAAGAATTGGAATGACTATTTGATAAAACAAAAATATAGAGAATTCACATGAGAAAAAACTCTCTAGTACTAACAAATCATAAACTTGAAAAAGATTATGAGTGAAAGCACAAAAAATACAGATTTAAGGTTTTACTTTCGTGAGATCATTTTGGAGATTTTTTTGAAAATAAATTCTTTGTGGAATAGCAAAGGAAAATTTAAAATTTTACCAGTTTTCTTTTTAGTATAAAGGGATTTTTATCTAAGTGCTTTACAGTGATTTTTATCACAAAAAGAGAAAGTACATACGCTTTAAAAAAGGGTTAAAACTCAAACAAAATAAATTTTTACCACAAGCGTTGATTATAGAATGGGTAGTATGGAAAATTGATTTTTTTTCTCGACTTTTTTTATGTAAATATTAAAACACTGTTATACAACTTTTAACATTGTAAATTATATATTTTTAACGGCCATATGTAGACCTGTTTTCAAGGATTAAACTAGAACTTGATATTTTTTGAAAATTTTTGAGAAAATTAACTAAAACTTCAGTGCCACCAAGATGGTATCGACGACTCTAAACACTTGTTGAATAGTAGAATGTGAGACCCAAATAGATGAGATGGGATAATACTCTTGGATTCTAAGTGAGGTAGAATTCTTTTGAGGAGAATTTCAAAAATTTTGGAAAAAGGCAGAAGGTTGATAGGTCTATAAGAAGAAGGGTTGGTAAACGGCTTATTTGGTTTAGGGCCCATAATGTTTCCATTATACTAGATAAAAGGTTCTGAGAATTGAATTATAAATGGCGGTGATATAGCCTATGACTTTTCGAGGGAGATAACGAAGAATTGTGGCCGTGATTAAATCGTGGCCAGAGGATTTCTTTGAAGGAGCATTGCTTATAAGGGATTTGATTTCTGATGGACTTATAGGTTTGTCAGGTAGTTCTAGTAGAAGAGGTATTTGAAGGTTTTCCATTACTTGGATTTATAGGTTTAAATCAGTGATTTCGATTATTTATAATAAACACAACAGCTTATAAATACAATTAAATTCTAATAAACTGAAAATGTTTGTATCAGTTCTAACAAAAAAGTGTTCAATTTCGCAAAGAAACTTTAAATACTTGGAATATAAAATGGTTATGGTGTACAATTTATTAATACCGTTTAACAATTTTACTCTTTCATAGATGATTAATTTAAGTGCACAGTCCATAAAATATTTGTCTGTAGCACTTTATATCTTTTGAAAAATGATGAATAGTAATTATTAATAATTTTTAATAAAGAAAATTGTTTTTGTTTGATTATGAAATGTAATAAATTTTATTGTCTTCCGTCTTCCTGTATCAAAGCCTGGATGATCCAAGCCATAAATTAATTATACACCTTTTTCTCTTTATACTTTTCATTCCAAATCTATACAAATTTCAAAAATACACTTTTGTAATAAAACTCTTTTTATACTTGTTCATAAAAAAACAGCTTAAAATATTAACGGCTTATGCAAAATGATTTCCATTTTTTACATGATAAATCTACTACTATAAAAATTGAAAAATTTTATTTCAACATATGTATATTAACCATGTGATAATAAATAATCAAGCAATTTACTACAACGATACACTGCTGACACATTATACTATAAATAAAACCAAAAACTCGATTAATGCCAATTTTAATTTATATTTGCCGATTTTTCAAATGGGTTTTGTATTGATATTTTAGTTTTATCGTTATTTTCGATTGAAACATAATTTAATTAAATGAATACTAACTTCTATATTTTCCTTTCATTACGCTTAACTTTCTTTGATCTGACAAACAAATTCCAACTTCGTCTCCATATAATTTGTATCAGTTGATTAAAATAGCTGTAAAACTTAAACATATCTTTCGTAATCGTTAGTTCAGTTTGAACTGCGTCAAATTAATAAGTTTCAAGTAAATTAAACTTACTTTAAAATATTGTGCAACTATGGATTTTCATGAAGCTCTCATTAAAGTAGAAAGATTCATGTAATTATAAGTTAAATTTTCAAAATACTATTTAAAAGGGTTTTTTTTTTGTGAAGCATCAATTAATTTATATTAAGACTTTATTAAAGATTAACTAAGAATTTCATTAAGAACGTTTAACCTTTGGATAACTTAGGATAACTATAGTCACATAAAATTTAAAGCTTATTGCTTTTTTTGTTTTAGTTTATAAGTTGCGTCATTGCAACTTTATTAATTGCTTTTATGTCTTGTTTAAACGTATTATTAAAAGTAATAGATTATGATAGCTTTGGCTTGAGGACATTCTTAAACGAAAAATCAGAGTGAAAAACGGTTATCACGAAACTAAATAAATAAAAAGTTTTTTTTTTCGTTTTAATCGAAATATATTACATTATGTTAGTCGTTTAACGTTATTTGTTCCCAATATAACTAAATATTATTACAGATTTTAATGAAAATTAACAGGATAAACAATAATTTCATTTAAACATAATCCTAAATTTTTGAGTGTTAAGAATAATTCTGAAGCGAAATACAAATAAAAAAAATTATTCTCCTGTAGTTCAGTTTTAATATGGGTTCTTATGACAAAATTTAAAATCCCATAAAAAAATTACTGTGAAAAAAAAATACAGATATCACCGAAACTGGTGAGGCCGTTTTTGGCCGAGAATATCAATGTGTACGTTTGACAAATAAAATATTCTTCAAATACTATAAAGTTTGTATACGACTAAAGAGAAAAGAGGAGAAAACGAGTGGGAGAGAAATGTCACGGGCTCTGATCTTGTAACAATTAATATAAGTGACATCGAAAGTAAGATGTGTATGTGCGTATTTGCCAACAATTAATGAGGGAAAACCCTTAAATCAAACTTTCATTGGCGTATTTCACAGGATAGACAATTTTTTTTTCAATGGTTTAACCATTAACTGGTCTGGAAAAGGGGATAAATAAAAAAAATGCACGTAGTAAACATTCAAAAGTTTAATAGAAATGCTTATCTTTAGTTTGATAAAGTAGATTTTTTTATTAACTTCTTAAGAAATTAATTCCATTTTTTTTCCCCCCGTTAGCAGAAAGCCAGGTTAGGGCTCGTTTCCCCCGCACTGTAGCCTTAGGCTTATTGTACTCCTATTCTGCTTATGTATCCCTGTTCTACAAGGATTCTTGCTTATTCCAGGTTCAGCATTTGGCTAACAAAAGCAATCCCTATATTAAGCTTTTTGCGCAGTTTGTGCCTGTTAGGACGTCATTTATCCGATACAGGTGTCGCCATTTTGTGAGGGCTTTGCATTCAAAAATAAAATAGATTGTGTTTTTCCCTCCATCCCCACACAGTCTGCAGATGGGGTCCAGTTGAGGCACTATAATAGTCTGCAGATGCTTTCTCAGTCTACAGTGTTCAGTTATCAGTCCCGTTACTGTTCTGAGTTGGTTCCTTCCTAGTCGTAAAACCTCAGCATCAGAAATTTGTAACCAGTATTTGTTTTCCGCTGTCTCAGCCGACTTTTTATTACCCTTTTGCCAGCAAATTTGGTGATCCCACTCTAGGTTTTCTTATAAAGAACGCAAGTGAAAATTCAATTGGGATTGAAATCTCGTGGTAAAACTTCGAACTGTTATGTTTTTTTCATTCATGTTTTTCGTACTTAATTTCGTATAACATTTTCATCTTTTATAAAGTGCGTACAAATATTGGTTGTTGTAATACAAACTGCTAGATTCGAACTTTATACTATGTAATATTAATTTAACCCAGTGTACCTACCTATCAGACTAAAGATTTTATCTTACACATTGTTTTTCTTATAAGTACATCTCTAGCCTAATACACACTGTAATTGCACGTTTGCACTTTCACCTGGTTTTAAAAATATTGCACGAAAAACAACACCAGAGACAATGAGCAGCATGAAAAAGGTTGGAATATTCAAGAGAATTCGATTGTCGATAATGGGAATTCAAAGCTCCCCTTGTCGACTATTTGCTCTTGGAAATAATCAAAAGGTTCAGCAATCAAAGTTTCTCGAATGCTCGAGAGTAAAATGGTTTGCCTGTATAAGGACCACACAGCATTGATTCATGGATTATAAGAAATTCATTCTGTGGTTACAAGTGATTCTAGTAATAGTAATACAAGCGATTTGAAAAGTGTTTAAAGTAAAGTAATTTTTGTGATCAATTCCCTACGATTTAAAATAAATAAATTGATTTGGTTTATTAAAAGATTTTTTTAAATTTTTATCGAATCAAAGAATCAATCAGAGAATCCTTAACGAGAAATTAAATACAGATTTGAGGATCTTTTTAAACAATTTTTTTCAATCATTTCTTATTGCTATTTGTTTGATGATATTTACGCTTTTCATAAATGGTACCCAATAGATCCTAGATATAGAATTTAATAATCAAGAAAATTGACTGAGCCAATAATTGAATTTGAAATAGGTTTATAGATAATACCTACGTCCTACAAATAGACATACGTCGTGTATAAACTTTTTTGAAAAAATATAAAAATAATGAAAAATTAATAAATTACGCATATTTTTGATTAATACGGTTTCACCTGTAAAGCGATTTTGATTTACACGTTTTTCAAAGAAACCTATCTTTCTTGTAAATCAAGGGATAGGAGTAGTACATATCTTTAAATGATTAGCATTAGAAATTTTCCTACCATAAGCTCCTAGTTTTCAATCTTCTAGAACAGGGGTTGGCAACTCGCGGCCTGGGAGTCGCATGCGTCTCTTTTATCCAATTTGTGTGACATTTCAGTCTGTTCAAGTTATTAATTTTAAAAAGTTAAAAAAAGGCAGTAGATCATGGATGGAAACAAATTTCAAATTCTCAAAAAGATCAAATTATATTTGAAACATGGAATAGTCTTCCTGAGAGTTACAACCAACTTAATTAAGCTGGTGGAATTTGGACTCTTGACAATTTTGGATCTACATAGTATTGTGAGTAGATGTTTAGCAACATGAACAGTACGATTATATTAAGATCCTCTTTTAACGCTGTTAGCTTTTCGTATTATTTCGTGTTAAGTGTCCTTGTAGAAAGCTTTTTCCACTGTTTATTGGTTATTGAAAAAAAATTAATAATTTATTCTTAAAAAAATAAAATGAAGATAAAATTGACGAGCTTTTTACTCGGAGGTAACATATTTGAGGTTAGTATATAACAAAAGAGTTTTTAATCTCGTAAATGTTGAAAAAGCCTTATAGAAAATCTTTTTTTAAAACCTAACTGCGAACTAGAATAAAATTTTCATGAGAAAAATAAAGTCTTTTTGGATTAATATTTCCACAAAGCAACACCCACACATTGCATTCGAACATTTTCCTTCAAAGCACTCCTTATCTATAAAAATTGTAAATAAGCCACCGCATAGTAAGTAATACGATGAAAATATGAAATGAACAAAATTAAAAAACTTTAGAATATAAATTTTTTTTTGTAAAACATAAAGCTTTATGTGAAGCTCCTCTAATAGTTTTAAGCCAATTTCAAACAAATGTGAAAATGGAAAATAAAGTAGCGGCGATATAAAAATCTTTATATTAAAAATAAAGCTTGCAGTGTTCGCTTGATTTATCTCAAACCCACGTATATCAAGAAAATTATTCAAATCCTCGTTTTTTCATTTGGAAATAATCGATTTGTTACGTGGAACGAGGGTAATTTTTACAGGACTTTTCATATATTTGCATCGAGGAAGTGATAAATCAAGTGAAAAATTCCGTGATCTGATGCTAAGGCTTTCAAACTTGCGGAACTGAATGGAATATAATGTCAAATGCTTGGAAATCTAATTAAAATTAATTAATTTTTTTTTACTAATTTTTGTGTAACTTGACCTCTGACGTTTAACCTACATAAACTTTTGCTTGAAATGTGTAGCTACGGGCGCTACGGGTTTAAATCCCTCTCACATGATATATTATAAGGGTTGATTCGAGTTCAATTCATCACAATTCACAGCTCATTGCCCAATTTTATCATTGAAAAAAAATTTTACAGTGCAATGCGAATTTGAAATAACGAAATTAATTTAATTATTTTCCTCGCGAACACTTCATTGTTAAAAGAGACATCTTCGACATTTTCTTTTTTTTTTTTAAATTATTTGTATTCTGTAGGGAAATTTAATAAAATGTTCTTTGGATATATACGCAAATAGGTTTTTTTGTAGTGTCCTTTTTCATTACAACTCACATTAATGTTGATGTTGTGCTTGGAACATTCTTTTCAATAAATTGAAAAGAATCGAAAATCAATTTGTCTCTGAGGAATAAGCACAATGGAAATAAAACGTAGAAAAATAAATGTGAGCTCATAGCAGAATAATTATTTATTTTTCGTTTTTAATTTTATAATGAAATCTTTTTTTTTTAAACTTTTTTAAGTACAATTTTAAGTGTAGAGAACCTATAAAGGAAATTTGATTAAAGTTGCATTTGGTTTTAATAATATCCTACTCTCACTTAATTAACCTTAAAAGCTTTCTTATAAATGACTCTTTTACAAAAAATTTATATAATTATTTTTGACCCGAGTACGGCGAATATAAGAGGGTGGCTATGTGCTTATACATGTTTGTATATCAAACTACTTGTAAACTACTTATCATAATTTGATAAATGAGGTATCGTTAAAGAGCCTTGATCGTTTGCTGGTTATGGGTTATATGATTTATTACGGTGCCTTCTAAAAGATATATGAGTACATATGAGTATGTATATAGGGTCTCTTTAAAATATCTGAAATAATTGCATTTATGTATTTTCAAACTTATACTTCTCTGTTGCCAAAAGTCTTTTAAGCTACGTCTCATAATTTGATAAATTAGATATTGTTAGAAGCATCTTTAATATCTGTCGGTAAAAGGCAATATGTCGTCACACAAAATTCAATATTAAGCTCTAGAGAGCATCAATTTCAATTCAACACATATACGAGTATGTATATATAAATATTTATGTTTAGAGCAGAAGTTCCCACGTTTATTGTCCTAGTGCCGCCTTCACAGATTAATAGAACTACTCAACGCGCTTTAAATAGTGGTCGACTATCTTTTAAATCTCATAGACCATCAAGTACAAATTTCGAATGTCGCGAACCACTAATAAATAAATATTATACAAAAATGAAAAACCGACTTCAAAATATATAAAAATTCTTAAACAAGAAATGCACTAAAAAGTAACAAAATAATGACGTATCCTTGCAATATCTACAACTTACAAATTATTAGGATGATACAATGTACAACTATTGTTATTTTTGGAGTTGGTGTCAGCTAAGGAAATACGACTATATTGGTACTTAGCAAAAAACGAGAATACCTTATGAAAATTATTTTTCAAATGAACTTTTAAACAATATACTCGAACTGTAACAATATCTAGCGACCTTTAAACTACAAAATACCAATTACCAACTAAACCTTTTTAAATTTTTACAAATTACCATTAATATTTATTTTCTTGACTGACACCAACTCCAAAAATAACAATAGTTGTACATTGTATCATCCTAATAATTTGTAAGTTGTAGATACTGCAAGGATTCGCCATTATTTTGTTACTTTTTAGTGCATTTCTTGTTTAAGATTTTTTATTTATTTTGAAGTCGGTTTTTCATTTTTTATAATATTTATTTATTGAATACATTTTTAGTGATCTGAAGTTTGATAACTGATTTTATTTTCTTGAAAATGGTTAACCTTCCAAACGCGCTGCTCATATGAGGCAGCGCCGTTTAATATTAAAAGTTACTACATCATCCCTTCTTGCCCTTAAGGGTTAAAATTTTTTGCTTTTAAATGTAATAACAAAACTAAGTGGATTATTCTTTCCAACAGAAAAAAAATTATTAAAATTTGGTTAAATGTCACTACATCCCCTATTTTCATTATTAGGGGGTGGATTTTTTTCTTCAAATTATATTGGGAACAATTTAAAGGTACGTTGTACGTAACAGAAATAAAATTTTCAAAATCGGGTTAGCCAGAAAAAAATTATAATATTATTTCATCTCTAATTTTTAACCCCTTATGAGTGGAGTTTTTTTTTAAATGGATAGGAGATTAATTTAAGGTTGTGTTCTACAAATAAAAAAAGAATTATCAAAATCGAGCTATCCAGTAAGAAGTTAATATTTCATCCCTTAGTTTTCAACCCCTTAGAAGTGAACGATTTACTTCAAACTAAAATGTGACCATTCGGGAAGCACCAGCTTTCAAATACAAAAAGAATCAAAATCAAAATCGCTTCACCCAGTCGGAAATGCTGAGGTAACAAACATAAAAAATACAGTCGAATTGAGAACCTGCTCCTTTTTTTGAAGTCGGTTAAAAATAATCAATTTTGAAGATAAATTATGTCATTATTTGGATTGATTCAAGATGAATTTTGTTTGATTATTTAGAAATGAATATTGCACTCTGATACGCAAATAATGAAAATATATGAACTATTTTTACTTTTTTTTACATATAGTAAAGGAAATATTGTAATCGGGTCGAATTTCCGAATTCGAGCTTTCGCCGGAAATACATGTTTTGAGGTCCCCTGATCCTAAAAAAGTGTTTTTTTAGGCCCAAAATAACCCAAAAATAAGAGCACAACGAGTTAAATGGCTGAGACATGTAATGCGGCTGCCAGAAAAAGATGGGCAAAAAGAGTACTATTGGAGGGTGGAGGTGGGAGAAGGAGGAGAAGACTTCAAGAGGACTTTAGGCTTCAAGTCTAGAGTAGCTACAGTTATAATAGATTCGGATGAGAATTTGTTCATTCAGCCGGAAAATTGGCGAACAACTCCTCTAACAAGCCTTCTATCACTAAAGATAAAGAACCAGACACTTTTTACAATCTTGAATCAAGATTTTCAGCAGCCAAAAAACTAAGGAGACTGAAGAGGAAACGGAATATTGATTTCTTAGAATAAACAACTAACCAAATAAAACAAAGTTGGGTGAATCAGTATTAATTAGAATTTTAGTGTACCACCACCGAGCCATCAGAACTGTATAGTTACCAAGTAAAAAAAATGTTAAAAACTAGATCCTATAAGTAGCGGTTTCTAAACTCAAAGCAGTTTTCTACTCTAGTAAACTTGACTCTTTATATAATCCTGGCAGTAGCGTGTATATAATGAGAGAATGTTTTCAGAAGCCGGTATAATATACGAAGAAAAACGTAATCATCTGCCAAATGCAGAAAAAATGTTTTGATTCATCATAATTTATTCCCCCTAATGCATTTTTAATATTAATTTGTAATTTAAGTACGTACATATCAATTTGAACTAAAAATTTATTTTTTTCTGATAAGTATAGTATTCGGATTCGGTATTTGGATTACGGTACCGAATATTTAAAAAATTTAGCCAAATAGGGCGAACACCGAATAATAGCCGAATATTCGTTGTATCTTTAGTATGTATGTGTAAAATTGAAGACGAAATATTTTCTCCTTTTTTGTTGATTTTCACCGTAGTCGGATTTTAGTTTTATTTTAACGTATTTTTTTATAGTCGCACCACCATCTATGGTCAGATTACGACTCATAACATATAATGCGATATACCTATAACATATTTCACTGGTATTTTGAAGAGTTGTGCATAAAATAATATTTTAGTATAACTATCAATGTTCTCAAAATCAAAAATAGTTTAATTTTATTGCAAACCATAGTCAAACAGCTGTTAAACTTAGTTCCAGGAAAAATGTTCTTTTTTAGAAAAAAAAAACATAATGGTCAAATACTACACAATCAACAACAAAAAAACTGTAAGCTCGACCGTTGTATCAAAGTTGAAAGCTTTTTTATGTTGAAAAAACGAAACCATTCATTAATTAGTTATTTGGATTTCGTTTTTTTCTCCCAAGTAAAACTAAATCAAATATACGACCTTTAAAAAAACTTTTTCTATCAACTGGTAGAATCAAATAATTTGAATAATTCCTTAACTTTTGATTTGCGGTTGTCAATTAAAATTTAAGACAAGTAAACCACGTCAAAATAAATAAAAACGTGAAAAATGAGAGAATAAGGAATAAGCTGACTCGAAAATTCAAATTGTAAAAATTGTTGAAATAAGCAATTCTGTTCTTGACAGCAATTCGATATCTTGGGGGTAGATTTTTATTACCCGTTAACTATGTAGACTAGATACCTATGTAGATACTTTTTTCTTAGCCTTATTGATTACATTGAAGATTGAAATATACAGCACACCATATTTACGTCTAGAAACAATCTGGTAATCTTTTTGAGATTACCTTGTTAATTAATAACCAATAAACTTCAATAATTTGTTTTTAAGAATCGAGGAAATATCTTTGGGAAAATAAAAACCTTGATCATTAAGAAGCAACAAATAATTAACTGATTTTACTTTTTGCGTACTTAACTTGTGAATGCTACATTAAAAAAAATCATTAGAAATTGGGTAACTATCCCGTTTTGCTCAGGGCATTCTATTTTAATTTAATAAATTTTTGAATCTATATACGAGCTAATAGAGCCTTCAAAAAATTTTAATAAGACAAAATTACATTGATTTTAACAAACAAATTCAACCATAAGAAAAAAGCTTTATTGGGATATATTAGAAATATTTTAAACTGTCTTTTATTATACAGAAGTCATCAACCTTGAAATAATTTTTGAACATATTTTTGTAGCCCGAGGAGTTCAAAATTTCTTTAAGGAAAATATTTATTTTGTGAAATTATAATTGTTTTAATCTAATTTGTTTTCCTGTGGCTATGGAGAAAGGGTCGTTTCCTTTACCATGAAAATAGACGGATATAAATAATCAGAATTCAATATTTTGAGCAAAAAAAAAGAATTCGCTCGTAAACCAAACAAAAGTTTTATAACATTTAACACACATTAAACACTGCAAGGATACGCAATTATTTTTTTACTTGCTAGTGCATTTTTTGTTTATGACTTTTTTTCTTTATTTTGAAGTCGGTTTTTCATTTTGTTATAATTTTATTAATTTATCGATTTTTAGCGATCTGAAGTTTGAAAACTGATTTTATTTCTTTGAATATGGATAAACCAACTAAATGCGCTGCTCATATGAGGCAGCGCCATTAAATGTTAAAAAATACTGCATCATCCCTTTTTGATCTTAAGTGTTGACATTTTTTGCTTTTAAATTTAATGATAGAACTAAGTGGAATACTCTTTCTGATAGAAAAAAAAATCATCAAACTCCAATGATTCAGTTAAACGTCACTATTTCATCCCTTATTTTCATCCTTAGAGGGTGGATTTTTTTCTTCAAATTTAAATGTGAATAATTTAAATGTACCATACACGTAATAGAAACAAAATTATCGAAATCGGGTTAGCCAGGAAAAATTTATTATTTTTCGAAATCGAGCTACCAAATAAGAAGTTAATATTTCATCCCTTAGTTTTTAACCTTTTAGAAGTGAAAGATTTCCTTCAAATTAACATGGGACTATTCGGGAAGCACCAGCTTTCAAATAAAAAAAGAATCATCAAAATTGCTTTACCCAGTCGGAAATTCTGAGGTAACAAACATAAAAAAATACAGTCGAATAGAGAACTTCCTCCTTTTTTTGAAGTCGGTTAAAAATGGTGCAAGCAATATGAACACTTCTTCTATTCGCTACAATGCATACTTCCGATGAATTGATGTAAATTCTTTACGAAAATAATCTCATATGTTGTATATATGAGAGTAAGCTGATTAACTGACAAATACTCGGGAAGCTAAACCATTGAATATAGAAACGTGAATTTTTGAAGTGTTACCCCTGAATGAACTATAATATACACTAAGGAAGATTTTTTGAAATTCCACCCTTAAGTAGTTTGAAAAGGGGGTTGAAAATGAAATGGCCTCACGATATGACTCCTTTATTAATATTGCTTTTTAAACTGCCTTTCTCAACTCGTTGTAACATACTGTTTAAAACACTGTATTGAAAGTTGTTATATTTAGGGTAAGGTATTACAATTTGTAATTATTGCGTTGCTAACGCACAAATTTTTATTTTGAAATGACGCTAAAACTATATTAGGGGGGTAGATGCACTTAGAATTTTTGAAAAATCGATTTTTTTTCTTTCATTTTCTTAAAGTATGATGTTTAAGAATATTCTCTGAAAATTTCAAGTCAATCCGATGAATAGTTTCCAAGATATTTAGTAATTACTAAAGCAACATTAATTCTCTCGATTGTGACTAGAGGTAGCGGACGACAGTTGAAACTTCAAACGCGTTTTTTTCAAAACTGTATTTTTTCATTCGGTGACCAATATACCTCGAAAACCATTTGGTGGATATTGATGAAATTTTTAATATTATCTTTTTGGCATTAAGAACTAGTCTTTGATCGAAGGATATTGATTTTTGTTGACAATTACTATATTTTTTAAACAATTAACTTTTGACTTTTTATCGAAAATCAGAGTCCAAAGTTTCGAATGCCACCATTTTGTGAATTTTCAAAGAAAAAAAAGAAAAAGCTTCGATTAAAGACTGGATTTATTATTAAACTAAAGGTTTCACCTTGGTTTTTCGAATTCAAATGATCCAGAAGGCTGCTGTGATGGTCACCGCGAAGCACTACTCGCGGGAGAGGATCCAAACAATATGGCGATATTTTAATAAATAATATATTTTTTTTAATTTTTTTTTCATAAATGCTAAGTTAAAGCATTGTATAAAAACTCTGTATAATTTATTTTGTAAAATAAACATAATTACTGTAAAAAATAAATTTTTTAAAATAGACCTTTTTTTACGCTTCTGAGTGCATCTACCCCCTTAAGTGGCATTGGAAATGTTGTCACCAGCGTCGATCAATGGGGATCAGCGAAGTACAAGTACTTACTTATTGCCTTACTGTTTGACAATGTATTGAGTCATCGTTTTGATTTGTAATAAATTTTCAGGAATTGTCCTATATTAATATTGATATTAATATTAATATAATATCTAATATAATATTGATATTGATATTAATATAATATCTCAATTAATAAAACACTATTACAATACAAGGAAACAATTTTTGATAATATCACAAAACATAAACACAAAATCATGCTTCTACCTACAGGATTTCATCTAGCTACAATTGGTAAAACCCAAGTAAAATGAAACCTTTAGAGTAGAAACTATTACGATGTACAATTCCTTATATTCCTTATATGTACATCAAGCTTCTAAATGTCTATTTAGTTTAATAATGATTTTAATTTAATTGTGTTTTCAGTTTTCTTATATGCATCCTCATAGTACAAAATTTTGTAAATTGCTTTCTATTATATTATTCAGTAAGGTGAACCAGCGGGTGGTTTTTGAAATTCTAGAAAAGGTCTTTGTATCTTTGATGATAATTATAGTTACTTTTTATTACTAGCATTTGTACACATAATAATGAGGGTTGGTAGATTATAAATATTAATTAATGTCTCAACTTAGAAAAGTAATTTAGAACAATATTTCAAGAACAAGCTTTTTAAGGTTTGATCTTACAAACTATGTTAGTAAATTTGCTTTGAAGTTTTTATTTTAAATTAAAAAAAATTATTCAATAACTTTACCTTTGAAACATTAAACATACAAATCAAATTATTATACGTTTTTCTAATAAATAAATGGATTTTTTACGTTTCTTTCTGAATACAAACCTTGTAAATATAGATTAAACTTTTCTTAACAAAGATCTTTGATTTAAACAGCTCGTTTTATTATGATTTGCAAGTGTATTTTCTGTAATTGAAAACATAAAATTTAATGAGATGCTTAAGGTAAGCTCAACTGCAGCGTAATTTCAACAGCGCTTACAATTTCTTATTTGTCTCTCTATACTCTTGTTATTTAGCATAATATAAATCCTAAGTGGCAATTAAAACTAATAATGAAATCTATGAGAAACCTAACAATAAATATCGTATATTTATTTCAATGATAGAACTACTGGTCTTCAATTAATGTACTGTGAATATCCAAAGAAATTTTTAAGATGTAATCAATTTTATCAATTTTCTTCATAAATTTTTTTCTTAAGTTTGGTACGGTGGCCAAAAAAGGAAAGAACTCATAATCAGATTAAGTTTTTTTTTTTCAAATTGTCGATACTCATATTATAAAGACCAAATTGTTGGTGGTAATCTCCAAAACTACTCACCCAATTAAAAAAATATTTCCTTCATATTAAAATAAACCTCTATAGGTTGGACATAAGCTAGATTTTATTATGTGGTGTTGGTGAATGAATTTAATTATCTTTAATATAAAGGTAGCTTATTTATAAAAAAGGAAACATAACGAGATTTTTTTTTATGTGCCTCCTAAAGTCTTATAGGAGAGCTGTAAAAAGGATTAATTAAGTGTTTATTTTTACTTGCACTGACGAATCAATAAATTCTACAAATAGACATAAGTAGGGGTTGTTCAAAAGATTCATAGTTTATGTAGGATAGCTATAGGTATTTAATATCTATGTAATAATTCTCTAATAGAAAACAAATATTTAATTAGCAGGTCTAGTTTCTAGATTAAAAATTGCAACAGTAGTTTTTTTAAAAGCCCACTTTTTGCAAAATAAATAGAAAACATTTTCGTTGTTTTTCATACGAAAACTAAGCAAAGAATCAACATTAATTATTGCATAAAAACGTTTATTAGTCGGGGAGGATATATTATATGTAACTACGGTTTATGTAGGACAGTAATAAACAAATAATTATTTATTAAAACTAGAGCTTTTGATGAGTGGTGCGAGTATTTCTTGGGCACCAGGTGCCGAATGATAAAGATGCTGCACGATAAAAATGTCGGACAATAGAGTTGCCGTTTTAACCATGAACTTTTTTTTTGTAGTAATAGATTTAATTGTGCATATTTCTATAATTCTTCAATACATTTAAAAAATGATTAAAGGACGGGAGAGGGGATTTAACCCTTCTGCACCGAAAATATTAATATCACGATGCCGCTTAGATGGAATCTCATACATAAAACGAACCAATGAATTGACCATTTTTAAAGTGAAACATTTTTATTCATTGCCTCAAATTTTTTCGGCCATCTACTGCATGTCGCATTACAGCCGGCCGTGGAGTAGGGGTAAAGTGAAAGGCACTCGGCAAACTTTGGAGTTTCGCTAGGCAGGCGGGGTAAGCCGACGAAGTTTCTCTTTGATGTTCAATATAATTCAATGGTTTAAATAAATATGAATTATTGTTCTTAAATTTAACCATGCGTCTATCATTTGAATTTTGAATGATTGTATTTATCACTAGCTGTACCCGCCACTTTATTCACATGAGCTTAAAACATTTTTAGAACTCAAAATTTAACGAAATTTGTATAAAAGGTAACAAAAATTTAACAATAAGTACAATACTCTTGATATATATATATATATATATATATATATATGTATATATGCGTAGTTCTATGTTCATTAAATGAATAAGTAACACAAGTCAACGCGTAGTGCTTGTAAAAATCGGAATTTCTTCTTTTTGTAATTTCTTAAAATGTACTAACTTTGTATAAAAAAAATAGCGTGATAAGGGCCAAGTATCTAACAAGTAAAACAAAAAAAAATTGATCGAAATCGTTCCCCCAAACAGTAAAAAACTCTACCTTACCACCTATTAACGCAGTGAATAGAGCAATTGCTCTCTCCGCAGCATGCGTCAAATGGTACTGGGTTCGATCCCCGTTGAATCCTACACGGAAAAAAATGTGTTGTAGATTTAACAACATTCCTTGTTAACTTTACTACATTAACTAGGTTTATATAGGATGACACCACGTGTGGTAACGTTTACCAGTCAAATGTAATTAAAAAACTGTAGTATTATTTACAACACGAACTAGTAAAAATGTAGTTGAATTTTTGACACTTGCATTTATTTGTCAAAATTATTGGTTATGTTGTACGCGCCGCATGCGCAAACGCCAAAATGTGTTAATTTTACAACACTCAGCAGTTGTAACAGCTACATATATTTTCTACACTATGGTAGTTAAAAATACTATACGTTAGAGCTGAATACAACACAGTGTGTTATTTAATGTTACATTTGTGGTTATAGTGAACACAAAGTGCAGTAAACATATTACAAGTTTAGTGTTGTAAATCTTACACAACTATTTTTTTCCGTGCAGAATTTAGATCCTATGACCTAGATCAAAGATAAAATTTACCAACAGAAATTGTCTGTGTTTACACAGTCGTGATATGACCTTAAATGTTAAAGCGACTTAAAACATTAATAAAAAAAAACTCTGCCTTAGTAAGTGTATTTAATCGCTTTGAAGTTTTTCTTTCTTTTGAATTATTGTGAAACTAATGAAAATTTATGAAAAATATACTTTTGAATAATCTTCTGGTTTTATTTGTGTAACCCAATGTACTTAAAGCGTTCTTAAGTTTTTTTTGGCTTGTTTTAAGTCGCTTAAACTGTAGGTCTTAAATCTTAGATAATAAGTCTTTAATCTCGGGATTCGACGGGGATCGAAACCAGTACCACTGACGCATGTAGAAAAGAGAGCAAACTGCTCTAACCACCAAGTGGACTCTTTCTTAAGTTTTTTAAGGTTATTTCAAGTGCTTTGGTAGTTAGCGGCCACTAGATCTGAATACCCAAGATAAATTTTAGGCTCTCGTTGAGATTCAACCGTATGATCATTGGTATATAGCGCGAAAATCTATTCAACCACGCCACTAACGTAGTCTATTTTTAAATTTGTACTTAATACTGTATTTTGCTGATTTTGGATTTTGCTTAAAATTTGCATAAAATTTAATTAAATTAATCTGTTTTAACTCTTGTTAATCATTGTCAGTAAACGAAGTGGATTATTCAGTGTAAATTCCATTTACCGTTAGTTACATTTGTCAACTTCAAACGAAGTAGAGACAGTGGGTGTAAGAAATCATTCCATTTCAATAATTGTTATCTTGCATAGTAAGAGGATAATAACCTTACCACTAAAGAGTTCAAGTATGTACTTGCATATTTTATGAAAAGCTCATTCATTTCAAGCCCTTGAAATATATTCTTGAGTTTAAATTGTAATGTAAGACAATTCTTTTCTTAATTGAAAATCTTTAAAAGCTACTTTTTATTTACCTATAAAAAGCAAATATATAAAGTTGAGCTTGGGAGGATAATAAACTCTTTTGTTGGCAACAAAGAACATCGTAAGATTTGTGGAACAAAAAAATGTCGTTTTATCCCAGTAATTAAGCATGAAAGTAAGAGGAAAAATCAATATTTTAAAACACTTTCTATCTTCAAACCAAATATACGTTAAATAGATGCGATTAGATGTTTCTCGCTTGAATAACTCCGAATTATCCGAGAGCTTGAGACTAAGCTATCTTGGAAACAACTTCGAGATTTTATGTCGATAAAGAGTTTCAATTATTTTTACTAGAATCATGCGATTAATTTTTTTTTTTTTTTGATCCAACAAAAGATAGTAGTTTAATTAAGTTGTCGCGAATTTTTCTTATCGAAGTTGAAAACTTAAATCGATAACTATAACAATAATCTGTCTCTAATTTTTTTTTCCATTTAGAGATGCGGGGAATAAGTCATCAAATCTTTAATAAATTGACCAATAAAATAAAATTTGCATTTACATAATGATTATTTTGGCAAACTTTTTCATTTCACATAAAATTTTATTCGCCATTTATTTTATAGTGTCACAATTTGTGAAAATATGAAAAGCCATAAAAGAGATTTACTACAGTGAAAATTTGCTTTAAATTGAATCAATGTTTCGAGCGATAACATTTGTCACGTTACATTCTACGAGCGTTTATAAGCTTTTATTAATTCGTATCAAATAATACCTTATGGCGTTTTCTATAACATTGAAGAACATGTAGAAGATGGACTATTAAGTAAGTAAATATCTCGGTATTAAATGTCTAATAAGTGTATAGAAAATTATCGGTGTGAGAACCTAGGCACATGTTTGAGTTAGCCGTTAAAACTTCCCTCTCGGTTGACATACAAACGTCAGTATTAATGCTATATGAACTATCCTGTACAAGATTTTACACAGGATGCATACGTTGCGGTTGGTAATAGTTTTAATGGAGTTTATGTAAAATCTATCCTCGAAATGGTTTACCACAGGCCACATCCATACAGTTTTATCTAACGTTTGTATTTAAATTTTAATAAGCCGGTTATCTAAATTATTTTTAACTTCTCTGCATATGTTTGGAGCTTTTACAAATTTAAAACAAATAAGTACACATTATGTTACTAACAAATTTTAAATAAAAAATTTAATCAATAAAATAACGCCCAATTCCCTCTTTATGCGCTTTAAAAAACTAAAAATAACTCTTAATCCTTTTTTATTGTTTGTTTGCTATTTGATTGTTGGAATTAGTAATAATTATCCAAACAATTTCAAGTCTATTAAACAATTGAGACTAGAAATAAAAATGTCAGCGATGTATTGTGCGTAAGTTTTTTGAGGTTATACTTCTTTAGGCGCGTTATGACAAAATGATGAGAGTTAAATTTTAAAATGCCCGCGCATTAGGGTGACACAAAATTAACAGGATGAAGTTGGCCGCAAAACTCAAATTTTTAACTAGGCACGCGTAATTTTAATTTTTGTTTTATTGATTTGCTTATTTATTTATTTTTATATTTAAATAAAAAACAATAAATTCTTTAAATATATTTTTAATATTTTATTTAGAAAATATTTATACATATATACAAATGACACATATTATTAATAAATAAGTTATTACTTTTATCGAATTTTGCAGTAGATGTTATCATACTATTTGGAGTTTAGTGAGGAAAATGACGTCTGCATTCCATGCATATTCTTGGTAATCAAGAAATCTTGGATTCTGAAATGATTCAACCATCTTAGAATAATAATTTAGTAAAAAAAGGCATGAATAAGATTAAAACATTTACTTTGAAAAGTAGCTACTTACTTTATTTTGCAATTTCTATGGAGCTTTGTTTTCATGGCATGCATGAATTGTTAACCAGAAAAATGATCCTGACAAATTTTATAAACTTTTTGCAGCTTTCTTTGGATTTTATTTTTATTGTAAACCATAGTTTTTCACAGTATTTCAGCCATTAAATAGTCATAAAAATACAAATTTACTGCACAAACGGGGACTCGGAAAAAACGTGTTAAACGTCAGATCAGATTACTTTTCGGCTATTAGTATGGCGCATTGTTCTTAGAGGCGTTAATATCGGTCTATTTTATCTTCACAGCGCAAGTCCATAATGCGTAAATGCATTTTGGATTTTGCGCCGTCATCTCTGTTCAACGCGCCGTACTAAAATTCAGACGAACCACACCTCTCGTTAAAGTGTCCGCTCTACGAATAAATTATATTCAGTAGTGAAAAAACGTGTTAAACGTCAGATCAGATTACTTTTAGGCTATTAATACGGCGCATTGTTCTTAGAGGCGTTAGTATCGGTCTATTTTACCATCACAGCGCAAGTCTATAATGCTTAAATGCATTTTGGACATTGCACCGTCATCTCTGTTCAACGCGCCGTACTAAAATTCAGAAGAACCACACCTTTCGTTAAAGTGTCCGCTCTACGAATAAAATATATTCGGTAGTGATTTAAATTGAATATTTTGATTAATATTATTTACTATTCGTAAGTATTAGTGAAAAAAATTGTGCTTGTATACTTTTTCAAGTGCTCCAATATAATTGTGGTTAACTATCCGTTTGTGTTATTTATTAATATAAATTAAAATATTATTTTCTTAGTTTTATTTTAATTAATTATTTGTATGCAATTAATAAAAACTAATTTTTAATGATGCCAATGAAGTATAACTTCTCACGCGTGTACATAAGTACACGCACTCACTTTTTTTTGAATATTTTATGGAAAGATTCAAATAAAGGGGATTGTTGAGAAAAGGGTGGCAAGTAGCATAAATTAAAATCGTGACTCAATTTATTCTTACTAGCGAAAACTATCAGTAAAAATTACAAAACATTTTATTTTAATCATGAGTTTTATTAACGTTTTTTTAACCAACAGTGAAAAAGTTTTGTGACGCGTCACAGCAGATATTTTTCTTCAATTAATCAAATTAAATACGTCAATGGGTTTCTACTGCTTTGAGTAAGGATCAGTTTTATTGTAAAAAAATCCTGATCCTTTACCCTACTAATTGCATCTATCGTTCTTAGATTTATATGACCTACAGAAAATTCCTGCGTGTAGACAGGTGTGATATGACCATAGATGTTAAGGCGACTTAAAACACCAAAAAAAAAAAAGTGAAATATAAAAAAATTGTCCTACTGAAAAAAATCTAAAAATATTAATTTAAACGTACAATCGGAAGACAAAAGTGAGATTTTCATAAGGAATTGCTATTTAAAATATCAATTTCTTCGGACAATAAATGTTTTTGTGAGTATTTTATTTAATGCGTTTTATTTAAACTGTTACAATTTATGTTGTAATCACTGTATTGTTTCATTTCAGTGAAATGATTTAAAACAACAATAAAAGGAGTCATATAATGAAGGCGGTCTTTTCATAAAATTTACGGCAATTCCATGATGAAAGCGTAGAAAATTTTATGAATGTTTTTCAGAAAAATTATAATTAAACGAATATCCATGGTTTTAATTGTATTCAAGAGATTGTCTTTCTTCCCTCGTAGCGATTTTAGCGTCTTACAGCCGAATTTATTCATTAAATATAATTTTATCTCATATCCGAGCTATGATAATTTTATTAAATTTGATGATGAAACAAAAACTTTTGCAACAAATAAAGAAAACAAATTATGAATCTGGAGTATTCTGGCAATTAAGACCATTAGCATTTTGCTTTGTTTTCAATTTTATTCAATAGCTTTCCGTTAATACTCATATAAAACGCTTCTTTCACAGATGATAAATTTTGGTTGAAATTTATTTTTGAATTGAGTTTGTCGCTTGTCAGAGAGCTTTGTCTATCCGATATGATGTAAAGTTATTGTTCTTGGTACATATAATTTTCCTGTCGTCTCGGTAGATAAATTTTTTATATTTTTTATCCTGAATATGATCGTTTAACATTTCCAAGTTAAAAATCTTTTGTTTAGACTTAACATATTCGTAGTTTTTTCTTAAAATGTAAATAACATGTAGTTTGGAAAGATTTTGAGATCTTTGAAGTTTTATCTGCTCGGCCTTATACTAAAACTAGAGCGGGTAGAACTTAATGCCACCTTCTTTGTAAATGTAACATTTATATACATAATGGAGAAATGACACAATATTGATACGAATCTTAGTATTTAAAATTTTCTTGGGTAGCTCAACCTATATAGTCAAGCATTTGCAGTCAGTAAATTTTAACAGCAGAGGATTAAAATATTTTCTCTTCATTGGATTCGATTGAAAATACTGAATTTAAATAAAATCTCAAAAGCTGGCAATATTAATGAGATCGTTCACTCGGCTTCCCTCGATCAATTAAACTAACGGTAGGAATCCTGGCCCCTTTTGTAGGGTTTTAATAGGCAGCCGGAGTTCATCCTCTCTCGCCTCAAAATTGATATTACGAAGATAACTCATTAACATATCCTTCGGCAGGAGCTTCGGTGTTACTGCACATCGTCGAGAGCTACCTACTGTCCAACAATTATTGCCAGTAAAAAAGGGTTTGAAAATATCAAAACGAACGACATATTAAATCTAGAGCATCTGAACTTTCCTACTGGCTCGAAAAAAGTTAAAGAATGCGCTTGCTACAATTACAACAACTTGTAACAACTTCAATGTACTCTCAAACAGTCGCAAAACAGCCAAGCATCTGAAGCGACTGAAAACAATTGGTAAATTAGAAAAAATTAAAATGATTTACCAAAATTAAACAAAATTAGGGTTTCAAAAAATATTTTTGTGGTTTAAAATATGCTTTTGTTAAGTAGGTACTTTATAAACTGATGTACAGCAAGCGTGACCAACCTATGGTCCGCACGGAAAAAAATGTGTTGTAGATTTAACAACATTCCTTGTTAATTTTACAACATTAACTAGTATTGTATAGAATGACACCACGTGTGGTAACGTTTACTAGTTAAGTGTGATTAAAAAACTGTAGTATTATTTACAACACGAACTAGTAAAAAAGACTCCATGATAATATTATAATGTAGTTGAATTTTTGACACTTGCATTTATTTGTCAAAATTATAGGTTATGTTGTACCGCCGCATGCGCACCATTAAAAATCTTAAAAATATAATTATAGAAAAAGGTAAAGATGGTTCTGATGTTTTTTTTCACCCGTTTTACAAGGTTTTACAATATAATGGAGTAAAGTGTACACTGTATATAGTATTATATACACCAAAAATGGTAACAATTACAAATTTGTTAAAATTCGTGGCGTTACAGAAACGCCAAAATTTGTTAATTGTACAACACTCAGCAGGTGTAACAGCTACATATATTTACTACACTATGGTAGTAAAAAATACTATACTTTAGAGCTGAATACAACACAGTGTGTTATCTGCTGTTACATTTGTGGTTATAGTGAACACAAAGTGCAGTAAAAATATTAATAGTTTAACGTTGTAATTTTTATACCACTATTTTTTCCGTGCGCGTTAACTTTTTTAGCCCTCGAGATACAACACACTATCACAAAATGCACATTTATTACAACATCTGCACATAAATGGGAAACTTGTTTTACTTCAAAAATTTGTTTTCAACCTTTAAGTGGTGGGTTTAAGATATTTAAGATGTAGGTAGGTACTTAAATAATAATTTCTAAGTGATAGCTAGAAATGATAATTATTACCTATCTAAAAAAATCGAAATGTGTGCTGAGACACATAGAAGAAGTGAAACGTATACAGACAAGTGGAATAACAAAATTTTAGCTTGAAGTTTTACGGGCAGGTTTTCAAATTGGGCAACTACATTATTGTTCATTTGTACATTTTGTTGCAATTCGCTTTTTCACTTGTCCGTTGAACTTCACTTCTACTATGTGTCCCAGCACACAAATTATTATTCGGTTAGGTTAGGTACATTTTAATTATTACATTTTTTATTTAAATATATTTAATGTTATTATGCATTAAAATATTAAGATGTTGTTCATATTTACAATAATTTTACGTTACATAGCTGTAAATTAAATTTGAATGCTCTTAGATAACCATTGTTGCAGTTTTTTTCATATATAGAAGTCCAATATAATATTTGATTATATGATTTTCACTTTTTTCGGTAAACATTTAAATCGCACCTTTTTATTTTATCAAACAATTATTAAATTATCAACACAATTTGCGCCTTACATTTTTGATCCCAGGCACGGGCTAAAAGTCAAGTCAGTCAAGTTTCTTTTAGTACGGATAGTACGGCACGTTGTTCATAGAGGCACCATTAGTAATATAACCACAGTGCAAGCGAATAATGCATAGATATCATTTGAACCAAGTTGAACATTACACTGCCATCTGTGTTTGAAGCGTTGGACTAAAACTCAGAAGATCCGCCTCCCTGATAAAAGTGTCCACCCCATGAGTATATCCAAGTTTATCTATCTTTACCCCCTCTCCGCCCTCGCTAGCCTTTCTCTCTCTCTCAGCCGCTGCCCGCTTCTCACCAAGCTGTTGCGACACTTTTTCGTAATAGAAAAAATCTTAAGACCCCGTAGATGAACAAGTTTCACTTCAAATATAGTAAATCTTAAATAATCTATGATAAATAAAAAAGTGAAATAAAAGATTTTAACTAGTACTTGCCTTTATTGTAAGCTAATGTTTTCTAGTCTGTAACAAAAAGTTTTTAAAGTCTTTAAAGTTTTAATAAGAACAGACTCCATTAAAGTTTTTGTAAAATTTCATTAATTTGGCAATGAAAAAAATAAACTTTGAATAAAACTTGAAAGCAATTATAGGGATCACAAAAGTTACATTATTTGTATCACATTTTCTGACGTAGTCAAATTCAAAGCCAATTTCACTGAAATTATTCAATTTATTAAAATATTACCACTCAACGTTAGAGTTGAGGTCGATTTTTTTTTACCAACAGTATTTATCAAGACCACAATATCCTGACTATTATTCTTGTAGAAAGTGCAAAACTTCATAAGTATCATTTCATGAACTCGACCTTCGATCAAAAACTTTGTTGAAGTTGTTAGAGAAAATATTTAATGTACATAGTTTGTAGTTGAAACTTGGTTTATAAGACTTGGAAAAAAACGAGGTAAGATAAGGTTTGAGAAAATTAGTTTCTATTTAGATTTTATAAGCGACTAAGAACGTTAAAGCCTTGAAAGTTATAATTACGGTCAAAGTAATTAACACGAACCATTTGTCGCGAAGAAAATATCCTGAAGGCTGTTTGCTACTTAAGCTCTGTTTAAGTAAATCAATTTGATGACCTTTATGATTTATCAGGATTCCACGTGTTTTAATTAAAGAATATAAAAATAACAGGAAACGATTTCATAAATAGTTTCCCATGTCATACAAAAAGAAACCACATATATTATAATAAATATAAATATTTGAACAAGTTACATTTTTGCCAATTATTTTTCAAGTGATTAAACTTAAATTTTCCATATTCAACAAAACGTGATATTTTAAAGAAATTAAATTTTTCATTTGTAAGAGATCATATATTTGAACAAGCCAAGAAAGGAAAAAATGACAAATCTGAGATTAGTGTATGAGTTCCTCTTCAAATTTTACGCATCTTTTCTGTATTATATTATTCTTATTTGAAGGAGCCTTATGTTGAAAACTAGATTTATTTATTTTTTGTATATAATTTATTTTTTAACAATTATGATTTTTGATCATGACCATAATTGTGACAATAAAATATTTTTTAAAGTAAAACTTTTTATACATCGTCTCAAATTTTTTGGCCTGTCTCTAGCATGTCGCTAAATGTAACACATACTCGGCAGGGAATCGGCAAGTGTTCGGCAGAGCTCATATATACATTATTAGCTATATACCATGTCGTTTTACCAGAACTGTTGCGCGAATTATTACTGAATGTAATGAGCTATTTTCCTCTCCATGACAACGTTTTAGTATATTATAAGTTGTCATTAATTGTCAATCATATTTGTATTGGCATTTGTGTTTTGTTCAGTGTATTGATATAAATGTTGTAGTTCACTTGATCGTGATAGATAAAGATACAGCTAGTGAGAATAGTGCGAAAATATCAGACGGTGAATTAAATTTACGCCGTAAGAGAAAGACTGCCGACTTTATTTAATTTTATAGTGAATTTATTAGAATTATTAGAACTTTCTGCTGGTGCATAATATGTTTTTGTATGTCGGAGCAATAGGTTGTTTAGTGTGATGTTTTTGTTAGTGTAGCCCTTTCGTCCAGAAACTATTTCCTCGCCATAACAAACTTTATTTAAAAATGATTGAACATGATAGGTATTCTTGAAGTACCGTTGTAACAGATAACAACAGGCAGATGATCGATTTTTATCACAATTATCAACAAATTCAATAATGAAAATAACAATCGAGTATTAACATCATAATGGAAATTCAAAATTAGTTGCAACGGCGCACATCAAGTCAGACAGCGAATTCGTGCCACATCCCTTCCTTTGAATAATTTTCCCAAAATTTGAAGTTACTTAGGCGCCTAAAATCCGAAAAAAAGTTTCACTTGCATCGTGGTTTCGTAAAACCCCACAATATTTGTTTTTCTTAAGTAGGTGCCTACCTTAGTGAAATGCTGAGAGTAAATCGTTTACTATTTGAGATCTAACAAGAGCTTTCAAACTGTAGTTTTTGTGAAAAAATGGACGAAAATTCTGATTACACAATACAACTGTTAATAGCTTTAGAACATATAATCTCTAAACAGAGATTACGAATTCTAGGAGATGTTAAAGCTTTGATTATATCAAGCTTTCTAAACTCTCTTATATTATTTTATTTTTTTTTTTTACTAGAGCTTATTATTTTTCATATAAGTTATAAATTTAAGCATTTAAGCTTGCCATAGGTCAAATGGATTAACTTTACATAAAACAGAACTTAACAAAACGATACGTTTTATATACAGAGATACAATTGTTAGTGTTTTTTTGTGTAATACATAAAAGTGTTTATATGTAAAGTATTACCTTTGATCATAAAATTTTTTGTGTCGAAAACTTGTTTTCAATACGTTTAGATTGAATCGCATTTATTTCATTTACCTTTCATAACGACTATAGCTAAAAAAAAACACGATAATTTTTTGTTACGCTTGATATAAAAATGTTTCTTCAAAACCTATAATCTATAAAATGATGTTTCTTTAAATCTTAGTTGGAAAACTAAAAAAGCTACTACAAGTTAATCTATTAAAAATGAAACTTTTATGTATAATGTTTAAAGGATCTTCATATGAAATATGCATCAGTATCATTTTTGGAATTGGTTCCGTTATTTTGTCGCTAGTTAATAATTTAAGATATAATTTTGGGCCAAATATAAACCCCCAAACTCGACTCGTTTTCGAAAAATATAATTACAATTGTAAACTTGTAAATTTTTTTCTAGGTAGATACTAGGTAAACTAAAATAGATATTTCAATAAAACTGACGCAGATTGAAAGAAAGCAACTAGAATTATTTAACACGTTTTAATCTCTAACTAAATATAAAGCAGAGAACATTTTTTGAAGATAGGTAGTATATTATAGCTATTCTCCGAGGTACAAAGTCAACAAAATGACATATAATCAGTATCTGTTATTATTTTTCTGGACATTGTTCCTCGGGATATAGATATGATAAACCACCCTAAATAATTCTAGTTGCTATTTTTCATTTCGTGCCAATTTTAATGAAATTTCTATCAACGTTTAGTAGAAATAAAAATTTACAAGTCTCTTAGTGGCGTGGTGGACTAGATATTTGCCTAATACGCCAGTGGTCCTGGGTTCGAACCCCAATTAAAGCCTAAAATGTTTTTTTTTTGGGGGGTTTTCGGATTCGACGGTCGCTAATGACCGTAGTTAATGCGATCTTAAATAAACCAAAAAAAAAAATACGAGTTTACAGTTACAATTCCTATTTTTCGAAAACGAGTCGAGTTTGGGGGTTAAAACTTTCAAAATACAGTTCTCTTTAACATGTCTTTAATAAAACTATTTAGTTAAGGATAATTTTCACATGAAAAACCTATCTACGATTCTTTTAAAAAATAACTTTTTAAAATAAAATTTTCATTACTTAAATATTCTTTATGTTTATATTCAGACGAATAAAATGGAAAAGTATTGCAGAGGTAAAAATAATAGCAAATGCATAAAAGTATTTCATTGAAAAAGTTAACATTTAGTTTTTTTATAAAAACAAGAAAACTTTATCGCACCATATACAATATGCATAAGCGAAGTTACGCCATTAAAATTGTAAAAGTGGTGACAAAAAGTACTTGTCAAACATTAAGTGGCACTTGATCTCCTAAGTAGAACACGTAAAATGTACAATTTCAACTTCACATTTTTAGCCGGTTGCTGCTCTGATGCTTTGCCGTGAAATAATTAATTGAAATCTTCTCTTTTCGTTCTGTTAAGATTTTATGTATTGTACGAGTATATTATATGAGCGAAACAGTTTTAGACTCTTTACTACGATGCATTTATTTAATTTTTAATATGCATAGTATTTTAAAATAAAAAAATGTAACGTTGAAAATGTTTCTTTCAAATAATGCCGTGTTAGGTACACCTACTACCTAAATCAAATTACGTATCTGTTTTTCATGAACCAAGTCAAGCAACATTTTTTTTTTAATATAAAATTATGTTGAAAAACAAAAGTTTTTTAAATGCACTGGATGGAAACCTCTGAGCTTTAAAATTAACTCTTTGTATATCTACATAAAGTTTGAAATATATTATTCGTGTACTAACTATAGGTACGAACAATTAATTTATGTATGGCTTTGTTTGCAATTTTATTAATTAATGAAGGAATATAAAGTTTTATTCAACTACGACGAAATCAAAAGGAGAATGCCTGTATATGCTTCAGTATGTTTTTATTTATACATATTCATCTATTTCTTATAAAAGATCATCTATTTTTCATCATAGTTTGACATTCCGTTTATTATAGACTATTTACTCCGGGGCCATTCTAAATTCTATAACGCAATCATTAGAACAAATCGGTTCCTATAAAGAAATTCAAATATGACAATTGGTAAAAAAATTAAATTTCATAATAATTTAAATAAACAAATTACTAATTATGTTTGTTCAGCTTTTTACAAATAACTTTTCAACGACTTATTATATCTTTGTTCGCGGGTCTCACTCTGAACCGATTACGAATAAGTTCAAGGTAGATTCAGAATTATCGTGTAGCCCAGGCTCAGTTATAAACAAGTGCAAGGTTTTCTTTTCCTGCGAACGGCTTTCGAATAGTTCCTAACTAGACGAGGACTAACTAGAACTCACGAAAAGTGTTGATTGAATTGAACGTTGGCAGCGAAACTGGACACGATTTATCAAACTGCGCATGAGTAAGAGAATCAAATTTTTCGTCCAAACAAAAATCCGAGAATCGCTAGAAACAATTCTAGATCACCACGAGCATCGGACTGTTACTTAAAATTCAGGATTCACTGACCCGCAAACGCTCTTTTTTAAAACACATGCGAATAGTTCTGAATTGGTTCAGAATCGCACCCGCGAACGAAGCTTATAGTTTCACGAATGAGGTATCACTGAAAGTGTCTGTATTGACCACTGGTTATAGTCTACGTAGCGCCACGCTAAATTCAATTTGATACGCTCTAGAAAAAATTTTTGTTTTATTTATTTTAAGTCGCATCTACATCAACTGTCCTTAGCGACTATTCAATAGGAGCGTCCTTTGGTTGGAGTCCTGGAGATGGAGTTGTCTTAGGGTATTTTTGTTATCTTCTATGCAGTTTTAGTCTTTGAGGGCGGGTTTTTACCCGAGAGGGTCGATGGGTCGGTGTCCTTCTCGTATCAATTGAGGACATTCGCTAATAGCATGAGTAACGGCCAGTTCCTGATTGTAATATTGTAAATAATTGAGGCGATTGCCGATTAGTTTCAAAACCGGCTCATCCATTTTCAAGAACTGTACAGGAGATACATTAAACGCCTCAATTGAAAATCACAAGCCAACAAAAGAAATAATGCCCAAAAATGTTTAAATAAAATAAATTAGCATTAAAAATTATAAACCAAGTTCAACTTCGCAAAAATAGCGCGTTATAATACACGAAACAAGAAAATATTTTTTAGACAGCGTATTTATTTGGAGTACAATTTAGCACATACTTGTAAGTAGATGTTTGGAGAATACCGAGAATGATCCAAATCCACTGAACTTGGTAAATAGTGCTTAGTTCAAATACACTGCTATGCTATGACTTAACGTATTAAATGGAGTTTTTGGATTAAAACTTCTTGAGGTTAGTAAATTTCAGTACAGTAAAAAACTAAAAATTGTCACGTCCATTGCAGCGAGTTGTATTACAATTATAATAACTTATATTAACAAATCTATAACTACTATAATATATAATCTGGTAGATACAATTGTAACTGATCCGTCTCTGTACATTGAATATTTTTTTGAAACTCTTTAAAAAATCTTATTACAATCGTAAGAATTATCGATACAAAGCCCAAAATAATTTTTTACGTATTGTATGTTTGTCTATTTGTTACTTAATCACGCAAAAACCACTTGACGGATTTTGATGAAAAATATGATGATAACTGATTATTATCCAAGTCATTATCTGTAATACTTTTTATTGCCAGAAAATATCTCATTCCTAAGAAAAAAGCACAAAAACATTTTTCTACGTGGAAAGTGGAAACATCAAAAACAGAGGAAAAGTTGATAATGACTAATATTAATTACGTACAAGGTCCTCAAGGCACAATATCCAATATAAAAAGCCAATTATCAGTGAAATGATTATTTTTAATATATAATTTATATTTCGACTGGATTATAAATAATTATCAAGACAAAAGTAAACAGTTTTGATTTTCATTGTTATCTTTTTAATTTGCATTAACATTGCTGATTTTATTGTGTTTGTTAACTTTCAATACTAATTACGTAAAATTTTAAGTTATTATATCATTGTTTGTAAATTTCTCAAATATTTACATACTGTATAGTTATTAGTATGGAAAAATCACAAATAGCTACATAACAGTTAAGGAATTTCGATATGTACCGATTGAAAGTTGCGATAGCTTTTTATTTTGTTGCATAAAATAAATATTATATTATATTTACGGAATAAAAATTAACCGACAGGCTTCATTGTTACCTATTTGTAAATGTAGTCTTCAAGACTCGTATAACGAGAACACTTGTACGAGAAATGTTTTAAAGCTCACGTGAACAAAATCGCGTGTACAGCTATAGCATATCAAAATTCCGTATCTTATTGGTTAAAAGATTTAATATTTAATGATCAGGGGTAGGTTATCATTAGATAAAAGTTATTATCAAAATGCCATTAATTAATTAAGATTAATTGAATCTTTGAAAAAAATCAAAATTCAGCTTTTGTTACCTTAAAAATTTTTTTGTTTTACTTCTTATGCATAATGCAAGCATTATTTTTTTAATAAAGAAAATTTCTCTTAAGTTTTTTTATTGGGAAATGACACGGAGTTGGGCTTCAAAACATGTAGGAAAGTAGCTTACACTTTTAAATGCAATACCCAGGGTATAGTACGGTAAATAAATAAAATACTATTAAATAACGCAGATGTATTGGTTTGGGCGTGTAACAACCCAAAAAAAAAAAATATAACGATGCAGAACAAATTTTATCAGTTGAGCATTTAATTAAATGCGAAATAAGTGATAAAAATGTAACCATTGTTACCGTGCTTTGTATACATTTCTTACATGAAAGAAAAACCCCATGAAATTAATGCACAAACATGTAAAAGTGATAAAATAATATCAATAACGTGTTCTTGTAATGCAGGATTATGAGAAAAATATTTTTAGTTTTTAATTTTTAGGTTTAACTTTATAAACGTACCTGAAAATATAGCATGTAAAGTCGGTTTTTTAAATGTAAGGAACAAACTTTTTAAATGTAAATGTAAGGAACAAACTTTCATCTGGAGAGTAAATTTCATTTATTTTTAATAACTTTTTCCATGCTTTTAATTTATCAATTTTTTCTTAATTACCAAAAAAGGTTTCTAATAACACTGAACAATCATCAGCCTTCGGAAAGCAATGAAAAAATGCGTTTAAATTTTATTTGCTTTGCTCTGACGATTGCAAACAGAACAAAATAGTCAATTTTTGAGTTCTTGCTTTCTGTATTACCTGAGTTAAACCCAACGTTCACAATGGTGACGGTTCAAAATGCAAAAAAAGTAAATACATATAGAACTCCAAAGTTATTATTAAGCTCGACGGCGACAGACGGCAAGCTCACGACGCTTGAAAGTTGATTCTACTTTAACTTTTTACGTTGCCAAATGTCAATTGTGTTAATCATCATTTTAAAAATGTGTACTTACTACAAAAATTTATAATTGATTAAATTTGATTAAAAATAATAAAATATTATTAGGTATATGATAAAACTTCAAGAGAATATAAAAATATAAAAATAAAAGCAGACAAATAAAACTGTTTAGTTAATATAATTTTTTTGATTTAAAATATTTTTACTAAAATATAAAAATTTCAACAACAACAATGTCAGAAACCAGCGACGATTTTGAGATTGCCTAGCCAGCAAATTTTCAAAGCTTTATGAACGTTGTTAACATATTAAAGCGCAGACGTCGTCTGAGACGTAACCGTTGAGATTGCCTAAGGCATAAACATTCCAACTTCCACTTTCATTCTTTTCCTGATAATGAGTAATATAACATTTATTGCTGATGCTAACTATTTACTGTGCATTTACTCTTTTTTGTAAGCTATAATTAGTTTGATTTTTTACCACCAGACTGCGTGTCTCAATTAGATAATTTTCAATATCATATTAAAGAAAGATTAAAATAATAAAATTATTTCCTTTGACGTTAAGAGAATGAAATTATTCCTCAGAACTCTCTGAACTTCTCATAATTAAATTGCATTTAATTTTCTACTTGTTAGTATTATCTTTTATCTTACTGTAATTTCTTTTACCTATACCTATAAAGTAAAGTTGTAATCAAAACGTTTTCAAATTAAAATTTTCTTACATCAAGAACCAAACACATTAAATATTCATAGTTCATATATTTTACATGTGTGGAAAATAATTCACTACCTTAAAAGGTTAAAAGTCAAATTATAAATTACTGCAAGATGTTTTATCGTTAACCATTCAGTCGTTATTTTCATTTGTGTATTTTTTGTAAATATAAGTATAAACAGTTTTAATATTAATGTAATCAAATTTCCTCTCTAAAACGTTCTTTGATAGGAAAGAAAAATTGGAATATGACTAACTATATAATTTGAAATTCTTATAATATATGAAAACGTTCACAAAGTAAATGTAGAGCTCATTTCAAGCTTAATAAAACGCTAATGCCTCGACATTATAATATGGAAACTAAATCGCTTTATACATTCAATACGCTTAAGCTGCAAACGTTTGGTTTTGAAAAGCATGTTTGATATAATATTATTATAATATACCTACCATAATAAAACTATGTACCTACCTACGTACAGATATTACAGTAGGAAATTTAAATAAAATTAATTTACATTTTATATCGATAAAAGAATTAAATTTTACGTGCTTTTGCTATGGTTACGGAAAATTTTTCAACAAATTTATCACATTCGTCACGCTGTCCAAAAAAAAAATAATTTGAACTATTGATTTGAGTTATTGCTTGTTTCATTCTCTATTAATTTATATTTCCAATTTTATTGTAATATCATAAAAACCTTTTTAGTAAAATTGAATGGTATTCATTTATTTAAATACGATTTTTTCATATCAGAAATGTATTCAATAAAACTTGTATTGACTTGAATTTTTCAATAATTTGATTGAATTTTTCTTTTCCATAGAGGAAAAAATCATTTAAGAATATATTTTCACAACTTTTTTTTTTATTTTAAATTCTAAGTTCGTAGGTTTTGTTGATACATGTATAGGTTTTTGTCAAATCAATGAAAGGAAAATGCGGGAAAATCTCTCCTATTTTCATATATATTGAGAATAAAATATGGTCAAGTGGAACTGAATGTGGTGAATATCAATGAAAGGTAAAGTCAATCTTTAACAATACGCATAAGCAATGGGGGCGGGCACTCAACAAATCAAAATTTTATATAGGTAGCTGGTTCAGTTGATCGAACGTGCTCAATATAAAATTAGAATGGTTTTTTCGTGGAGTGTTACATTTTTTTTTTCCATTTCCCAACTAAAGAGGCTTACGTTTATTTTTTCCAAATATAAATTGCTTAAGAATTTTTTCAATAAACTACCCTTATACAAAAGTTTCTTTTACTTATAATAATTTGAGGTGCCTTTAAAATGTCTATCTCATTGTTAGGTTTAATCTCATCTTGATGGTAACTTTAGATTAATTCCACCTTAAAACGTTATATTAAAAAAGTTCCAACGCGTTACTGGAGTTTATTATTACTCCTAAGAAAGATTCTCTTGGAAAATATACATAAGCAAGTGATTTAAATTAAATTTAAATTTAAAGTGATTTTGATCACACCTCTTATAATATTGCAAAATTTAAACTAATAATAGAAAAAAAACTTTGAATAAAACAGAACTGGGTGGGATTCATACTGATTCTGTACAAAAGACAAAAAAGGGTAAAACAAAAGAAGCTTCGCTTTTGTATTTTTTTTCAAAATATTTACACACACTCTGCAACTACAAACTATTGTTAGAACTAGTGGCTCGGCCCGTGAAAAATCACAGGTAGGTGTCTACTACAAATGTTGGCTCATGGTGATGTTGGATTTTTATAAGCTCTGTGAAGTTAGCACCGCCAAATCGGAATTTTTTTAAAAAACAATATCTCATTAATTTGCCCAGGAAAAATTGCAACAAACGTTGGAAAATCGACGGGTGCATTTCTTTTTTGAAAATGTGTTGTTGGTAGTTCAAACTTTGTCTATTCATTACACTTGGTAAATGTTGCATTAAATAAAAAAAAATAAACTTTTTTTAAATTACAAAAAAAAAATTGTTCGGTGGGCAAACGAAAAATGTTCCTAGACAAAGATGGAAAAACGATGGGCAATCGATTGGTGTATTCTTTTTGTTATTTTGAGGTGCCAGTATGCTAGGTGGTAGTTGGGGGTGCCAACTTCACAATTTCTTTTATTTTAAATAAGTTTTTTCTTTTATAAAAATTGCACCGAAAACGTCTGATTAAAAAGCAGCGCGATAGTCATTTTCGTTGTTTTTTATTATCTTATAATATTAATTTAATAAAATTATGTTTTTAGAGGTATTTAATTTCAAATTGATTAACTTTAGTATTAATAAACTAATAATGATTTCGTTAAGAAAAATCAATATATAATGTATTTTGGGATCAAATGTCCACCCACTTTCTATTAATTTAATTTACAGAAGCGAAACGCAAAAAATATTTGATTTAACCAACATAGTGTAACGAACAAAGACAGAAACAACGAACAGCGATTAAAAAAATGGAACATTTTAGATTGTTTTACGGAAATGATAATGATGGACATTTGAACTTTTCATTATTGACAGCCACCGATTTTGGAAGTTTTAGAAGGTTCAGCAATCGAACTCTCTCGAATGTTCAAGGACACTTAGTTTGTCTATATAAAGACACTGCTTAATTCTAAGTAATTCGGTTTATTTTTATTGTAGAAGTTGAAAAAAATATCGAAAGACACAATGGGGATAAAATTGAAGATAGTGTTGGTAGTGTGGGATTTTTATCCACTAAAAACAATCATCTAATTACTGCCCTTCAGTGTGGAAGGGGTCAGATCAAAAACACCTTTCGCATTAGTTCAGTCGAGGACGTCTGCTTTTTAATTTTCAAGATACCAACATAACTGAAAATCCATTATAGTGACAGGTGCTTACCTACTTGTTTTAGCGAGACTGTCCAAGGAGGCTCGACATTTGTTAATATAAGGACGCAACCGATGGGGTAGTTAGAGGATAGTGGTAAATTTGGCCATGAATATGTATACCTATTAAGGTTCTCACGGCTATAAGCAACAAAAGATTTATTTTAAGGTTTCAAGTTATGGCATTATATATACAAATACACTGCTAAAATATTTATAGATTTTATTAAGTTGTCCGTTTTCTAGTTTCATTCTTCGAGTATGTCTGGTTGTGATCGCCTTAAATCTTGAAAATATTTCGTCAAATACACACCGATAGCCATTCCATGAGTGTGGCACTTTTTATTCCATACAATCAGCCCAATTAACTCTCCGAAATTGTTATAAACAGCTGATCCATCCAAATCGGCACATATATGAAGTTTTGTTTCCACCGGATTACATTCATAGTTAGAAATGCAAAAATGGTTGGTCGTCAACGTAAACGGTAGTATAGCCTTATATTTAATTTGGCAAACCGTTATATCTAATATTAAGATTTTTTCATTTTGCGAGTACAGATTATAAGGTTGTAAGTTCTTAAAAATGAAAATTCTAAAACTCAACTTCAATTATTTTCATAAGATGATAGATACCTGATAATTATAGTTTTTAGTAAGTATACCAGTTGTGTAATTTGTTTTAACAGTATCATCACATAGAATTTCAGGTGGGCCGTAATGTTCCTCATATTGCATAAAATCAAACTAAAATTTGAAAAAAATGTCGTTTAGTCATTTATATTTTATATTTAGGTATATGTACCATTAAGAAAGGAGGTATATCTCTATATTAACAAAAAAAGCACAAAAATATGGTCAGAGTACTTTGTGGTGCATTTGATTAAGGTTGTTCCCAATAGGATAACTAAACCTATTTATAGATTTAAATAAAACTTCAAACTCCAATAAAAATTTACTTTAGTGTTTACAACATAATTCTCAATTTTTGAGGTTTGAGAACAATTTTGAACCGAGATAAGTAAAAGAAATTATTTTCAGAAATAAATTTTAACATAATAAAAGTACCTAATAATTTTTCTGTCCGAGGATATCACGGTGTATGTTTTACCAAATAAAATATTCTTTAAATACTATAAAGTTCACATACGACTAGAGAGAAGAGAAGAGGTGCGGACTCTGATCTAGCGACAATTAAGTAAGTCGAAAGTAAGATGTCTATGGGCGTATACAATATGTCGACATAAGGGATCAACCTTAAGTTATACTTTCAGGGTATAATAGGTTCAAAATATGTACCTTGACAATCAATAAATCAAAGGCTTCAGCTGTCCACATTGCATTAATTTTATGACCTGTTTCAATCGATTCAACTTTTTTGTATTTACCTTCATGGTAAATTTTATATTTATAAGCGTCATCCTCGTAAGGAATGCAAGTTGAAACTGTCAAACAAGATCGTCCCGATAAAATAGTGCAAGCACATTGCGCCTTATTTTCAATCGTTAAAATAACCGTGTAAAATCTTGTCCAATCTTCAGAACCAGTACATACATCGGCCATATCTCTAGGAGCTTTAAATAATGTTACTATTGATTTCTTCTAAACAATTATTGATATATAAAGCTCATTACTCATGTTGTCATTTATCCAGTGTTTATATTTTGGAACATAGGTATAAATTGTTGGATATCCTACTCGACCACATCCAATACCCCATGAAATCACGCCAATGAGACTATTTTCGTAGACAACCGGACCACCAGGATCTGCTCGACACACGTCTTTCTCATCTTTACCAACGATGGTACAAAATTGATTTTGTGTAAAGGTCACTGGTAAGATTAACTTCTTCAAAGTATCCATACATGTCATATGTGATTTCACTTTTAATGTTGCTCGATCTAAAAAAGTTTCATAATCTCCCCAACTTTCCTATAAAATAAATTATTTTACAAATGATAACATAATAATAATTTACAAAATTTACATTATCACGCCCAAAGCCCATTACTAATATATTTGAATCTGGCTCTACACTTGTACGTTTTGAAGATATCGGAAGTAACTCTATTAAACCTTTTTTAAAAAGTATTAGATACTTCGTCTGAGAACAAAAAAAATAATTTTAATAAGAAAGATTCCAACCTTATAACATATAAATCTCACAATTAAAATTCCAATGTCATTAACAAAACTGTGAGCATCATATTCAGGATGAACTACAATATTAATGATGTGATGCACAACTCCTTTTTCTCTTTCGGTAGAACCAATATAGATTTTATAGTCGTCTAGTACAGTGGAAAACAAACATTGGGCCGCTGTTAGTACAGCTCGATCGCTTATTATGGTACCACCACAACAATATTTCCATGTTAACACGATCTGGGCAAAATAAGGTTTGTGAAGTCCCTTTTTATCTCCATTACTAATACGGAAAACGTTCGAGTCTTCCGAATTCAAACCTAGTGGAAATGAAAGTACTTAATAGTATTTTGGTTGAATAGGTAAAAGAAAGTAAAAGGCAGCTTTAAGCTTCATACCTTTGTAATAAAATCCAAGAAGAAAGATATAAACTACTTGAAAGTTCATTTTTATTTATTGACTTTGAAAATGTTTTCAGTTTTAAAGGCGATTAAGAAGAATTGAACGAATTGATTGATCGGTTTGTTTATTTTTTAATTGATTAACTATTTAAAATTTTGAAATCAAATATAATTTATTTACTTAATATAATCTATGTTAATGCACATTTTTTATTATAAAAATGAAATTATTGGAATAAGTAATACATATAATGGCGTGATATTGAAGATAGTAAAAATTGCTTTTTCGGAGTACAAAATAAATTTTTTTTTTGGTGTTTTAAGTCGCTTTAACAGTTCATATCACGATTGTCTAAACACAGAGAATTTTTATTGGTCAATTATATCTTAGGTCTAGGATTCAACGGGAATCAAACCCAGAACCAAAAAAAAATTATTAGGTATTACAATGACTTTTTTAAAATTAATTTTTTTCTTTAATTAAGATATTTCAATTGAATTAATAAAAAATATTTTTGTATACCATACAAATTGGGGAATCGATGTACATTCTATATATAGACCCAACATGTTATGTAATGGCTAGTACATCTATCCCCCGATTTACACTGAAGATAGGTTCCAAACAAATCCGAGTCAAATCAAATCTTTGTTTTTTCTATATAAAACCGTGTAAAACGAAAAAAACTGCGCGATTAAGTCATTTATTCAAATGGAACAAGAGTAAAACATATCCAGAAACTTTAAACTAGGTATAGTTTGCTCAAAAAATGGCGTGTTGTCGTAGTGAACTTATTCTAGAAATGAAAACAAAAATAGAAACGAAATTTTTTTTAAAAAGTACCTGCTGAAACTTAACAAATTCAAGTATGTTCGAATTTTATTCGCTATCACTTTGAAGAACTATCAGCTTTTTCTTCTTTATTGGTATAATGTCACTTCCATCACTAGAATATTCCGAAATTTTCCTAGAAATTTTCCGAATTTCATTAGTTTATGAACCGTGTAAAAGCAAAATTGTGTAAAACGAGTACCGTGTAAATCGAGGGATAGGTGTACTCACTAGAAGACACGTTGCGTGATTTGTCTAGAGATGGTCTATACTCTATAGACCGTCTAGAGACACTGTTTTTTGTCTCGTCTAACGTCCACACTGCGATGGGAATATCTCAGTCTCATCTTCGCAGTCCACCAAGAAGGACAAAATAAAATAAACAAAATAAACGAAACTGGCCATGGCTCACTTCTAGACAATAGTGACGTCCATACTGTCAAAATGATGTGGAACATGTCTAACGTTTGCATGCTGTCTCCTAAAGTCTTCCATTTCGATCGGGAGACGTTAGACCTGCGATATTTCTTCTCGCAACAGGCCCTAAACGGGGACTTGGGGAGAGTAAGGTTAGCGTAGCGCCAAATATTGACGACGGTCCTGATAAAACAAGTCAAAAGCAAACGAAAATGAAAAGTGGTAATTTACGAATTTTCATTTCGTTTTCGATAAAAACCGGATTTCAAGACGCATTTTTCTTATGGGAAATAATTTTGATAAATCTGTCAATTAAGACGTAAGTATGGGAACTGTCATGTATTTTAAGTTAATTCATTTAAATGAATCCAACAATTTCCTACTACAAATGCCAAAGGGGTTTGGGGAAACAACAACAAAAGAAATTGTAGTCACTGTTCGTTTACCCGATTTTCATTATTTGACTGAATGTGCACTTCCTGACACCACAAAGTTTTACGCAAAATTAAATATTTTAACATCAAAATTGTAGTGCTAATACGATTGGTAGTTATTCCTTTGAAATCTATGAGTTTTTAGTATTTGTTGAAAATCTTTATGAATACAGATCCTGCATTATTAGAGTATTTTAAATTTATAGAATATTTTTAAAATGTAGTCATCTTTAAAATATGCTGTATCTAAGGATTGTTTATTTTGCCAATTATAATTTCTATATTACTTGAGTTCAAGTTCGAATAGTAATAGGAAGAATTTCATTAATTTTATGGTGTTTTCTGTGTTTTATTCCTGAAATTTTGTATTATTTGTGATGTTTATAAAATATGTGTCCTTTGAATTGCAAAATAAATGGAAATTATTATCACTCAATAGAAATTTAATATTGAAAATGTGTTCGCAAATAAAAAATATTGAGTTGTTCAAATTGGACCATGTAAATTCCCATAGTTACTCATACTTTGAATTTTGCAAATGGCTTGCTTAGGGCTCATGCTGACGTCAAAATTTATCGATTTCTCTTGAAATTTCGATTTTGGGGTAAGTTGACACGCTGTTTAGCTTCTATTGGCCTGTTTATACAAAAGCATGAAGTTGGGCGATTTCAAATACTCAAAGCGCCACGCTAATCTTACTCGGCCGGGAATTTGTCTATAGACATGTCAACGGAGACAACCTGAGACGCATCTCAGAGATCAAAATCGCGCAACATGTCTACTAATGTCCTTAAAATTACCCATAACTAACTTTAACGTATGAGCATGAAATTTTTCAAATGTTACATCTGCAGAATTATTTCTGCTAGCTATATTTTAGGTTTGTCCCATTCGTCCTGACGTGGTGATGCACAAACATTGACAAGAACGATTGAGAGAATTGTTTGCAATTACTTTGTGCGCAAGTGTACAATCAACTTAGGCTGAGGGGCGACCTAAACTATGCCGCATAAAAAACTAGAATCGGTTAGCATGTGTTTAAATCCGATCATCATACAGTGATAAATTCGCTTGAGTTACAAACTTACCCGCTCAAGGCAGTGCATAAGCTCCGCTAAAACAGCCAGGAACGGGTTTTAAGCGCTCGTACACGAAAATGTTCGGAAAGATCGTGCTGGATGGTCGCTTGGAACGAGCCTTTTGTTTCATAATTATTCTCAACACTTAAAAATTGAGGATTATGTTTTAATGATATTATTGATTTTTCGATTAAATCTTATTAAAATCTATAATATTTTTAATAACTTTATATCTATGCTAAATCGTTACATTAATTACATTATTTTAGATAACCAATAAAGATTTTCATCTATGCCTATTATGAATGATAAACATAACAATTACTAAGAATTGGAAATCAGAGCATTCAAGCATTTGCTTTGATCTTCTTGGCCATAATAATTAAACTTAATTAGAATCCTTTGGAAAATTAATAGTAAAGTTAATTATTTTGAATACAAAGGGGAGGTTTATGTGTATATGAAATCACTATCAAAACGTAAATAATCTGTATACTATACTACAATAGTCAATAATAAATATTATACTACGTAGATAAAACTAAACTGTTACAATTACATAGAAAATAATTTTAACAAACTGTGTACAGTAACAATTTTAAATGGTTAATATTCTTTTGTATTGTCTATTACACAATATTAAAAAATAATGTAGATTTAAAAAAAAACAGAACAATCCATACAATATAGGAGAATATTAAATATGTATTCTCTATTTGATCGATTGATTTGTTTTACGGGTTTTTTTTTATGGCTGACACATTTTTGTGTTATACCATATTTCTATTTCAGTAATTTAGTTAATAAAAATATAGGCTTTGTTCAATCACCTTGTACAAGATGTTTAACATTAGAATAGTTGTGTATGCTTTATCTATTTTTTGTTCTCTTTAATTAAACCATAAGTTTGGTAAAGTTCATCAATTCCTTTTACATTGTACCCATACTTTCATTATTTTATAATTCCTTTAATAGTATTATACTATGATAGTAAGTTCCTATAATAGTAAGTTTATGAGTTGCAACAAAAGACATCATCCAAAATAATTTAAAAGCTAACATTATCTGGAGTTCCTTAAAAGAGGTTTTAGCTTTAAATAAGAATTTTCTTCTTTTCTTTTTTTCTATTCTAAATTGAATGTCCCTGTCTAAATCCATCAAATTCGTTACCATTTAAATGCAATTTTAATAATTAAAAAATAATAAAAATAATTAAGACCGTGATTTAAACCCAGAACAACTTTGGGTTAGGAAGCAAAAACGCAATTGATTGAATAATTCAGTATAATTCATACTTAAGGTGTTTCTCTCATCAGCTGTTGACATACTATATACCTACGTACAAATCTTACTTTCAACGTCACTTATACAGCATAATATGTACATAAGTTATGCTAATCATTACCAAGGTAATTAGATACATAAGGTATGCTCACTTGACTAAGCGGCGCGGGCGTTTCTTTGATCTCTGAAAATGACGCCACTGATTTGTTGTTTCTGACAGAAGCCAGTAGAGGCGTTAAAGGCCATTAGCTATCGTTGCTAATGCCGGTTTGTGGGGGATTCCACCTGCTGACTGCAATTGGTTGGCACTACTATATTTTATAAAATATTTATAATATTTAGATATTTAAATCCCTTTAACAAAAAATTTAAACTTTTATTATGTCAATAATTAATTTTTATGAACATTATAAATGTTAATTTGATTTTTCTTTGTTATTTTATTTTAATTGCATAATGAAGATATATTTCTTCTAGAATCCATTCGATCTATACTTTACTTAGCTATATGTTTTGAATTCCCCCATCAGTCAACAAACCAGTGTTTTGATATATCATCGTTATTCAATTAAAATCATAAGAACGATAAGAACAATAGTAGCGATAAGAACCAACGATAGCAAATAGCTAATGGCTGCTAACACCTCTACTGGCTTCTGTTAGAAAGAGGAAACCAGTGACGTCAGAGCAAGGTAATAACCTTGAAAGTGAGCACCCCTTGAATCATTAATAGATCAGAGTTTGCAACTTCTATCTCCCGCTCATTTTCTCCTTTCTTCTCTCTCGTGCCTTGTGGACATGGGTGTGGGCTGAGACTTACCTTCTTAGACCTTATTGTATGACTGTTGTATGACGCTGAGTGATCACCGAGGCGTGAAGGATAGATGAAAAAAAAGTGTGGTCGACTTGACAAAAAGAGACATTCTAGAAAATTCTTCACGGATTTTATCTGACGTCGAACCTCTCATTGTGTGTTCACCGAAAAGTGAAAGGTGAACAGGGGAAGAGTGGTAATTGCATGAGATGAAAAATAGAGTCTAGAAATTTCTCTACCTATAGAATTTTTAATGTAAAAAAATAGACAGTAAAACAATTGAATCAAATATTCTAGCAATGGCACAATTTGACGTTGGAATATTCTAGAACAGCGCTGATCGCGTATATAAAGCGGGTCGGCAGCCGAGTGTGTTCAGTTGCAAATACATAGTGATAAATAAATCGTAACTTGTGAATACACAGAGAGTGCCATTATAAATAAATAGTACCTACATCAAGTGAGTGATAGTGAACTAGTGATACACAGTGACAATTTAAACAGTAAAATAGACCATTGTTAAAGTGTACATATATAAATAAGTGTTTTAGTGTTAAATAAATAAATGAACATTTTTATAAAATAAATTGTTATCGTGAAACACAAATCCTAGTAACCGTCGAAATAAATAAGGAAAAACTTAACAATATTTACTATATCAAAACTTTATTATATCAATATTTACTAACTCAAAGCGTATAGTTTTTCAAGTCCCTAAGACACAGAGTGTCGTTATATAACTATTTTATTTTAACAATTATATACAGTTAAAATATTTTTTGGCTCATAAAACTAAAAATCAATACCACGTACGTATTGTATATACAAAGTATAAAGCTGAATAAATCTAAGTCTGATTTCTGTTTGTATACTAGAAGATATTGTACTTACAACTTCCATGTTGTTTTACTTGATCATATTATCATTATGTTAATTTATATGTAGGAAATTAACTTTATGTTCAGCAGACACAAAAATAAGTTAATTACTTTTTATTCATATATTTATATTGAAGTGGAAGATTTTCAATGTGTTTCAATACCTCTGTTAATTAGTATCTTAACCCACTGACATTACTTGGATTCATATTTTAAATTGTGTCAAAACGTCATTTTTAAATAAAATTTAGTTTTTAGTGAAAGAGAAAAACTGACATAAGTCGCTTTTCTATATAATGTCTTGCGCAAAGATTTTCCATATTTTCTTTTAAGATTTCTATTGAGAAAAAATCATGCAATTTCATATAATATTTTGAAGAACGATGCTGTTCAAGTAGGAGTTATTTCTGTATAGACATTTTTCTAATCTTGAGGAAACATTTTTCATTACTGTATAAGGCAGATGAAATTTTATTTATATTGCATATTTTCCAGTTTCTGAGCTATTTGAATGTAATAAAAATGAAGAAACGTTTTTAAATCTATTCCATAGTACCTAATATAAAAAGTGCTCTAAATTAAATTATTTGATTTTTAAGTTAAACAACATATTTATGTTATTTTCTTTCATTTTCCATAAGTTTTATCTGATACTAGCAGTACCCCGGGACTTCACCCGTGTTTAATAGTAATGTGGTGTTTATTTGATTGACTAGAAACACTGGTAACAACAACAGTAGTTTTGTTGCCCTTGATATAAGATTGATTTCTGGGTAACTTGGGTAGACACTGTAAACATAACTAAAAATTATATTGTAAGGTCGACAATTTTATTATTTGAGACTAGAGCTTTCAAAGAATCACATCTTACAGTATAGATTTATAGATAATAATTGAAAGATGCTAACAAATTTTAAACTTAATGTAGCCTTACAACTTACATTAATACTCAATCTTTTCCAATGGTTCCTCACTCATCAATAATACCTTATCATAGTTCTTTATTTTGCACCTATAAAAAATTAAATTTTATCAAATCATGTACATGCTTGAAAATCTATATCTCATACTCTACCATATTAAAATGAGCTTAATGCTTTAAAGTATTAAAACAGTCAAATGAACTATCTCTTAAATCTGAAACTTAAACATTAATATCAAGTAGTTTGTAACTTATAGTAGATAAATTCGTCCATTGGTATGCAAGTTGAGATCGTGATTCTTATTAGCTAGAACGCTGTGATTTTCAAAGTTTGACGAGTTGAACTTTCTCACAACTGACGAATCCGTGCTTTTCCGTCAAGTCTTAAGGAATGTTTATTCGTTTCAACGTGTCTACGAAGGGACCTGTCGTTAAACATTTATTAATTAAGTATCGAACATTTAGTAAAGAGATTTTTAGAATTTTCAACCTCTTTTGAGGTTCAAAATAGCATAACCATTAATCAAACAGTTCTTAAGCTTATTTATGAACCATGTTCAGTAAATTTAGCCCCCTAATCTCCATAACAATTTTTAACTATAAACTATTGATACACTCATTTTTTAAAAAAAATTTAGTTGAAATAAAACTTTTTTAAGCACAATAAGAAAAAAATTGATTTCCCTATAAAATTTAAAAATGTTTGGTACCTACGTGTTACGAATTACGTGCATTGCTGAATAAAACGTTGATCGAAGCTAATTTTTTAAAAATTTCTTTATATAAAGTCGCTCAATATCTTGGTCATTAGCGACTGATAAATTTACATAGTTTTCAATTTGATTTAAATTAAAAATCGACCACTTGTTCAATTGCTAAAACAGCTATGGAACAGTGGGAACCTTGAGGAACCTTTCTTAAGTTTCAGAAATTATCTACTTTATCTAAAAAAAATATTTTCATGTGATTGGTCAGCATCTATAATCCCGTAGCCAAAAATGTTCTTCCGCTTATTTAGTAGGAGATTCAAAATATAGGTGTACTAAGCTCTTTATGCAAGCTTTGAGATTTCTCAATCATAATTGTTAACTTTAACACTTCTTGCCGCCTGGAAGTATGACCGCCTTTACCCCCTACATGCTACTCAATGTTATGTGTGTACACTAATGCATTATATCATATGTTACTTACCAATAGACCAAGTATATTAATAATCTAAATACCTTAAGTTTTATTTTCTGAATATAATAGCTTCAACTAGATGCATTAAATGTTAAATTTTATTGAGACCATAATACTTGTAAAAGCTTTTTTCCTCATATGGCTGAGGCTATCTTGTATCAATGACTATTAAATGCACTTTCCCAATTTGTGAACTTCCTTTTATTGCATATCTTTCCTTACTTTTAATCTAAAAACATTAATTATTAATAAGCAGCTCAGGTTATAAAACCGAGTAAATAATAAATTACTAACGATAAGAGTTACTTTCCGCATAGACTCTAAAATGGTACAATCATAAATGTTGAAATAAATTCTTTTAAAAAAATGATCATCTTGTATAATTATTATAATAATTTCTTTCAGTAATAAATCGGCAGGTTTTTAATTAGAAAACAAAAAGTGGATCTCTTAACGTTGTATTTGTTTTAGCGAATGTCTTACAAAAAAAAAAATACTTGATAATAATAAATTCCAAATATAAAATGTTGAGAACTTAAGATGAAGTCACGTTTCTTTGACAAATCATTTCTTTGACTCTTTCAGTTAGAGCTTTGAAACTTACAGTGATACGATCAATAAGAAATCCAAGCTTTTATCGCTTATCAATTGATGCAGAAATAAATCATAAACTTGCTACTACTTGATGCTTTTTACTTCATGGTTAATTAATTAGTCCTAAGCTTGTAGATGTTCATCTTTAACATTCACAATAGCTTAAGATATGAAACATCTTTACATCTTACAATTTTAAAACTGGAAATCACACCAAGATATCTATTTTAAATTAAATGTATGATTCATTTGAGATAACCACCATCTTTTCCTGTCAAAAAAACTAAAAGATGTTTTTTTTTAATGAAGGTTTATATTAATCCGTAAGTTTAATTTAGATACGCTCAGTAGAGGGGGTGGGTATCTGTTAGTTTTAAAATAAGATTTTTAAAAAAATTATGATTTATTAAAAAAACGGATAGACTTAAAGGGCCATCCATAAATCACGTAACACGTTTTCTGTACTTTTTGACCCCCCCTCCTCTTACTATGTAACGCCATGTAGACCAGTGCTTCTTAAAGTGGTGGGCCGTGGACTCTCTGCAGGGAAGCCGCGAAGAGTCACAAATATAACAAATAATTATCAGATACATTTACTAGTCAATGCATCCATATACAGCTATAAAATTAAAAAAATAATAGGGAGGCCGTGAGATATTAACTTGGGTTCCAAAGGGGTCGTGACTTCAAAAAGTTTTAGAAGTACTGATGTCCGAAAATGAGAGCTCTATGAAGGAAAATATGTAAATCATAAAGATATTGTGAGATCCCACAGGGTTCATTCTAGGGATGTTATGGATATGACATTTTGAATCTGAATACGGATGCGGATATAGAAATAATATTATACCTGTTTCGGATACGGTTACGGATATGGAATTAATTCCGATAGTTAAGATATTTTATTTTAGGCTTATTTTCGGATAGTTCCGGTTACGGATATTTGATTTTTAGAAAATTGTTAGCAATGATTCTAAGTTGTCGTCTTGATTTCTAAGTTATTATTTAATACCATAATCATTCATATAATTAATTACTATAGTTATTAATTGCAGTAAGTATTTACTTAAAAATACAAGAGTAGCAAAAGTTTAATCCCTTTATCCGGAGCTATTCGAAAACTATTCAATTACGGGTACGGTTAGATTTTTATTTTGGATATCCGATAGTTTGCTTACAGTTACGGAGCCTCTTAACATCCTTGGTTCATTCGCAAGGTCAGTTAGTAAAATTTAGGTATTTCACATCTACCAGATGTTCTATGGTGACTCAATTCCTTTAATGATTAAATTAAATTTATAAAATTTGAATATTTACCTTTATTAAGGTAATAAAATCGTGATTTTAATATCAAAACCACATATTTTAAGTACAACTTCCTTATATTCAATATTCAACACCTACGAAATTTTTTACAAACAACATTTTTTACCTTTTCATGCATTGAATAGGTATTGAAAAATTAAATGCTCTTAAATCCAACGCCAATTGAATTTACCTTGATTAAATGTGTACAAACTCACCGATTAATTCTAGTCATATAAAGAAAAAATGTAATATCTTGATACGACCTAATAAAATAATTATAAAGTCAAAATAATAAAGGATACCTAGCTCAAATAATTATATATTCAAGCATTTCCTTCGTTTTATTTTTCTTTTTCATTTTCACATATTTGTATTCAAATCAAAACTTGAATATATTAATTTCCATATTTGCAAAATGTTTACTATAAGTAGGTATATAAAACCTAATTGACCAACTGTTTCAGTTGCGATTTTTAAATTGAATTAGCGATTTAAATTGGCAGTAACCTTGATTCTATAACGGGCAAATTGTGTTAGATATGCACAGGTCCAATTATAATTCTCACGAGGAAAAACTGAATTCATTTTGAAATCATTTAACATTTTAGTAGGACATTAGTAAAAATGTATTTTGTGGGAAGTGGTTGGCACATTGTGTTATCTACAAGGACGTTAGCGAAAAATTCGTGCAGTGAAATAAATCAAATGTCGATTCAGGTACAAACACAATGAGCCACATTTGCGTCTCACTTTACATAAAAAAACATTTTGTGACTAATGAAAAAATTTATTCCTAGTTACTTCTTGAAATTTTCCAAAAAAAAATAAATGCTAAATTAAAAACGGAAATTTTATATTGTTTAAACAGAAAATCGTAATTTAATAAATGAAATCGTTTAAAATGTCGGTCTATTAAACGCAATTTTCATTGACTTTAGAAATATTATACCAATTAAAATCTATAGATGAATGTTAAAGTTAATTGATCATTTAAATAGAAACTTTATAGTGTAGCTTTCAACAAATATTAAGTCGTTATAATACATGCAAGGGGCTGTAAAACAAATTATAACTTTGATTAAATGAGATTTTAAAAAAAAACTTTATGAGACAAGTTGAGAATAAGTTGTCTTTTAAATTGACTTTTAATTTATTAAAGATATTAAAAATTCAAATTATGGAAAAATGAAGGGCCAAAAATAAATTTAATCTTATGCGTAATTTAACGATTACGCAGATATAATTACCTTTTTAATTTATGAGGTTTCTTTGATTCGAGTATGGAAAAAAAAAATTTACGGAAGGAATAGCTAAAGTATTTTATTCCTTCCATTATACAATTATCTATGGCTTTAGTTAGAAAAGTTTTCGGTCGTAAAATTTGATATTCAGTTTGTAATGAACTCAAACTTTAAATATTCAATCAAATCTATTGAATGAGACGTATAGCTGCGTCAATTTAAATTCGATGATTTTAGAACTCCAAAAACTTTGCAGGTCAAGCTAAGAGACCAGCTTTTAAAACCATTGAATCAATCCATCAATGAGGCACTTGATAACATTTGAAAAAGCTCGAACCATCAAGTCGCTAATAAATCTATCGGGCTTTTTATTGAAAAACGAAGCCATCTACTCATTTTGTTTGCAATGAGTCAATTTTGGAGCAAACTCAGTGGCGTAACAAGAGGGTGGCATCAGGGCAAAATGCCACGGGCCCTCGGGCATATTAGGCCGCTGACCCGAAAGAATCTTAAGGATTCTAATATTCAATATAATTAGTTTTATTAGTTCTTTTTGAAGTTATACTTCTTTAGGCGCGTTATGAAAAAATGATGAGAGTGAAATTTTAAGATGCGCGCGCATCGGGGTGACACAACATTAAAAGGATGAAGTTGGCTGCAAAACCTCTCGTAATTTGAATTTTTATTTTATTTATTTACTTATTTATTTATTTTTATATCTAAATTAAAAAAAACATTAATTCTTTAAAAATATTTTTAATATTTTATTTAGAAAATATTTATATATACAAACGATACATATTATTAATAAATAAGTTATTACTTTTCTCGAATTTTGCAGTAGCTGTTATCATACTATTTGGAGTTTAGTGACGAAAATGACGTCTGCATTCAATGCATATTCTTGGTTATCATGAAATCTTGGATTCTGAAATGATTTAACCATCTTAAAATAATAATTTAGTAAAAAAAGGCATGAATAAGATTAAGACATTTACTTTGAAAAGGAGCTACTTTATTACTACTTTATTTCGCAATTTCTATGGAGCTTCGTTTTCATGGCATGCATGAACTGTTAACTAGAAAAATGATCCAGACAAATTTTATAAACGTCTTGCAGCTTTCTTTGGATTTTATTTTCATTGTAAACCATAGTTTTTCACAGGGTTTCAGCTATTACATAGTTATAAAAATACACATTTACTACACAAACGGTGACTCGGAAAAAAGAGGTTAAAAGTCAGATTATTTTTAGGCTATTAGTACGGCGCACGTTGTTCTTAGAAGCGTTAGTATCGTTCTATTTTATCATCACAGCGCAAGTCCATAATGCTTAAATGCATTTTGGACATTGCCCCGTTATCTCTGTTCAACGCGCCGTACTAAAATTCAAAAAAACCACACCTTTCGTAAAAGTGTCCGCTCCACGAAAAAATTATATTCAGTGGTGAAATAAATTGAATATTTTGATTAATATTATTTACAATTCGTAAGTATAAATGAAAAAAATTGTGCTTATATACTTTTCCAAGTGCTCCAATATAATTGAGAATGACTATCCGTATGTATTATTTATTGATATAAATTAAAATATTATTCTCTAAATTTTATTTTTTAATTACTTATTTGTATGCAATTAATAAAAACTAATTTTTAATGATACCAAAGAAGTATAACTTCTCACGCGCGTACATAATTTTTTTTAAATATACAAATAGCACAAACATTAATTAAATTTAAAAAATATCAAGATTTGAATGCCCTTATTAAGAAAAAGATTTCACTATGCTAGAACACCTCCGGTACAATCCTTGACGTACTAATAATATTCACCAAAATTTCATATTAAAATTAAAAATTACATTTAAGAACTTCTATAGAAAAAGATTGTTATAAAGCTTTAACAACATTATTAACTTAGTTATTCAATCTATCGAGTATATTCAAGCTAAAATGTTATTACGGTAGGTTTAAATTTGGTGAAAAGTTCAATTCAGTTTTAATAGTTCGAAATAATGCTGAAGTTTTCGACTCGGGTATTCTATGACTGAAAATTTGTACTTTGATGATAACATTAACACTTTTGATGAACAGGATGTCCCAAAAAATGTATACTTCAACTACAATTACAATGTCATTTCTAATATTTCATTAAATAAATTACATTAAAAGCAAATATAAAATCAACACAGTTATAGTCACAGTTTTTACATTAAAGGAGGGTCCCATCTGATAAAGCCACGGGCTTCAAATAGTTTAATTACGCCACTGAGTATACTCAGGTTATTTTACGCTCAGCACAGCAGGCGGTTTACACTTACAAATAGTTTACAAATACCAATAATCTACTAGTTTTGATCAATATAACTATTACACCGACTATTAGATTCGTTATACGAGTAAGGTACTATATTTAACTCAACCTTAAAAAAAACTTTTCAACTCGAAATAAACTTGTATACTCGGTTAACTTTAATAAATCATTAGCTTTACCTTACCCCATAAACCTTTTCATTTAAATTCTAATTTCCAATTCAATCCCTTATCTCTTATCCACCTACATGTAATCTTTTTCAAACTTGAATCTAAACTTATTTAATATCAATTAGCAAAACAAATTCACCATTTAATATTTAATATTGGCGCAATTTATCAATTTTAATTATGTAAGCTCTATAGTAAAAAGTTTATGTTATTATTTTCAGTCAAACTTATTCATTCCCAAGCGACTTTATATCAATCAACATGAAATTCAAAAGTCTCTCCTACGGGATACTAAAAGTTTATGTGAAGAATATTAAATGATAACATCTTTAAGTTATTTACTTTTAAATTAAATAAAATATACTTATTTTTTAACCGACTTTAAAAAAAAAGAAGAAGGTTTTCAATTCGGCTGTATTTTTTATGTTTTTTACCTCAGAACTTTCGACTTGGTGTACCGATTTTGATGATTCTTTTTTTATTTGAAAGCTGGTGCTTTCCGTGTAGTCCCATTTTAATTTGAAAGAAATAGTTTACTACTGCTAAGTGGTTGAAAACTAAGGGATTAAATATTAACTTCTGATTGGATAGCTCGATTTTGATAATTCTTTTTTTATTGGTATAACATAATTTCAAATTAATCTCATATCCATTTTTTATAAAAAAAACTCCACTGTAAAGGGGTTAAAATTAGGGATGAAATAATTCTTTTTTCCTGGCTGACCCGAATTCGATATTTTTTTTCTATTACGTACATCGTACCTTTAAATTGTTCACATTTCAATTTGAAGAAAAAAATCCACCCCCCTAAGGATGAAAATAGGGGATGAAATAGTGACGTTTAACTGAATCATTGGAGTTTGATGATTTTTTTTTTCTATCAGATCATCATTACATTTAAAAGCAAAAAATTTCAACCCTTAAGGGCAAAAAGGGATGATGTAGTAACTTTTAACATTTAACGGCGCTGCCTTATATGAGCAGCGCATTTCGTAGGTTTACCCATATTCAAAGAAATAAAATAAGTTATCAAACTTCAAATGACTAAAAATGGATAAATAAATAAAACTTATAACAAAATGAAAAACCGACTTCAAAATAAATAAAATATCTTAAACAAAAATAAACTAAAAAGTAAAAAATAATTGCGTATCCTTGCAGTGTCTACAATTTACAAATTATTAGGATGATATAATGTATAACTATTGTTATTTTTGGAGTTGGTGTCATCCAAGGAAATAAATATTAATGTTCATTTGTAAAAAGGTTTAATTAGTTTTATTGGTATTTTGTAGTTTAAAAGTCGCTAGATATTGTCACAGTACTAGTATATTGTATACAACTTCATTTGAAAAATAAATTTCATAATGAATTCTCGTTTTTTGCTAAGTACCAATGTAGTCGTATTTCCTTGGCTGACACCAACTTCAAAAATAACAATAGTTGTACATCATATCATTCTAATAATTTGTAAGTTGTAGACACTGCAAGGATGCTCAATTATTTTTTTGCTTTTTAGTGCATTTTTTATTTATTTTGAAGTCGGTTTTTCATTTTGTTATAATTTTTTATTTATTGAATAGTATAACAAAAAAAGTTCCTAATAATACTAGAGCGTTATTATAAAAAAAATCTCCAAAATCGGATCACTCAGTCAAAAGTTCTGAGGTAACAAACATAAAAAAAATAAAGTCGAATAGAGAACTTTCTCCTTTTTTTGAAGTCGGTTAATAAAAACCAAATAGATGAGCAGTATCTACTTAAGTTAAAAAATTAATATTACTCGTATAAAATATATTGTTAACTGTTAGTTTTTGGAATATACATGCTTTCTAGCAAATTGGATAGTCCAATAATTTATTAGAATTATGAAAATTAAATTAATGTAAAATAGAAATCAACCATTTCATATATTCCCCCCATAATAATAAAATGAACCAGTTTGAAATGATCCATATCACCATATCATTCCAATTATTTCGAATAAAAAGCACAAAGCTCTAGATACGAAACGATATCAATATAATTTATGGTTGTTATAAATGAGTATCATTCATTTTAAATTTTATTTAATAAAAGAAAAAGCTTTGACGCAAAAGTATTCAACAATTATATTACTCGACCACAAGGTTCGATACAATTGAAACATTTTAAAACCGATAAAAAATAAATCATTCGTTAATTGTTGTTAATTTAATACCTTTACCTGTTAATTTAAATGTTTGCTGAAAATTTTTTAAGTTAATAAATATTTATATATCATATAAATTTTCCACTCTCACCATTTGGTAGAGTCTTGTCAATTTCATGATAATAATGAGTAGATTATTAACTACCTGTTTTAATTAAACAGAACGTTTTTCGTGAAAATAGTTCTGGCAAATATAATGGCTGGAAATCATATTGTTATACTCCTATTATGTTTACTCTAGTTCTATCTATTAAAATTTAATTTTCAGCTATCGATCTCGACCAAAATTAAATGTTGCCATGGAAGCTATAATATGGTGCATTTTCGCTAAAAAGCAAAACGTTTAGGAATACTATATATTAAGATATTGATTTTTCCCTTTGGTTCTATATTTACTAGATACGTTCTATGCTCTATTCATTATTTTTTAATTATTTTGGATTTTTCGCAAGAATTGTTACCATGTTCTATTTTATTTCAACGGAGCATAGAGAGATTATTATGAATAGGAATATTCTCACAAAAATTAGTATTTTAAATAAAAGTAGAAGATTTTTTAAAATAAGTTGTATAAAAACATATATTTTTTTAATAATCCCTTTGTTTTATAAAATTATCTCTTGTTATATTAAATTATACATACCATATATATAAACCTTTGAATGGCAATGAAATAAATAATTTTTAAAATATTACAAATATTTAATTAAAATATCACTATTTAAATTATTTAGATATTTTATCTATACTAATATATAAAATTGAAGAGTTTGTTTGTTTGTTTGATTGTTTGGTTAAACGCGCTAATCTCAGGAACTACTGGTTCGAATTGAAAATTTTTTTGTGTTGGATAGCTTAATTATCGACGAAGGCTTTAGGCTATACAACATCACTCTACGGCTAATAGCAGCAGAGCATCAATGGAAAATGTTGCAAAACCCAGGAAAATTTTTTACTTTTGAGAGCGTTTGTTGCCTGCCCTGCGTAAATGGTTAAAGTTACGCAAAAATTATGTACAGAAAAATTGTTCCTCTTAAAAAGTTCTAAAAAAAAGTCCGCAACGACATATGTCTATCTTTTAAGGTTGGCCCGCTATAACCTTTTTAATGGTTATTAAAGTTGTTTCAAACATAATGCATTATTAGCGAAATTGTTTTTAGAAACATATTATTAATTCTTACCCAAATAAATACGGGTTTTAATGAAATTTGGTATGATGTTAAATGACAATCTGAGTCATAAAAAAGAATACTTTTTATAACGGGAAACTGTCTCATTTATCCGGGAAATTGAAAAACGGGTTGGAACAAAAATTATGCATAAACTATACATTTTTATTTGAAAATAAATATTGGTGATATTTAAGTATGATGATAGCTAAATATGTGAATCATTATCTACAATACGTTTTATTTCGAAAAATTTCTTATTTCAACGGGAAAATATAAAAACTGGTTTAAAGAAAAATCATGCTGAAACTAAACGTTTTAGCTGATTATAATAGAGTATTTTAATAGTTATAACTCATAATGTCCTCAAAGCAAAAAATAATTTTCTTATCCTACAGTCTTATTTTTATGCAGGAAAAATGTGCGGTTCCCGTAGGAAAAATATGTTTTTATTATTCACAGGGCAAAAGATTACCATAATTTCTTACAATAAGGTGGTTAATTGAGAGTCAGAGAATAAATATAGGCTACCTTTTATGTCAGAATATAGCACGGTTCCCGTAGAATAAGATAAGAATGGTATTCTTCAGAAACTGAGTATTTAAAAGGAGTTTCGTAAAAGTTCATAGATAAGCGTTTTAAGGAATTTTCCTCAAGAAAGATTGGTCCACCTTTTATCCAGGAAAAATGTACAGGCTCGTGGGCTAGATACGTAGCAGCAAAAAATCGACATGATTTCACTCTTCCCGTGGGATAACAAGACAATTGCATCTTACAGGAACCGTGTATTTAAAAGAAGTTTCGTTAAAGTACGTGAAATAGAGTTCTAGCGCATTATCCTCAAGAAGGCCTGATCTCTTTTTTATCCAGGAAAAATGTACTACTCCCGTGGGATAGATATGTTTTTGTTTGTCATAGAGCAAAAGATTGGCATGATTTTTTGCAATAGGGTAGTTGAAAGGTTAGAGAAAAATATAGATTATTAATTCGTATGTTAGAATAATGCACGATTCTCAAAAGATAGCATAACAATTTTACTTATCCTACAGGAATCGTGTTTTTAAAAAAGCTTTCACTAAAGTTCGTGAAAGGGCGTTTTAACACAATCATTCCAAAAAAGTTACAATTCCATAAAAATTACAATTTCTACAGCAAAATATGATTTTTATTTTAACATCCGATAACATCGGTAAATTAATATGTAATGAAAATTTTTGAAACATTGAAACTTCTTTCATTGTTAATTTTTGAATGTCTATAATGTTTAGAAATAAACGTGTTAAATTACTATTGAAAATTTTGAACTTGGTGAAAAACTCAGTTAAATATTATATATAATACATTCAACATTTTCGAATTGTATTGCTAATTAAGGAACACAAGTATAGGTATTTTATAATATACATAAAAACGTATAGAACCAATAAGATAGCTCTTCTAGATAGCGTTATGGAATATCTTCCTGGAAAAGTAGTTTATCTGATTTTCATGAACTTTCTATGAATCAAAGATCTAGAAATATCTATCTGTCTTTTTTGTTGATGAGATGAAAGTTTCCATTATTCAATCTATATAATTTAGATACGCTCAGCGAAGCGGGCCGGGACCAGCTAGTTTAAATATACAACGTATGTAGGATAAAGTGGGGTAATGTGGTTTATACATCATGGGGTAACTACGACCATATTTTATGTTAAAATCTAGATTAATAAATATGTTAAACTTAACTTTTTAATATTTCATTTTTATATCAAATCTTTAGGTTTAATAAATATAATTGTATTTTAAAATATGCTAACATGCAAAAACTTCTTTCCTGTTTGGCTTAATTTAACATCGGGATGAAGAACCTTTTAGAGTAACAAAATATCACTAAATTATATCCTTAAATAAATAAAATTCAATTTCACACTTGAAATAATTTAACATTTACAAGCAACACATAACAAACATTTAAACAACACGTTAACGAAAAATACCAAGCACGATATCAAATGTTTTCACCTCAAAAATTCCATATCCATACCAAATATTTTAATTGTGAAATTTCAAACTGAGCTTCAGATTGTGAAAATGAGATCTGAGAATTTGGCTTTCAAATAAATCAACAAGTGTTTCTAACTTTACATGAAATTTGCGACACCGAGTCGTTATCTACATCACTTTCCATACCCTTTTCTAGCACACCTTCGCGCTACAAGCGCTCCAGGTTAGGTCATTGAACGCAATTTATTTGATCATTAGACTAATTATGAAATTCGGTAGCTGACGTATACAATGGGGAAACAAAGCAGAGCTTCCTTTATCAGGTTTCGTACACAAAGGACGAACAAGGGTCAGTCGATCTTGAATTATTTTTATTTAATAGATAATGATCTTGTCACTTCCAAATCTCTGTAATTAAACATAATTAACTCGGACGGAAAAGTAAAGCTAGTAAACAAAACGTTCTGTTTGTGATAGCTTTTAAGACAAATTTTCTCATTTGGAAACCTCATTTGTACAGACAAGTTTTAATTAAATGCTATATATTTTACTCTTTAAACACTGTTTGTTGCTATTTATTTTTTAGTTCGAAAGCATTGTACATTAAATAAATAAACTATGTGCATTTAAAAAAAGACAAATTAAAAATGCAGTTGAGTAATACCCAAGATGGTAAATAACATTTTTCTAAAAGAAAATTATAGTCTAAGAACGGACTAGTGAAAGAATGTCTACTGTAAACCAAATCAGATAAATTTATTTATCTATATGTAAAGGATGTCCCAAACTTAACGCAAGATTTGAATTAAATAGAAAACACAGTTTATAAAATACGTAGAATAGGGTTATTTATTAAATAACACATCAGACAAATGGCCTCCATGACTTGGCTGGCACTGTTTTATCGAAATTTTCCATGACCATTTTGCATAAATGTGGCTGAATTTCGTTGACTCAGCGTTTAATTACCTCATTTAACGCACGGAAAGTTGTAGGCTTATTGACATAGACCTTTGACTTCAAATTACCCCATAAAAAGAAATGTAATGGTGTTAAATTACAAAATCTAGGGAGCCAATTATGATCACCGAAACGAGAGAGTACACGACTAGGAAATGTCTCATGCAGTTATTGAATTGTTGCACGGACCATATGGCATGTGGCACCATCTTCTTGAAACCACATATCGTCTATATCAATATCATCCAACTGAGGTAGAAAGAAGTGTCATCATGTCACGATATCGAGCATCAGTAATGGGTCCCATACACGTTGAGATCTGCATCGATACATGTTGCAAGTATCAGTATCGTAATACAAATCTCACAGTGTATGGGTCGGTCTCAGTATCGCTGCATCGGTATCAGGTGGTATCGCTCTCTGCATCGCTGTACTGCAACCTCGATGCCGATCGCATGAGACTGATACATGTTGCAATGTGTGTGGTCACACTATTATGTATCGCGCTACTAAAGCATAAACAGTGTGATTAAACTGATATATCACGAGTTCATCTCAAGGTGTAGGAACAGTTGAAACAACATGTATACAAGTCTCAGATACATGTATCGCTGCCTGACATGACATGTATCGATATAGATCTCTACGTATAGGGACAGTTGAAACATGGTTACAAGTCTCAGATACATGTATCGCTACCTGACGCGATTCATGTATCGATGCAGATCTCAAAGTGTATGGGGCCCATAACAGTCACGGTTTCACCAGTTTCATTTTCAAAAAAGTATGGTCCAATGATGCCTCCAACCCAAAATCCGCACCAAACAGGGACACACTGTGGATGAATTTGTTTTTCGACGATCACATGTGGGTTTTCCGGACCCCAAATACGGCAATTTTGGATATTAAAAAAGCCATCAAGGTGAAAATTTACTTCTACGCTTAGGATGATTTTGCTCGAAAAGTCAGCATCCACTTGTTGATGTTCAATGTTCAAATGGCAGAAAATTCAAATCTTGCCTTAATTTTGGGACGTAAATTTTTCCGGACGTTTTATAAAATTGGTAATTTTATAGATTGGAAAATGGCACCTATTACCCTGTTTCTTGACAATATCTCCTTTGTGGCTCATTTTATGGCAAAAACACTTCTTTACAAAATGAAAGAAGAAGAAATTTCCTACAGTTTATGTAATAATCCTTTTTCGAAAAAAATTGACAATCTTTGCTTACGAGTGCCACAAACCCAGGATTTTTCCAAAGAAAAATTTCAAATAAAAGGCTGGAGTTTCATGAATATAATAACCCTAGCAAGCTTAAAAAAGTCTTTGAAGCTGTTTTTGAAAAAAAAAAATGTAAAATTAAACTCAAGAACCCATAGAAGAAAGTGAGGCAAGCCGATTTCAAACAACGGCTTACGGTACAACTAGATGAAAGATAAGGAAAATTTTCAATTTCGTAAGTTTTGGATAAAGCTTGCGATACGATGTCTCTGTTCCACACAGCACGCACACAAAAATTCTTTAAAAAGTTATTTTTTCGAACTCAGGGGACCTCAAAATATGTATTTCGTGTGAAAACTAGAAATTAAAAATTCAATTCGATTTTAAGAATTTTTAAAAAGGAGTTCAATCTATATATTAATACGTGAAGCAAAAATTTTAAACCCCTTTTGCCGAATATTATACGAACGGAGGAGTATGAAATTTGAAACAATTGAAGTTTATATGGGGAAGTTGCGTTATGAGATAATATTTTTTTATAATAATGCTTCAAAATACCTTAAATTAATGAAAAAAGACGTCACACACACTATCATGCGTTTGACACACACAGACACAAATACACACAAATATGTAGATTTTTAAATTTCAGTTGTTCAGTTTGACCACAGACTTCAACCATATTCCAAATGTCATTATTTAAACAAAATATTGTGAGAGGAATTTAAATTTTGAAATTGTAATTATTGAAATTGAAGGAAACAAATTTAACCGATTATTTGATTGTTGAGTAATATTATTAAAAATATATTTAAAAGATACGTATAACTTCAAATACACAACGTTTCAACCATTTCATTTGGTCTTCATCGGGTGTTTCTTGATAAATAATAAAATAATTCAAACTATATTCTTTTGGCAAAATCATTCAAATAAATTACACAAAAAATGAATTTAGATAGGTAGGTATTATTTGAAAAAAAAAGCTTAGCTTAATTCAAAGTTTTAAACAGGACTTATGCAGCTTATTTCCATGTTTTTATCTTTGGCTTTTAAATGAAAAAATCTAAACATAAAGTTACTTTTGTATTAGGTACTTTTGAACGTAGGAAAATCACTTGAAATTACTTCTGATGTTTCATAGTGATATTTTTTTTTGTTTGTCTAAAAAATATTTCAGAATACTGTAATTTGAATTGACATACAACATTATAAAAAGAAAAATATCTGCTGCGTGGCGTCACAGTACTTTCTTTTACTTTCATTTATGAAACTCGCTGTTGGTTAAAAGAAATATATAAGCACCTTATAACTGTACATATACTGAACTATATACATACAAGTATACATCATATATGTATTTATGAATTCCCAACCTTCACCCCAGAACCGTCCTTAATCGAATTTTCCCAAGGAAAAGTTTCAAATAAAAGTTTTAGTCATTAATAAGTCTAAGAACTATCATAAGCTTAAAGAAAATCTTTGCAGCCGTTTTCGAAAAAATTTGAAAAAGCTCAAAAACTCCGAGAATAAAGTGGAGCTTTCGGTTACCGATTTCAACTAAAAGCTCCGCGGCAAAACAAGATATAATATGGAGAAAATTTCCAAGTTTGGTGAAATTCGGAAAAGCGTTCGATACGATATGGCTGTTACACACAGACATGTTTCTAAAAACTACTTTTTTGGACTCAGGGGACCTTAAAACATGTATGATATGAACGAATTGATATTTAGTTTTGAAATTTTTAGAGAATATTCTGAAATAATTTTGTAAAAGATTTATAGAAGAAAAAAATAAATATTTTAAAACCTCTACACCTATTTCCTTCCTTAACTTAAAATAAATATTTTCAATCATTATATGATGCACTTTCTTTAAATGAACCTTGAAGAAAAAATTAGTCAAGAAATTATTTTCCAAACATTCGCAAATGCAATTCATTATCTGCTGTAGTTAGCTTAGTAACTAAAGTTTTTGAGGCAGTTACAAGTGAAGTGTACCCTTAGGTATGTAAAAGTTGTAACGAATTATGGTCAAATTTCGACCACTGGGCGACCTCTAGTTATAATTATTTTGATAACTTTATCCATTTACCTAAAAGAGGCCACTTTTCCCGACTTAATTCGCTTGTATGAAATCAAACTGATTCCATTAACTTTTAATTTTACAGATAAATGGTCGGATGAAATATGGGAAGTCTCCCTAATTTGCATGAACTAAGTCGCGAGAGTGACTCCGAAGAGGACTCCGTCTTCAGGCACACGGCACCCATCACAGGACCGCAACGAGTCATTCAACGGAACGAAAAATGTATTTTCAAGTATCAACCATCCGTATCACTACCACTTTCAGCGAATATAGGACAAAAACGACACCGAAATGCTTGCCGTACCAGAAGTAATGGAAACCATAATCACTTGTGTGATGATTTGTTAATGGAGGTAAAAATATTTTCATCTCGTTACTATGATATAACTTAAAAATGTTAAATTCCCATCAACTTAAAGGCAAATGCGAAAATTTGTAATATAATTTTTATTTGACCAACTCGAGCTAATTGGCTTCGAGAGCTTAATGTAACATCGCATATATAAAATCTTTTAAACGTAGTACTACCACCAATTGAGTGTTCATACATAAAATAGGAGGAATATAATAAAGTATAGTCGTTTTGGGATTCATGAAAAACCGGGAGAAAAATCCTATTACATCATATAACTGATATTTCAGTTTCACGAAATCACTTTTTCACGGTTCCAATTATTTTTCAATTCTGCAGAACGGAGCTATTTGTACAGAGCTATTACATTTTTTTTTATTTCTCGATGGCTATTAAAAAAATATTTTCCTGATAAAATAACAATCCAATCCAGTCTTTTTATGGGCGATGAAAAATGAAAAATTACTTCGTAGTTTATAATTAACGATTTCATCGGTATTGATAATAAACGCTTTAGCTTTTATATTTTCCATTATCTTATTAATTTTTAACTTAGTTGAAATATAATAAAAAAATGGTTTACTTTAACAAACCAAATCTACAATACCTACAATTTTTACTTGTTAAGAGAAAGTATTTTAGTTTTAGTCAAGTTTTTTAGTTCAAACTATAATGCGTTTTGTAGAAACTTTATTTTTAGACATGTGTGTAGTTGTACTCAAGGTCTTTTATTAAATTTTCCGAAATAAAGCCAATTTATCCTAATATCATTACTATAAACACAGAATACCTTTTAAAATCTGAACTCGATTAGGTTTATCTCTTTTGTGAAAAGCTTATAGGAAGTTCGGAGAAATCCATACGAAGTTTTACATGTATATGGATTTTTGGTTTGTTTATTTTTTTCAGTTTTGAAAATTTTATCAGTTTTAACTTTATTAAAACGCATCTAAATCAGGATTTGTTTTACATTAATTAATTTCTTTAGACACAAAGGGAAAATCTTAAAATGTTACGAGTAAAGAGTTGGAAAATATAGCATCTAGCATTGTATCGTTTATCTATACTAATATATAAAATTGAAGAGTTTGTTTGTTTGTTTGTTTGTTTGTTTGTTTGTTTGATTGGTTGAACGGGCTAATCTCAGGAACTACTGGTTCGAATTGAAAAATTCTTTTAATGTTGGATAGCCTAATTATCGGGGGAGGCTTTAGGCTATATAACATCACGCTACGACTAATAGGAGCAGAGCATCGATGGAAAATGTTGCAAAAATCAGGAAAAATTTTTCTTTTTGAGAGCGTTCGTGGCCTGCCCTGCGTAAACGGTTAAAGTTACGCAAAAATCATGTGCAGCAAAATTGTTCCTCTTAAAAAGTTCTACAAAAAAGTCCGCGACGGCATATGTCTATCTTTTACGGTAAGCCCGCTATAACCTTTTTAATGATTATTAAGTTTGTTTCAAAAATAATTGCGAAATTGTTTTTAGAAACATATTATTAATTCTTACCCAAATTAATACGGTTTTTAATGAAATTTGATATGATGATAAATGACAATCTAAGTCATTAAAAAGAATACGTTTTACTACGGGAAAATGTCTCATTTATCCGGGAAATTAAAAAACGGGTTGGAGCAAAAATAATGCATAAACTCTATTTTTAGTTGAAAATGGATTTTGGTGATATTTAAGTATGATAAATATGCAAATCATTATCTGAAACACGTTTTATTTCAGAAAAGTTTCTCATTTTATCGGGAAAATAGAGAAAAACTGGTTCGAAGAAAAATCATGCTAAAACCAAACATTTTAATAACTCATTTATTAGCTAAGAGTTAAGTAATAACTCATAAGGTCCTCAAGGCAAAATCATAATTTTTCTTTTCATACAGTCCACTTTGTATCCAGGAAAAATGTATGTTCCCGTAGGATAGATAAGTTTTTGTTTTTCACAGAACAAAAGATTACCATAATTTCTTGCAATATGGTGGTTTAAGAGACAGTGAATGATATGGGTTCCTTTTTATGTTAGAATATTGTACGGTTCCCGTAGGATAGGCTAAAAATAGAATCTTTCAGGAACTGAGTATTTCAAAGGAGTTTTCTAAAAGTTCATGAATAAGAGTTTTAACGAATTTTCCTCAGGAAAGCTTGATCTCTTTTTTATCCAGGAAAAATATTCTACTCCCGTAGGGTAGATATGTTTTTGTTTTTCACAGAGTAAAAGATAGACATGATTTTTTGCAATATGAAAGTTGAGGGATCAAATAATAATATAGATTATTTCTTATGCCAGAATAATGCACGGTGCTCAAAGGATAGCATGATAATTGTCTCCTGCGGGAACCGTGTGTTAAAACAAAGGTCGTGAAATAGGTCTTTAAAGTTCGTGAAATAGCGTTTTAACACATTTTCTCTTTAGGATTAAAATAAAAATTACAATTTTCACTTGAAGATATGATTTTTTATTTAACATCCGAAAAATAATGAAAATTTTTGAAACGTTGGAATTTCTTTCATTGTTAATTTTCGAATACATATTTAGAATTTAACGTGTTAAAGTACATTTAAAAAATCAACAATTACATTTTTAACTTTTAACATTTTTAAAGACTCCCCACTCTTTAAAATATGTTAGGCATCCTAAGTGAGCGCTTGCGCTTTTCCTTCTTAATATTTGTGTACTTCTAACTTTTTTTCAGTAGTCAGTAGTCAGTACTGAGCTGATTCATAGATCATTAGACATTCAAGCATTCAGCTCCTTGCAATATATTATAACAGATACAGAAGTACAAGTTTAAAATATATTATTTGTTACAACGGTTACAGGCGTTGCAATAATCAAATAACATTTCAATTTTTTTTACGTTACTCTTTGTTTAAGTTTCATATATTCTTTTTTCTTCATTATATTTTAAGTTTACATACGTAAATTTTATCAATAAAACACCCCAGTAGTGTTATGCAGCGTTCCTTTATTATTTCCGTTCCCGTGACATTTTCTACTATAGTTCCACTCTTACTGATCATAGTGTGATGTACCTAAGATAGCTCATGAGTCATGTTATACTTTTAACGTTACAGACATACAATGTTTTTCTTGGTTTCGTCCGCGTGGTTTTAAATTAGCATTATAGGTACCAAATTTTATCTCTTCAATGGTTCTTAAGTGATTTGTGGATAAAACAAAAAAAGTTTCAACTCCTTTAGAATTGTGCCATAGGTTCCCCACTTTTAACCCTCTCTCACTCTTATCTGACGCAGACGGAGTTGCGCGGGTCAGCTAGTTCTTTGATAAAATAAAAATGATAATAAGTTTGTTCGCGGATCTGATACTGAACCGATAACGAATCAATCCAAGTGGATTTAGGATAATCGACAAACGCATATCAAACCTAATATATTTCTAACTATATATCTATATATCAATACAAAATAACAAGGATCTGAGGAAATATTAAAAAAGAATATTATACATATCATTGTTATTGCTAAAAAATAAAATTTCAGTTTTATTTTATAGACATTAATTTGTATCTTTTCCTTTTTTGCCACTAATTTTCTTTATCTTAAACACCAAAAAAAGCAAAAAATCCAAAAATCTAAAAATCAAAAATGATAAACAACCGAAGAAAATTTACTTTTGGCGCTTGCAAACCAACAGATCATTAACTTTTTTGAAGTGAACCCTTTTTAGGTGATGTAGTGGAAAAACAAATACCGTATAAAACAAGAGTGGTCAATCAGCGGTTCACCAGGAACATTTTTCGATCCGCGAGATTCATCTCACTTTTAGAAAATATATTTGTATCATAATGACTTAAGTAGTGAAAACGTATCTATAAATATAATAAAATTCTGACTAAGGATCTTTACATTGAATATTTTTTGGGAAATCTTATTTTAATAGTCGTTCTTATTGGCACTATATGTATGATACGATAATTGACTATCTTTATGTATAAAAAAATACAGTCCAATTGAGAACCTCCTTTTTTTGAAGTCGGTTAAAAACGAATGTATGTCTGTCTGTCTGTCCTTTATGCATTCCTTAACTGTTCGACCGATTTCGATGAAACTTGAAGTAGATGTTGTTCGCAGTCCAGGGAAGGTTTATCACCTTTCAGATTTTCATCGCAACCCTCACAAGAGCCCCCCGCAGAAAATTGGGAGGGAAATATAAATACACCTAAGTCTGTTTTTACACGGTAGATTGGTTCCAGAAGAAGCCGTGTAAAAAAAAAACCGTGTAAAAAAAGACATTGATCTTATACAAAAATGGGTGATTTGTTCCTAATCTCTAAAACCTATTAAAATTAGTGAAAAACAAGAATTTTTAAGAACAAGAATTCATGTTTATTTTATTAAATCAAATATATAATGCTTATTTTCACAAGCATAGTAATTAATGATAAAAAAGATATGCACTCTATAATATATACTCAATAACTGAATAAATACAAAATATTTTTTGGCTTACCTTTTATCTTAATGCGTTAAAATTAAATTTAATGGAAAATCAAATTTGCCTGCAAAAAATTTCTTTACCAAACACGTCTTATTGCATTGACAGTTCACAAAATATTAACACGTTTCAATTGCTCTGACCAGTAAATTTTATTGTACGCACATAAAGGGAATTCCCCTAAATTAGTGCTATTCACATTTGCTTTGACCAGTAAAAATTGTTTGTACGCGCTAAAGGGGAATTCACTTAAATCTTTAAGCTAGTGTTCGCAAACTATCGATACTATCGATGGTTTCAGACTTTTTTCTTTCATTAATACTTTTTTGTGATATGAACATACTTCGCAAAAATTAAATTTGACAAAAAAAATTTAAGTACATAAAATTTCAAATCGTGCTAAATGGAATAAAATCGTGTAAAAAAATTAAAAATATTCAATTTTCAAACCGTGTTATATCAAAACCGTGTACAAAAAGACCGTGTAAAAACAGACTTAGGTGTATACGTACGCATTTGTTTGCCTCACATTACCCCTAATTTGTAGTGGTAACCTTGACACGACGTTTAAGCTCAATAGCTTTCTTACTCATCGAGAGTATCTCAAAAGGGATAAAAATGAGGGTGTCTCAAAAGAGATGAAAAACAGGGTGTCCCAAATGGGATGAAAAAAGTGGTGGTATGAAATGGTGTGAAAAATGAGAGTGTTCCAAAAGGAATGAAAGAGAGGTTGTCTCAAATGGAGTAAAAAAAATAGAGACTCCTAAAAGAGGAAAAAAATTGAAGTTGTCCCAAAAGGAGTGAAAAATGTAAAATTCTGTCATTGATTTGCGCTTCTCTCACGTAAGAAAAGGGTGATGAATAAACGTAATTTTTCATCTAATGATAGTTTATAAGACAATGAATACCAAAAAATACTATAATTTGAACTAGTGGATGGTTCTGTTGGGTAAATAATTTTTTGTAGCATAAACTACGGAACGAATTTCTACACTTTCTGATGATATTTAGTATAAAAGCCTCTCAAGTTTTATAGGAAAGCAAGTGTTTTTTATTCTCAAAAGTGTAAAGAGTGTAAGGAATATCTTATATAAATATAATAGCTAATATCTTTTATTGACGAAATAGTTAAACAGATATTAAGGTCTTGAAATAAATGTTTATCTTCTTCTGTCAAAATAGCTGAATTTTTATATTTGGGTTGAAAGTTTCTGTTAAGCAATTATCTATTAAAAAATTCTACATATTAGTTAAGGTCACAGAATTATTCCGCATTAACCTGAAATCTTTTTAAGCGTTTTCATTAAAAACGTTTTCCATTGCATGTATATTTGAATTAGATTATTCGAAAACGACCACTTGCTACTGAATTTTTTTCATTAAATTCTCCATGATCCTGGTATTATTCCTATACCTATAATAAAAGTAATTTTCATAAATTTTTTCCTGTTCGTATAAAAAAAATTGTCAATCTCCACCGTTTGTATACTTTTACAAAGGAAACCTCAATATTTATTGACTAATGACAAACAAGTTATCAACTGTGCTTTTACCATCATTACAACGCCAGTATTTTTATGCATTCTCAATTCCCTTTGATCCAGTTTTTATTACGATTGCTATCATCCAAATATTTTTAATAACCTTTATTAAACTATACGAAACTTTATTTTTCACAACACTGAATTTTACAAGTTTTAGTATTTCAATAATATTAACACATCTATTGTTATATTCCACATCGTTTCATGAAAAATTTATTATCACCAAATATGATAGCTAGCGTATGTCAAAGAATTTTAGAATATATAAGGTAATAAAGACAAAAAAAATTTGCGTATTAAATTTAAAAAAAAAAAGCGTTTCAAATAGATTTATTTAACACACAAAAATTTTTTGGTCTCTACCACCTTATACTTATTCTTAAATTCTTTGATATATGTATTTTGTAAATAAGACTTGAAAAATCATAATTATAGCTTATTTAATTTTTTATGTTCTGATTTTGTTTTTTGCCAATCGTTATCATCCATTTAATTTTATAGCAGTTTTACATTTTATTGTAAAAATCGTCTTATGCTCTACTTGACTTTTATTTAAAAAAAAAGTTTATTAGCACTTTAACTAACAATAAGAGCTCATAACTTGCAGACATCTATCTGCTAACATAAGCCAAGTGTGTACTTAAACGTTAAATAAAGCAAATACTTGTATTAAAATGTCCCAAATGTAATCAAATAGCCGGAAAATAGGAGTAGAGGATAGTATTTTGAAACGAAGAATAAAGAGATACTTGGGCGTTTTTCCATCTTAAACTCATTTAGACGTTAGTTGTGTAAAAAGAACCACACATATCGTAGATAGGAGGATCGGTTTGGTGTAAATTATAATAGAAAGTTAGATCAGTTTCATTGACTATTTTATTTAATGACTAGTTTATGTCCGATGTGCGTTCTAATGCCATTTTCATACACTGATAAAAATAAATCATCGTGCCAACTTGGTTTGCATTGAGTCAAATACGCCATGTAATTGGATACGGCGAAACACAGTACCACTTAAGCTTTACTACAGCGTGTATTTGAGGGGAATTTTTGACTCAACTACATGACGGATTTGACGAGACATCTTATGCAACTAAGTCAAAAAAATATATGATTGATTGAATTTAATAAGAATTTGTCTGACTAAATTATTTTTTTTTCTTACAATAACAATTCAATTCATTTAGAAAACATAGGATATTATATTAATTAGTTATTATTTATTTTTAATAAATTATTTTGCTAGATCGGAAGTAATTTGGTTTAAAATTAATTAAAAATAAAATATTGTCATTTATTTAATCTTCAATTTATTGATACCATTTTTATGATATACTATAATTATTATGATTACATTAATCCTTCCTGTGTATAGCTACGAGCTGATCCGGGAAAAAAACACTTTAAAAAAAAAATAAAAAAAAAAAAAACATTAATCCTTAAAAAAAAACATTATTTTTCAAATATATATAAAAATTAGAAAAAAGTGAATATTAGTGCTTATCGGACATATCGTGCTTAACATTGTACTATGCATAATAAATACTTATGTATATTCTCCAATATCACCAGCTTCCTGAAAAAGTTAAAAAAATTATAAATAGGTAGGTTTCAAAAATTTTAAGTACCTAATTAGATAATTTGATTTTAAATATCATTAGTTTACCTTAACAAGTATTGCGAATTGCAATGTCCTCTTCCTCGGTTTGTTTTTTTTTTTATATGAATTGAATATTTCGATGGAATAAGATGAACTAAGAACAATATTTACGCAAACACTTTGGCATCTGTAAAATAAAACATTGTAATAAATTATTTTCATTCAACCAATTCTTACATAATAATATGCAGGTGATACTCACACTAACAGTTTCTTTCCCAAGAATACGTTTGAAATCAGTTATGGCTTGGTAGATTGATAGATTTTTTTTGGCCAGTTTTATCAACTTTTGAAAATTATCAGACCAATTGTTGTAGAAATTAGTCTCATCTGTTTCACACAGTGACTTGAAATCAATATAAATTAACTTATATCCATTATGAGGATCTCTTAACAATGGATATTGTTTTGAATATTCAGATACACTCTCGATTGTTGTAATTTTTCAAATCGAGTATGCGACGTATTAATTCAATAGAGAGGCAGTTTCTCTGAAAAAAAAAAATTATTATGTTCAAATCAGGGTAAGTTTTGCTTTGCTTCATACCACTGCCGAAGTTAGCATCATCCAAAAGATTTCAACGTCCTTAGTATTATTATTTCTCTTCAAAATCTTTCTATATTCACATTCATTGGAGTCATTGTCACGCTTACGTTTATTATTGAACGATATATTCTCCTCATTATCAGTTATTGACTTAATTTCCTGTAAAAATAGTTTTGAGAAGGTTCTGAATGGGTAAAAGTGAACTTAAAATAAAAGAAAGGTGTTCTTTTGAACAACATTAAATTAAGAGACCAATACTTACTTTTAAATAATTCTACTAAATTTGTCAAATTCATTTTATTAAAATATTTAATCATCTGTTCGTCTGCCATCTCGAAAATGTTGAATCAATCACAATGTTGCGAAGTTATAACACTTAAATTGACTTAATTATTATTTAATTTGTTCAAAAAAATTTATCAAGAAAAGAGCGATGTGCGTAATATTTACATAAGACTAACAATAAACTAAACGGCTCTAGGTTACGGCGTTGAGAAGGGATGATTTTAGGTTTTTGATTGGTTTTAGAATTTACGAAAGTAAAAAAGGATGTTGTCACTGCAATATAAATAAAGATGAAAAAGAGACATGCTTTTGCACGTGTCCAAACTTGTCCAAGCTACCGAGGGAATAAGGTTGTAAATGGAAAAATAAATAATATTTTGAACTAGACATTCCATAGTTTCAACGAAAGGCAGATTTCTTTTTTTCAATTACATGACTTTTTGACGGCAATATTTATGTGCTAAGCTTAATATCGTATTCGCCTTAACTCAACGTTTTCAATGTAGTTGTGTCAAATACTGTGTTTTAAACACAATCGAATTTAATTTGGCCCAAACGCATATTGCCCAAATACATAGCGTATTTGGTAAAAAATCATTATTTTTAACCGACTTCAAAAAAAGGAGGAGGTTCTCAATTCGACTGTATTTTTTTTTTTTTTTTTATGTTTGTTACCTCAGCATTTCCGACTGGGTGAAGCGATTTTGATTTGATTTTATTTTATCGATTTTATTTGAAAGCTGGTGCTTCCCGAATGGTCCCATTTTAATTTGAAGGAAATCATTCACTTCTAAAGGGTTGAAAACTAAGGGATGAAATACTAACTTCTTATTGGATAGCTCGATTTTGATAATTCTTTTTTTATTTGAAAGCTAGTGCTTCTCGTGTGTTCCCATTTTAATTTGAGGGACATCTTTCACTTCTAAAGGGTTGAAAACTAAGGGATGAAATATTAACTTCTTATTGGATAGCTCGATTTTGATAATTCTTTTTTTATTTGAAAGCTGCTGCTTTTCGTGGGGTACAGTTTCAATTTGAGTGAAATCGTTCACTTCTTAGGGGTTAAAAACTAAGGGATAAAATATTAACTTCTTACTGGATAGCTCGATTTTGATAATTCTTTTTTTATTTGTAGAACACAACCTTAAATTAATCTCCTATCCATTTTTAAAAAAAAAATCCACTCATAAGGGGTTAAAAATTGGAGATGAAATAATATAATTTTTTTCTGGCTAATCCGATTTTGATAATTTTGTTTCTATTACGTACAACGTATCTTTAAATTGTTCAAATTTCAATTTGAAGAAAAAAATTCACCCTTTATAGATGAAAATAGGGGATGAAATAGTGACATTTAACCGAATTTTGATAATTTTTTTTCTGTTGGAAAGAATAATCCACTTAGTTTTGTTATTACATTTAAAAGCAAAAAAATCAACCCTTAAGGACAAAAAGGGAGGATGTAGTAACTTTTAATATTAAACGGCGCTGCCTCATATGAGCAGCGCGTTTGGAAGGTTAACCATTTTCAAGAAAATAAAATCAGTTATCAAACTTCAGATCACTAAAACGCGGGAAATGAAAAATATTATAAAAAAATGAAGAACCGACTTCAAAATAAATAAAAATTCTTAAACAAGAAATGCACTAAAAAGTAACAAAATAATGGCGTATCCTTGCAGTATCTACAACTTACAAATTATTAGGATGATACAATGTACAACTATTGTTGTTTTTGGAGTTGGTGTCAGTCAAGAAAATAAATATTAATGGTAATTTGTAAAAATTGTAAAAATGTTTAGTTGATAATGGGTATTTTGTAGTTTAAAGGTCGCTAGATATTGTTACAGTTCGAGTATCTTGTTTAAAAGTTCATTTGAAAAATAATTTTCATAAGGTATTCTCGTTTTTTGTTAAGTCCAATATAGTCGTATTTCCTTGGCTGACACCAACTCCAAAAATAACAATAGTTGTACATTGTATCATCCTAATAATTTGTAAGTTGTAGATACTGCAAGGATACGCCATTATTTTGTTGTTTTTTAGTGCATTTCTTGTTTAAGAATTTTTATCAGTGTAGTTTAAATCAAATAAAGACACATTGATACATTAAACAAACAAACTTACTGTAACGGGTGGCGACACCTGATGGGATAAATGACGCCCAAACAGACACAAATCGTGCAAAAAGCTTTGTACAGGGACTGCTTTTGTTAGGCAGAATGCTGTACCTGGAATAAGCAAGAATCCTTACACAACAGTACATGATACATGAGTACATGTATCATGTATCATACATGTACAGATACATGAGTAGAACAGTAGAGTAGAACAGACGAGTTCGTTTAATTAGGTTCTTGAAAACAATCACCAAATGTTTTTATAACCAAAAAAAAACTTTATTTACTTACAAACTTCTAGAATAATCTTCTACCAATGAGGTCTATTGTGATGTGACCTTCTATATTAACCAGCACCTTCCAGTCATGTTCGTCTTTCCGAGATGCTACAGTCTTCTTTTAAAAACTGCCTCCCATAAGCACAAAATGTGCTCCGGCGTTTCTGCCGCTTTCCAGCAGAGACGACATATGTTGATGTCGGCCTTACCGTTCTTGTGAAGATGGTAAGCTAGGGTACAGTGGCCCGTACAGAGGCTTGTTAGGAGCCTTACGTTTCTTTTGCTGAGTGACAATATGCCATAAGTTCTCTACTTGCAGCACATTATGACCTCCTTAGCTTGTCTATGCTCCGGAGTATTTCTCCAGTACGAGGCCTTGGTTTTGGTCTCCCATGCTAGAAAAATGTTTTTGATTTTGCTTTTTGTGATTCCACAAAAATATTCAGGTCTTATGAGGCGCAATTTTTGGTCAGTTGATCGGCTTTTTCAATACCGTCTATACCCTCATGTCCTGGAACCCACCATAGTTAGACCAATATGTACTCCTCATTGTTCGATACGATAATCGCACATCATTAACTGTCAAACAATGATTGGGTTCAAATGTCCACCATTGAAGTTTTTATCGAACAATCTGGAAAATTCTATCGTATTCTATGGATGTCCGTTACAATACATATATCAAATATACAAAATGATTAGGTATATGGTTTTAATTTTGTTTTATTCAAGTACATTAGGTTATTCAATATTTTTGGTTTTTCATCTTCTACAAAACTAAATTATTTTGTGAGAGTCAATCAACAAAATCCATGCGCACACGAACGTATAAAAATCATTGTACATTAGAGTGCACTTCTGTATGTGGGGCGCCAAGATTAAGCAATAAAATTTACAATCGCTTATGCTCTTTAAAATAGCTCTTTTTCATCAACTGTTTTATATGGAATTTTTAGTTTAATAACTATTTAAAAACGAATTGACATGCATTGTTTAATTTTTTAATGTCCAACTCCTTGTTACTTGTGTATGAATTTAAATGAAAACTTCACAATTATTAAGATACTTAATTGTTGGTCGGTATACATTTTTCTTCTCGCACTTCACTACTTCTTTTAAATGAACATCCAAATGAGCAGGCATAAGCATCCAAGTAGTTTTCTAAAAGCTGGCACCCCTGACACAAACATTCAATTTTAAACATTAAAAAGGGAAAATTTAACTAAGAATGCGTCAATTAAAAAAGCACTTTGCAGTCCCAGCTTTTTGTTTACTCCTGAGACACCTTGTATTTCTCAATAGTTTGTGTGGACAATTAGATGGTTCATTGGTCATATTAATTCACTCCATAAACCAAAGGAGGTGGTTTAGAAGCTTTTGGGGAGTACCTACCTATCTATTGAATTGATGCAATGAAATTCTATTTTTGTCTAGCACAAAGTATTACCCCATTGAGATGAATAATTTCAACAAATAGAAATGTGTTGTAGAACACAGTTTTAATGAAATATAATTAGGGTTAAATATTTAATATTTTGGCATTAAATTTTTAAAATAGATATCTTACTTAATTGATTTAATATCCAGTGAAAGATTAAACTATGAAAATTGAGCTCAATTCGTATTATATATTAATTAATATTGTAACATTAACTTGTAGGTATTTATTATAAAAATATTCACATATTGATATTTAAAAAATTAAAATTCCAAAACGATCCCAAACATTATTATTTTTTCGTTTTAATATTTAAAAATTTGAAATTATCTATAGGTGTAGGTAAGTATATAAAAATTGTATTGAGGTTTTACCTGCCAAAATGAACTCAATTTTATTTGAAAATTATCGATTTTACGAGCATAAGTATATCAAATAAAAAATTACGTCCAAAATAAAGTCTGAAAAATGTGCTATGATATCGTCTATAGTTTATATGTAATCATGACTGAGGAAGTTAAAATGTAATTAATGGCCATTAATGAAGAAGAAATTAATGAAAGCATAATGATGTTATGAATGTAAACATGGGTTATGCTTACGCTAAAAATAGAGTATTGAATAAATGCCTACGCCATTACAACAAAAGAGCCCACAATATTTCACCCTCATACCGTCGCCTCGATTAACCTGCGAAACTTACCTGTGAAATTCCATTGTATACCATATACATGTATACAATATATAAATACATATTATTGATTCGATGTAAATTTTGTACTTTTCGTGTAGTAATGTAAAAGTTGCATATGAAAGAGCGTTTTACGAAAATTTTACATTTTAAACTCGATATAATTATTGTTAAATTAAGGGGTTAGGTATACTGGTTTAGAAATTTGAAAAAATCGATTTTTCTTTTCTTTTATATTTTCAAAGCTTAAACCTTTAAGAATATGTCCTTAAGAGAATTTTTCAAAATTTTACTTAGTTTTGGAGCAAGAATGGCTGTTTAAAAAATTAAAGTATTAACTACCATAGTATGGCCACTGTACGTAATTTTACCCGAAACTTTAAACGCATTTTTCTCGAAACTACTCTTTTCGAGACGGTTGCCATGATACCTCAAGTTCTACTGAGCCAATTTACTTGAAATTTGGTGTGAGCCTTTCCAATACATTACTCTATCGCACTAACTAAAACTATAATAAAATTTCAGTTACTCGTAATACTATTTTTTTAAAATTCTAAAAAGTCAAAGAAATTGTAACAAATGTTTTTTTCAGGTAATCGCCATTTTGTGAAAAAAAATTTTTTTTAACTTCTCCGTAGTTTCAGACATTGCGACATTACTCTAGATTAATAATCTTCTTTTTTTGTTTGAAATTGTTAGGAGGGTTGGAATCGTGGGTATGGTCACGTGCCAATTTTTAGTTGCTAATTTTTTGATTTTTTAACTTTTTTAATTTTTGTCTGTATTTTTGTAATGTTAATAAATAACTTATGAAAAAATGGATGGTAAAAATATTGACTGCCTTTTTTTTATGGCACTTCAAAAATTACATGAAATTCATGCCTCTACACCAGAATGCCCCCTTAAAACATTTATTGTAAAAAGAAGAAAAATTGTTAAGCTATGGTTATACAAAGTTTTGCTGTTTTATTTTCGAAAGGGGCAGTATAGACAGAAAAAGTCACTATACAAAGAAAGTGTGGTTCAAGCGTAAATCACTTACTCCAGGCCATAAAAATGTTAAAAATGATCCTTTAGTGAACCCTGATGGCATACTCTTACCACCGTTGCAAATAAAGCTCGGCCACAAAAAATTGTGTATTAGCCTTAAGATGACGGTGGATTTTTATATCTGAAAGAGTAATTCCCGAAACTCAGCGAGGTAAAAATTAAAGAAGGAATATTTGTAGGTTCACAAATACGGAAACTGATAAAGGATAAGAGCTTTGAAGGAAAACTGAATGATCAGGAAAAACTCGCTTGGCAATTTTTGTGAATGTTGTCCAAAATTTTCTTGAAAACCATAAAGTGGAAAATTACAAAGACTTAATAAATGAACTTATAATGTTTTATAACGCTTTGGGATGTAATATGTCCCGTAGAGTCGTATTCTGATTTCAATTTATCCCAATTTTGTTTTGAGGTTGTTAAACCTTTAACTATTTTAAGTAGACTAGGATCAATTGCGATTATTAGATCTGATTTTGCTTTGGCGTGTTCTTCTTCCCATTTTTGAATGTCCTGGATTAAGGATCCATTTCCTTCCCCTAGTTCAGGTCTCGGCTTTTTTCCATTTACGTACGCCCATGTTCCATTTTTAACCGACTTCAAAAAAAGGAGGAGGTTCTAAATTCGACTGTATTTTTTTTTTAATGTTTGTTACCTCAGCATTTCCGACTGGGTGAACCGATTTTGATGATTTTTTTTTTATTTGAAAGCTGGTGCTTCCCGAATGGTCCCATTTTAATTTAAAGGCAATTGTTTACTTCTAAGGGGTTGAAAACTAAGGAATAAAATACTAACTTCTTATGGGATAGCTCGATATTGAAAATTATTTTTTTATTTGAAAGCCAGTGCTTTTCATGTGGTTCCATTTTAAATTGAAGGAAATCGTTCACTTCTAAGGGCTTGAAAACTAAGGGATGAAATACTAACTTCTTATTGGATAGCTCGATTTCGATAATGTTTTTTTTATTTGAAAGCTAGTTCTTCTCGTGTGTTCCCATTTTAATTTGAGGAACATCTTTCACTTCTAAAAAGTTGAAAACTAAAAATTGAAAAGTTGAAAAAATCCACCCCTTATGAATGAAAATAGGGGATGAAATAGTGACATTTAACCGAATATGTATAATTTTTTTTCTGTTGGAAAGAATAATCCACTAAGTTTTGTTATTACATTTAAAAGCAAAAAATTTCAACCCTTAAGGGCAAAAAGGAATGATGTAGTAGCTTTTAATATTAAACGGCGCTGCCTCATATGAGCAGCGCGTTTGGAAGGTTAACCATTTTCAAGAAAATAAAATTAGTTATCAAACTTCGGATCACTAAAACGCGAGAAATAAATAAATATTACAAAAAAATGAAAAACCGACTTCAAAATATATATATAAATTCTAGAACAAAAAATGCACTAAAAAGTAACAAAATAATGGCGTATCCTTGCAGTATCTACAACTTACAAATTATTAGGATGATACAATGTACAACTATTGTTATTTTTGGAGTTGGTGTCAGTCAAGAAAATAAATATTAATGGTAATTTGTAAAAATTGTAAGAAGGTTTAGTTGGTATTGGTATTTTGTAGTTTAAAGGTCGCTAGATATTGTTACAGTTCGAGTATATTGTTTAAAAGTTCATTTGAAAAATATTTTTCATAAGGTATTCTCGTTTTTTGCTAAGTACCAATATAGTCGTATTTCCTCGGCTGACACCAACTCCAAAAATATCAATAGTTGTACATTGTATCATCCTAATAATTTTTAAGTTGTAGATACTGCAAAAATACGCAATTATTTCTTTACTTTTTAGTGCATTTTTTGTTTTAGAATTTATATATATATTTTAAAGTCGGTTTTTCATTTTTTTATAATATTTATTTTAACCATAACAGCTTTGATTTGCATAACCCAAGTGTCATAATTTTCATTCATGAGAGGTTTGATTGCGCTCGAAGACAAAAACATCTCGAATGAAGAAAAAACAGTTGTGTTAAATTTTAGGAAGTACTACTTTTTGTATTTATCAGTTTAATTTCGATCTGGGCCCACAACCTGATAAAGTTTGCACAGATTCATTTATGCAAATGTATAGTTTATCTTATAGTTCAACATCTATGTTTATTTTTAATACATTGTTTTTGTTATTAACTAAAAACATAGAAACCACCCCAATTTGATCCATTTTATTCAACAAGTTACTTAACCGGACATTTTTTACAACGAAACAAGTTAGTTAAAAATTGAAAAATAAATATTTCACGCCTTGTTGCCTATAATGAGAGATGAAGGTAAATTTTTTTTTGCTCTTCTATGTTCATCATTACATACCTACACAAAATTCAATGACTCAATTGAAAATTCTATTTATTTTTTGAATTTGCTTTAGATTTACACATTCATCTCGCGTTTAATCAAAACTGCTGGAACCCTTCAATCAAAGCCCGCACTTCAATCTCAGTCCTTTCATGACGTTTAATTTTTAATTTCCTTTTATACACCAAAAACTCGTTTTGATTAAATCTCTTTTTAATCTTTCCAGCAAATGACGACCTACTCGCCGATTTCAAGCCGTTCAGCCCGGATATTATCCCAAAATCAAACTCAAATAATCAATGTCCTGGGCCGTCGTCGGGAATCACTCAGCAGTTCAATCGGGGCTACCAGTGTGCGACGCTTAATCGGAATCGTCCGCAACACCAACAGCCGCCTGGGTCCCGTCTACACACGACAGATCCTCGTCAAAAATTTAATCACTCTCTGCGTTTCACATGCTTTAATCAGCGCCTCGTTCCTACCCCTAGTCGCACTACAAAGCTCAATTTCCGCATGGCACTGGCCCATGAAAAACAGCTTCATCACCAACCTGAATTTCGGCTCAATTCTAATGTGTGTGTTATATTTATTCGCGTCATGTTCTTCGTTGATAGCCCCAATTTTAATACAGAAATTTGGAACAAAAACGATATTTATCATAGGTTACATTAACTTTGCATTGTTTTTCGGAGCGCATTTTTTCCCCGTTATCTACGTTCTGGTTCCCGCGTACGTTTTAATCGGATTTACTCTAGGACCGATGTCGTTAGGACGAATTACGTTCGTTATGACTTTGGCATCGAAAATGAGCTATATGGCGTCAGACGATGAGGATATTGAAGACCACAAACACAGTTTACGTCGAACGTGTCTCATAAGGCGATTAGCTCGAGCTTTACAAGGCGCTCAAGATATCGGACTTATATTCGGTTCAATTTGTACAGCCGTTTTGATTTCATACACAATTAATTCGGATGGTATCGTGAAAACGGGAAACCAAATTGGCTTTTTAAACAACAATAATATGACGTCCCTGAGCACAGAGTCCCTGGCAGCATCGGTTAATTTGAATAATTCAATTGAATCACAATCAGGGAATAGTATAACTTCATCGGCCGTGACAATATTAAGCACGCCATGTGTAAACGAAACGCTCGTTGCTGATAACAACTGCTCAATAGAAAAAAAGGAATGGGCGCCACCGTTATCGTCAAATCCAGGAGCACTCGAGCAGACATTTTATTACTATGCATCATACGATGACCTGTTTGATGTGGATGATAACGGTAATCGAATTTGTGGCTCGCCCGCTTGTCCTGTGACGCTCTATTTCAATTTCAATATATCCGATAAAGGTCTCACCGACAATTACATTTATATCCTGCCGTGGCGAACGTCAGCTTCACTGACCAGTGTCTATATATCGTGTGCGCTTATTGCGCTATCCTTGGCTTGTGTTGGCTTGGATAGAATTCGACTGTATATACATCAGGATCCGATGGAAAGATCGATGGGGCTATCAACACTTCGAGCGGTTAAAGAATCGTTCAAAGATAAACGGCTACAATATTCAGCTCCATTATCCTTCTTTATTGGACTGGAACAGGGATTTATGTATGCGGATTTTAGTAAAGTGAGTATTTGTTGTACTATACATTTTTAGTTATAAGCTTATAGAAAATTTTCAGCTAAAGTCTGTTCTTAAATCTTAAGTGTGTGCTCATCACTCAAAAAAAATAAATAAAAAAATAAACAAATGCAAAAACTATACAATTAGACCAGGATCGATAATTTTTGAACCCAAAAAAATTACAGTAGGATGAAACCCATTAGAATAGAAAGAGAATATTACAAAAATGAAAGCAAAAATAAATTACGGTCGATCTGAAAGGGGGAAGTGGAAAAGGCGGGATTTTTTTTTATCTCGATTTCCGACAAAACTACAAATCCTATGGAAAAAAATTAAATAGCAAAGTTGTAGATAATAAAAATATCTACAACTTTTGTACTAACACTTGTTTCACATAACCTCAAAATGTATATGAAAAATTCCAATAACCAAGTTTTTGGTTTTTTATTTTTATCTTTTACAAAAAAAAAATGAAATTTGCTAAAAACTTACCTTTTCATGTCCCAAACATACTGTAATTTTTTTGGTTTTAAAATATTTATTTTTTCACCTTATTTTGACTTAATATTGAAAACGGACCCTTTCAATCAAAATTTCTCACATCAAAACATCTGATTTTTTAAAAAAGTTGGTGAGCTTTTTGTCCATTGCAACCTTTACTTTCTGATGATGCAAAAAAAATATACATTACAACGTTAAATGTTCCCAGAAAATGCAATAATTAAAGTGTAACTTTTAATAAATTGCTCAAAATTGTACATAATAGGTACAATTGTACAAACACAACTTTAAGCTATTTATTAAAATTGACACTTTAACTATTGAATTTTCTGGGAACATTTAACATTGTTATGTATAAATTTTTTGCACTACCAGAAAGTAGAGATTTCAACGTACAAAAAGCCCACCGACTTTTTTTCAAAAAGTAAATAGGGTGGTTTTTCAATATTAAGTCAAAATAAGGTGAAAAAAAATTATTTTAAAACAAAACAAACGACAGTGTGTTTGGGACATTAAAAGGTAAATTTATCAAATTTTATGAAAAAAAAATTTTTTTTTGTAAAAGATAAAAATATAAAACCAAAAACTTGGTTATTGGTATTTTTCATATAAATTTTGAATTTTTCGAGTTTTGCACTTTGTCCAGAGGTGGACAACTGCTGGCTCGCCGGCCACATCCGGCCCGCTTTGACTTTACTCACAAAAATTACAGTTTATCGTAAAAAATCGGGCATTTCAACTTTTCTTTTTTTTTTGTAACTTCTGAGATAACTTATATTTCACAATTACAATTCACAAGACAAATTATAAATTCAAGTAAAAATAAATGTAAAAACTCACAATCCGAAAAATCCAAATTGTTAATTTTGTATCTCCAGATACGTATTTCAAACGCCATGCGTTCGTCATCAGTGGATCAAGTCGAAGTGTCTTCGAGAACAATTTCGTGCTGATTCACAAAATAGTCCCGAATTGACCGCAATTTATAGGTCCTTTCGATCCCTTTCTCTTTTGCAATTGTTGCAGCTGGGGGTGCAATCCTTTGGTCCATTTTCTTCTTACCCTTTCCCAAAACGCCGAATAACGCCGAGTCCTGAATCGGTCCTTTCTCCCAATTTAAAACTTTCTCTTTTCTTTTATAAATATCATTGCCTTCGATGGCATCCAATCTATTGTTCTGTTGAACATTTTTCAGAAGTTTTACTTCGGCTAACGTGTGGCCTGTTTCAACAGTATGTTCCGCCACACAAGATTTTTCCGTTCTGGAATATTTTATATTTGCCAGGTGCTCCTTGTGTCTAATTCCTATTTTTCTCCTGGTTTGTCCGACATAGCTTTTCTCGCATTCCATACACGCAATTTGATAAATACCTGACTACTCGTATTGTTTCAAAATGTTTGAAATTTTATTAGATACCCCAGGGAAAAATGTCTGCCTCCCCCATTTGTTTGGTTTCTCCTCCTCTGATCCTAGGGTTATGACGTCCATCAGTTTTTTCCTCCAAACAGCCTTCTTCAGAATAAACTCCACAACGTTGGTCAAAAATCCATTTAAGGCTGCCACTCTTTTTATGTAATTCAACTCTTTCGTGTAGAGTTCATCCGTCAATGGCACGTTCAAAAGCCTATTCACCAGCGCGTGGAAAACCGCATGTTTTTGAGTCCCATGACAAGCTGACTCGGAAGTAATGTATCGGTCCGTGTGTGTGAGTTTTCTATATATATCAAATGAGACCTTTTTCCCCGTTTTACCGATCCTTAGCTCCAAAAAGGGTAGACTTCCACCATCCTCTTTTTCCGCCGTGAAACTTATACCTGATTGTCGCGCATTAAGGAAACCCAAAAACCAATCTGGATCCAACTCCTCACTGTCATAAATCGCAAAAATGTCATCAACATATTTGAACCACACCCTTAGAAATTGTGGACAACTTCTTTTTGCCTCCATCTCAAAATTGTTCATAAACAAATTGGCCAGAATTGGAGATAACGAGGAGACGACGAGTTCTTATAGATTTTGCTAAAATAAATCGAAAATGAAAAATAACATTTTTAGAGTTTTCACTTTGTCCAGATGTGGACAACTGCTGGCTCGCCGGCCACATCCGGCCCGCTTTGACTTTACTCACAAAAATTACAGTTCATCGTAAAAAATCGGGCATTTCAACTTTTCTTTTTTTTTTTTGTAACTTCTGAGATAACAATAAAACACATTTTACGCCACTTCAAATCCAGAAAGGCTCTAGCCCAATAGCCATAAGAAAAGTGCCCCAGGCGGTTTTTGACAAATGCTTCCGTGTGCTGATTCCTCTTCATTGAAAACTTATTGTCGCATAATTTTAACCCGCTACCCCCACTTGTATTGGAGTTACGGGGGAAACTACCCCAGACGTTAAATATTTTTTTCTAGAAAACCATTGAAGATTTTTCCATGAAATTAAAACTGTACGTAGATATAGATAAAACGCATAATATATATTTTTGTAAATCTATAAATGATGAAAAATGTTATTTTTATTTTTTGAGGGTGGTTTTTTACATCAACCTTTAAAGTGACACCTTTTTTTAAAAATGCGATTAGGGCATTTATTATCCATCTTTCATTTAAAAAAAGTCGCTTTAAGAAATTAGCTGTCGCTCACCACCAAAATGAGGTCATCCAGGGAGGTTTGTAATAGACAGCGCATTACGTAAATGCATTTATTGCTTTATGACTTGTATATATATGCCATAATATGGTTTTCGTCAAGAAAAAAGGTCCTGAGAGAGAAATTAATTTTTGAAATTTTTATAGGCCTATTAACAACATAGTGCAGGGATCTTTTATCCATTCTTTTACTAATAATAAATTCAAAGAAAGTTTGATAAATAATACTTAAACTCGTAATTTTTTTGTTCCTTAGATTACGTACATACATACTCAAATATTGTTAGTATTATTATTTGAATCAAGTAATATTTTTATTTGTTATAACTAAAAATAATTAGTAGAGTATTAATTATGAATTTGTATACTTACGGAGGAAGCAAAAACATCGTGTTGTTTTCTGTTGAAAATTAAGTTGGGAAGGATTTCTTTTTGTTTTGGGGCTTCTGCCCCCGGGCCCCGCTTTTAAGATAGTTGAGAGCAGGTGTCAAAACTTCGTTCAAATTCAAGAATTCCCGAAAATCACGCACTGTATTATTAGCAATAGCTCGACGTAGGGATGTTAAAAAATAATCGATTTTTATTTAAATCGATTATTATTGTCTAATAATCGATTTTTTATAATCGATTTCCATCGTAATATTAATCGATTTTTAAATAATCGATTATATAAATTAGCTGTAACGGTTTTTTTCATTCTTGTCATTCAAATATAATAGACATTCATTCAAATATTTGATTGTTAAATTTAAAATTCATTATTAAAAGATTGAAATCGAAAATAGTTTTTGAGGCAATAAGGTTCAAGGTTATAATTTTGTTAGGATGCTCATCATTTCGTTTTTATTATAATAAAAAGTTTAATGGTACTGAAATTGTGTATCAATAATCATATTTGCTTTATTCCTTACCTTGAAAGTTTAATCGAAAATTCGCTTTAATTTTTAGTTTTGAATTGGTTATTTTTATATTCATATCATTTTATTTGATTTTTATTCTGATAAGTTGTTAGTATGAATCTCTTAGGTTTCATCATTATTGGAATATGAAAAGCAAGTAGAATTTTAAATAATAGAAAAAATCGATTTTTTCGCATAAATCGATTTTTTAATTAAAATCGATTTTTGACAAATCGATTAATATTGAATAAAGAAAAATCAATTTTTATTTAATCGATTCTTTTCCATTAATCTCTCATCCCTAGCTCGACGTTCATTTAATTATTTCCTTGTAAGATTTAAACGCCGTCGACTATATTCTCTTCTCTTATCGCGATTCATTTTCAGCAGTTTATTCTTTTCATAATTTTTGTTGTTATTAGTTATTACAATATGTAATGTTTTTGGAGATATGTAGTTTAATTAAATATAACTACTTAGTAGTTAAGATTATTTGTGGGTGCAAATCCCTTCTTTACGATTAGAAAACCACCAAAAGAGTTACTGACAATTGAACAGCTGCTAGAACTTATTTCGGATGAAAAACTCAAAGTTAAGTTTGAGGAAGTAGATACCGTTGGATTTGTTTTGGAGTGAAATCTTTGATGAATATCCTTGTTTACCCAGGAAGGCAATTAGAAAATAAATTCCCTTTGCGACATTATATTAATGCGAACCCGGATTTTCTGTATATGTGAGTACAAAAAAACAATTACAGAAATAGATTGGATGCTGCACCATCTATGATAATTCAGTTATTTGATATACATACAACCAAATTTTTGTACTCACGTAATACAGTGTAAAAAACAGCAACATGCCACTCATTAATTCTTTTTTACAAACGAAGGAATATTGTGAGCCACCACGTATGTGGAGGACACGAAAATATGTTTATAATTTTTTTATCTTTGGGTTCCGCGAAATGTTATACATTGTAGAAAGGTTCCGTACCAAATAAAGATTGGGAACCACTGGGGTAGAGAATTAAAAGTGTACCACAAATCACCATGTATTATGTATATAGAATATAGATGATGACGTACAATTTTCTCTTCATTATCAGTATTCATTTTAAAGTGTTTCTTAAGTTATGAAAAGTATGTGTCATTTTATATTTGCTATGTCAAACATTCTATTTATTCAAAATAATTTCTATTGAAATGAATTTAATGATTAATGTCATCAGTTCGATAAACTGTTGATATCATCCGTTGATTTATTTTCCGGGAATGAGAGTCGACGCATTTAATCATTTACGACGTCGCTATATAGCTATTTCCTTTCCATTCTATTTCCTATGACCAAATGTAGTCGTGGAAACAAAACGGGAGCATATAAGGATAAGATTGGATATGGCGACTACTAGCCTACAAAATATTACAAAAAAAAACTTTTTTCCACGTTTTCTCTCAACTGCATTCTTTAATGAGTTTAATTATTGCATGTTTTTATATTCACATATTTTTCCTCGTTCTTTCAATTAAAATTTTGCAGGAATTTTTGTGGTTGACACATTACATAGTCAAGGATTTTTCATCAAAGATAATCAGATATAGGTACTTAAATTTAAATCAAATAAAGAATAAATTTTTTTCTTAGAATTTGATTTTTCTTATATATCCTTATTATTTATTATTTTCAACCATACAAAGCCGTGGCGTAATATTCAGGTGTCCGGTTTCAAAAAGAAAAAATGGTGGCGCCCATCTTATTAGGTATTATCTTCGAAATCTATTAGAAATTTTAGAACTTCACAAAAATTTAATTTTGTATACGTAAACTTTTAAGTATAATATATAGTACTTAAAAATTGTCAAGTTTAAAACGGCAGTTTTATTACTCGTTACTTTTGTCGTGCGGGATATTTATCATTCAGCGCCTGTTACCGGGGCACTGCTCCCACCACATGAAATGCACAACGTATCTAATGTATTTAATTGGATAAGGAATAATATCTACTGTATTGTTTAAAATAGCATGGTAAATAACCAATATTTTTTTAATATGTGCCTAAAAGATAAAAATGGTTCATGTGGGTTATCCTTAGAAGATAGACAGATACCGTCGGGGACTTTTTTATCAATCTTTTTAAGATACACAATTTCACTGCATATTAGTTTGATCTATCTCGTAAGGTTTAGCCAGCGTTTTGCAATGTAAGTGCACAATGATGTTTGTTTTGACATCACATTACAAATCTTTGAATTTCCCGACTTTTCTCTAATATAATATGAATGTACTATACCTATAAACCTTCCTCTTGAATTATTCTATCAACTACTGAAAACTGCATTAAAATCCATTCTGTAGTTTAAAAAATATAAGGGAGCAGACAACGGGAGCGACTTTTTTTATACTATGTAAAGAAAAGATTATATTTAGAAATCTGCTAAGAAGAATTGTTTTATTGATTGAGAAAACCTTTATATTAAGTCAATTTTATTTAGAAATTTATGTCATTGTTAAGTTTTTATTTGTGTGTCTGTCCGGATATTCCTTAATACGGTTTGGACGTAATGAGACAATCTCAGGACTGATTAGAGCGAGCGTGTAAAGGATGTTACGCATCAGGACCTCTAAAAGGGCTCAGAGATTCAGAAAAACTGTAAAAATTGATCTCTAAACTACCGGTTAATATTTTTAATAGAAACGCAAATCACCTTAAAGTTTTTGGATGAAGTTCCTTTATTGGACCTAAAATAAAACCGTGGAGACTATAGCGAAAACTTTTTCGCGAAGGATTTTTCCTCTCTTTCTCTCAAATTCTAATTTCTTACTCTATATCTTTGTATATATAATTTATACACATTGCTTGCTATTGAAAAAAGTGATATGCAAAATGAAGTGTGGCGACTGTTAGAAAAAAACAGAAAGATCGAGAAAGAAGTAGAGTAAAAAATAAAAAAAAACTTATTCGACTGACTAGTAGACGTTTGTCGACTATACTAAACTATAAAAGTTGTAAAAATCTTTATTCTGTAAATCAAATTTTGTAATTGAAATCCAAATATTAAATTTTGAATATAAATATATTTACCAAGATAATCCACCTTTCGTTTTTATAACCAAAAAAATTATTAAAAAAATTGTTTATTTCTTATTGATAAATAAATCTATTTTAAAAACGAATTTGATACTCAAAAAAATTATGAATAACTAGCTGATACCCGCGATGTCGTCTGCATAGGTTATTATATTAAAAAAATATTTAATTTACGGAGGAAAAACATTTAAAAAATTGTAAGCAAAAAAAAAATTAAAAATAACCGGAAAGAACTTAGCGTAGAACATTTTTAACTATATGCCAAAAAATTGCTCCTGCAGAAATCGCTATTGCTCCAAGTGCATAGTTATTAGTTAATTAACAATTATATTTTCAAAAATTTGTAAATTCAAAAATAAAAATTGCTATATAATAAAAAATATAAGTTTTAATTTTTTTTTAAATTGTTTCTTAAATGCTCTTTCCGGGTCCGGAATTGCTCCAGGTGTATAGTTAATTAGTAATTCAATTTTTAAACTTTTCATGTAATAAAATCCAACGGCAGTTGATGACGTCATAGTACAACAATACATGTATAAATAGATAAACATAATTAATTATTAAAAATATTTCAAAAATTTGATCACTTATTTACATAATGAAAAGAGCAAACAGAGAACTTAAAAAGAAAAAAACAAAACAAAAATTTATATTAAAAATTAATTTGTGTTTTATAGCGATTTAAATTCTTGAGTTTGAAAAATGCTTAAAAATGTAATTATTAATCAATTAATAACTATACACTTGGAGAAATTGCGAATTCTGAGGGAGCAATTTGTTGACATATAGTTTAATTTTAAAAAAAATGTTTCTCGCCAATTTAACTCTTTCTGGTTAAAAAAAATTATATGCAATAATAAAAGCGAGTGTTGAAATGTAATTTCATTATTATAACGGTTGTAACTTAAAAATGTATTTTGAATCTGTATTTACAGTAAAATGCTAAAAGAGAATTTAAAAAAAAAAACTACAAAAAACTGCTCAACAAATAGAAAATAGAAATCAAAAAATGTTTATTAATCTAATCTCTCGCTGAGCTGCATTAAGCCTACACTCAAATATTAAATAATCAGTAGGCAGTGGAAGGAGACACAACCTTTGTCCAGCCCATGCGCATTACATCGTTTGCCCCACTCTATCAGTGTAAAAATTACATTTTTTTAACTTTAATTACTTTGTTTTTAATTAAGATATCGTGATAATTCTTTTTTTATATAAAGACCAAGTACATAAGAAGTAAAAAAAATAATCGAAATCTATCCAGTAGTTTTTGAGTTAAAAGCGAACATTGGAAAACAGCTATCATTTTATGTATATAGATTGGTATATGCAAGGCTACTAAAAGACAAGAATGCTGAGCATACATCAGCCTGATAACGCTATAATATATGACGAAACCTCGCAACCTGATATTCTTGTTGCATTCATTGTAAATCTCGATCAATTGCACTTATAACTATATTTATTAATACAAAATAACAAGGTTCTAAAGAAATATTAGTTTATATTTATCATCATCAGTGCTGGAAAACTTAAAAAAAAGATTACATATAGCTGATAAAAAAACCGGTAGTTCATTTATGAATGCATATTACTCTACACTTTCATTTATCTGATATTTTCGTTTCTAAGAAATATGATAGCTTTTCGATCGAAGCTCAATATTTCCAGATAGATAAAAATGATGATTCTTACATTAAGAAAGCTCGTTTTATGACAAAACAATTAAATAACCAAAGATATATTGCCTTCAAGATAATCTAACTAACGATTTCATTTCCTCGTTCTATTTCCTCATCGCTATCTTTATGTAATCCCATTATTCTATCATTTACCGATATTTCTTCTCCATTCCTTTTCGGAAAACGTAAAAACCAACACTGCAAGAGAAAATTGGAACATAAAAAAAAAAACAAAGAACATTATAGAAAAAACTTTAAATTTACGAACTACCAAGAAAATAACGTTAGCACAAGGATTTTCATTAATGGGGTAGTTGTCCTTCAACTTGAAGAATCGTTTTTTTTTTATTGTTTCGTCTATCAAATCTTTCTCTACTTTACGAGGCACTAATTTTTCAAACCTTAAGCGCTAAATAAAGATTAATTGTTTGCAAAGCCATGGAATGCAAAGCCAATTTAAAATATAATCATTCTCATCGTGACGTTGAAATGAGCTTTTTCAAATATGGAATGAGTTTGGCGAATCACAATGATGTCGTCGCTTTTTGTTTTCAATTTGTAGCAGATTAGCTATAATCAATAATGACTCAACCAAATTTTCGACCAGTAACATTACATAAGCTGCAATTAATTCGAAATATTTTAGCTATTTTTGCTAGCATGTGACGTTTTTAGTCGAGGGAAATTGTCAGTATTTTATTTTTCAATGTACATACTAATGAGTCGCCAAAATTAATTTCTGTCCTGAGTCAATACTAATTTAATATACTTTTAACGAGGATAGTTAATGAAGTTGAGTAAATGCTTCTATCAGATTATTGCCTGAAGGAAATATACCCCACTATGGATAGCCATTCTTAAACATGATGTTTCCAATATTCATTACACAAAATATTTATGGAAACACAGTACTGATTTCAATTTTGAAATATTAGCTCTTTAAACTTTTTATTCATTTTTCTCCAACAGAATGTCACTTCAATTAGATGATGAATATTGAGTGAACATTTATAGTAAAATAGTATAGGTAATAAAAATATCAATGCATTTTTTAGGGGATAGTGGGGTATTTGAGAACACCTAACTTAAAATTATCTAAGTTAATAAAACAAAATAACAATTTATTATAACAAACTTTTGTTATAACATAAAATTACTTACCTACATTAAAATCTAAAATTAAAACTTTTTGAAATTAACATAATTCAGCGCTTGTCGCTTTTGCTACTTGTTTTAAACCTTTTGAAGCCAAAATTTTCGAATTTCTCTGAACGGTATTTATAACGGTTTTATCGATGTTGAATATACGATGACTAGGAAAATTCTATTTTCGTTGGAGGGCTTCTAGTTGGTCGAAAAATAGTTTAATTTCGGTGGTATTAAACGCTTGTATTAGGTTACGTGACGTTGCTTTTTCTGGAGTTCGTAGACTGATGGAGGGATGTCGAGACATGAATGAATAGTACCAGTCTTTACCAGCCATCTGAGATTCTTGGTTAAATTTATGGCTCAATTTGTTGGCTTCAGCAAATGTAAAGGCAATCACCATCATTCGTAGTGATCTAGGTGTTATGCCGTAAAAAGACTCGCAACAATAGAGGATGTATTTTTCCAATTGATTTTCGTAACTATGATTGAAGACAGGGTGTCGTCCTTTTTTCGGTTTCTTAAATTCTTCTTGATGCACTTGCCGGAATAATGTAGATTTTGGAACTCCGTATTTTGTTGCTGCTTTGTTTAAAGAAAGTCGTCGACTGTACCGCAGTGTAGTTTTTCTTGTGTAATTTCTGGGCATCTAAAAAGATAAATTTTTACCCTTAGAACAATCATAATTATTGGAAACAACAGCACAAAATAAAATTAATGCAAACAAATTGATCAAACTAAACAACAACAATTCAACGAAACGTTACATCATAGTTTAAAATAAGAAAATTCTTCGAAAAAATTGTAAAATAATTAATTTATTACATATTAATAAGAAACGTTCACATTTACCCCGCGAAAATCGTTCCAAATTACCCGATTTAGGCAATTCAAATTAAAATGCTCGTTACTTAAAATATTTACTCCATTGAACTTAAATAGCCACATAAAATTAATAAATGGACTGTATATGAAAGATAATAACAAAATATCACGCACTAAAGTTCAAAAAAATAATTTTTAAAAATATTTTTAAAATTGTAATTATTTACTTACCGTGACAGTATGCGGACGACAATTTAAATTTAATTTTTCAGGAACTAATGGTCACTAAACATGTCCATTTACACACTTATGAAAATTTTCGCGACAGAAGAAATAATTAAAATTCAACTGTTTCCAATTACCCGATGTTCTCAAATATCCAACCTTCCCCTACACAAATAGTTCTACATCATTTTGATCAAGACTTTTGCAAGACTTGCTAGAATAGTCTTAAACTAAAAAATCGTATTATGTTTGTGAAGAAATGTTTAACTTATAGGTTTTCATATTTTTTTGACGTGATAACGTTTTATAAATTGATGAACTACGACAACAAGTCTGAAAAAGTTCGGCCATTTTGTCACGTTACCTACATTTGAACCTGTGCGTGCAAGCGAGAACGCGATACAAGTGATAGAGAGGCACGATATTATTGTTGAATCCTAGGCAACGTAGGAATGGGCAAATGTATAAAATATATCGATATATATCGTATCGATATTTACAAGCAATATCGATAGATGCAGAGTAAAAAATATCGATACTTCGATATATCGATATTTTCATCTTAAAACGCGATTATTTGAAAAATTGTCAATAACTATAAGTGTAATAAATTAAAATTATTATAAAATATAATAAAGCTCTCAAAAAAATATTGAATTTGATATTCGGAAATAAATATCAACTATCGATTTTTGATATATCGATAGTTGGTGCCCTTACCTAAGACAACGTGTTTTGTATTTTTCTTTTACAATTTACTTAATAAGATTTAATTGATTTTTTCTTTCATAATTTTCAGTCTGATTTCATTTTGAAAAAATTGTTAATTTTTAATTAACTCTTTTGTATTATACAAAATAATGATAATTCAGTGATAATGATTCAATTCATAAAAGTACGCAATTTTTCATCAATTAGGTGTTCTTTATGACGTTATCACGTAAAACTATCGTCCGTAATCCGACTTTACGGACAACCAATTTTTTTATCGAAACAATATTAAAATTTGTCGAATTGTCTTTGTTCTAAAACTTTGTTTAGAAGTTTATCACCCACTCATCCGATAATCCTGACTTGGTAGCTTAGCGGTTTATAACTTATTTCCTAAATAGAAAGAAAACCAATATAAACAATTTGTAAAATGAAACTTAATGAATCTTGAAGATTACCTCAACAATTCATTATAAAATCTAAGCGTAGGCTGCCCTATTACCGGAACTACCCGAATATTTATCACTAATTGGTAGCCAATTATTTGTTAAACTTAATTTCATATTGATTTTTTTGAGATGACGTACGAACTATAATATTCATGTGACTGAAATTTTCTTAAATCTATATAAAAAAATATTCCAATTCCGTCTTTATACGTATATATTATTAAGGGGCGTTAAAGGGGCGTTCAGTAGTTACGTGAAGCAATTAACGATTTGCCCCTCAAACTATTTAAATGGATTTTGATTGATTTTAATTTTCTTTTGTTTAAGGTAATTAACGCTTTAATATTAAAATATAAAATTGTAAATAAAAAATTGTATGCTTTCATTTTTTCTAGTATCATCATTAATTCAAATACTATTTTTAAGTCTTCCCGATTGTCATTCCCTATTAAAAAATAGCAAAACATAAAATAACCTCATTATATATATACATATATATATTAAAGAAATGTTTAAATATTCATGTTGTCATGTTTCATTTAAGAAGAAAGGAAGACTGTGTTGATGTTTTTTATACATCAGTAACCAATGATTTCATTATTAATATTTATTCTCTTTGTTTCAGTATTACGTGGTGTGTTCCTTAGGGATTCACAATATTAACTTAGTTTTTCTGAGTATGGGTCTTCTTCAGTCCCTTGCTGCTTTTACGTTGAGTATGTTGTTACGATCAATTCGCCGGTGCATTGTTATTGGTACGTATACAACATAAACATTTCCTTATAAAACGAAACGAATTTAAGGTTGTTAAGAAGATGCCAAGAGAAAATTGCAGGGAATATTTTTTTTCATGCTAAATAGTAATTCTACGAGTTTAAAAAGGACAAATGTATCCGTTTTCAGGCTCAAATAAACAATACTTAAAATTAAGAAAAAATATTTGAATTAAAACTAAACCACTAAAAATATAAAAAAATACATTTCAAAATGTTTTAGTTAAATCCTTGGAAGGACTGCGACCACCTCTAAAGGTGGATTTTTTAAAAAAGTTTACCCTTAAAATACTCAAAGAGGGGTTAAAAGTTTTATATTTTTGAGACTTACTTCTAAATGACCATTTTTTTCATATTCTAATATTGCTATTATAAATCTACACACAAAGATTCCACCAGTACTACTTGCATACTATACAGTATACATGTATAAAGAACTTATTGCTTTTGTTGTTTTTTAATTCTTTCTTTTAAAGGTTGGGCAAATTATTAAATACTAGCAGATACCAGCTCGCTTCGCTGAGTTTATCTAAATTTAACTGGTTGTTTAATAGATCATCCATTAATTATACCGTCCATTATTCCAGCCTTAAAAGTAACCTATAGCATTCTCTCCCAAAGTACTACATTGCAAAAATCGTACCAATCTTTTGCTTTGTGATAAACAAAAAACATATCTATCCCACGGGAATAGTACATATTTTCTGAATAAAAAGTAGAACAAGTCTTCTATTTCGTGAACTTTAACGAAACTGCTTTTAAATACACGGTTCCTATTAAATACAATTGTTTTGCTATACCATGGAAACCGTTCATTATTCCGGTATAAGAAGTAAGCTATATCATTTTGTGACCTCTAAACTACCACATTGCAAAAAAGAAAGTTAATCTTTTGCTCTGTAAAAAATATCTATCCCACAGGAACCGTGGATTTTTTCTGGATATAAAGTATACCAAATGTTACACCGGATTATAATCTATATCTATGCCAAATTTCATCTATATCCATTCAGTAGTATTTGCGTGAAAGAGTAACAAACAAACTTTTGCATTTATAATATTAGTAAAGATCAGTAAGTAAGGTTCTTCTTCTTTTTTAGTTAAGTTTATCTTTAAGGCTACCTAACGAGTTTTTTGCGTTTAATACAAGTGATGAAATTTTTGTTTTGAAAACTGTCCTGCTGATTATAGAAAGATGATTATATTGTTCTCTCTTCATAGACTGAGACGTAAATCTATTCTCAAGCCAGAGCTGTGCTTATACTTTTTTTTTGGTTTATTTAAGGTCGCATCAACTACTTTGGTCATTAGCGACCGTCAAATCCGAAAACCCAGAAAAAAAATCTTAGGCTTTCATTGGGATTCGAACCTAGAACCACTGGCGTATAAGGTAACTGTCTAGTCCACCACGGCACTAAGTGACCGCTTATACTAATTTTCTTAAATTTTATGTGAACGAAGTCACGAGTAGCTATTAACTTGTGATGTAAGCGGGTAACAATAAGCCTTACACACCAAATTGACCATTTTACAAATCAAACTGTACATTTGACCTATTAAATGTTTATTATACATAGGAACTAAAAGTTATTGATGAAAGTTATAATGTAAATATACGTCAGTGGTACTGGGTTTGATTCCCGTTGGATCCGAGATATAAGATTTATGACATAATATAAAAATTACCAACAAAAATTTTCTATCTCTAAGCAAGCATTATAAAACCTTACATATTAAAACGACTTAAAACACACAAAAAATAAGCTCCAATGTTCTTCATATTCAAATAGTATATTCTATACAGTTTTCAAAAACATCTCTTTAACAAGGGGAGAGCAAAACTTAAGAAATTTACTTCGTTATGAAACTTTTTCGATATACTGGTAGTAGGTACTCCTTTAAGTCATTTTATTCTTAAAATCACAACAGCTAGTCCTTTTTGAGAAAAAAATTATAGTTTAAAAAACTAAAACAACACGCTTTAATATAAAGCTGTATTAAAAAGTAGAAAATAATTTTTATGTGTGAGTTTGTGTATCAGCAATGGAATTTGCAACAATCAAGTACGACTATTTAATTTGGAAAAAGATTTAATTAACAATTTTGTTATTAATTAAATAATTTATTTGTAGTAAAAAAGCGTGGAGTGCAATTATCTATATTTTCATAATTTATAAATAAGATTGGAGTCGGTAGGATGCCAATACGGTGCAAGTACTCACATAGCTAGTGGTGTCCCGTAGTAGTTCGGAAAACTAGGACTGCCGACTGACACCTGGCGGGGGAGAAGTCGTGGGATAGGAGATTCCAGTAAGAATTCCAATTTTTTCCTTGCGCTTCATTTTTTTTTCATTTTGTTCCTATTTATATAATTAGAGTCATTAGAAAAATATATTTAATTGCACCACACGCTTTTTTTACTATAAATAAATTATTTAATTAATAACAAAATTGTTAATTAAATCTTTTTCCAAATTAAATAGTCGTACTTGATTGTTGCAAATTCCATTGCTGATACACAAACTCACACATAAAAATTATTTTCTACTTTTTAGTACAGCTTTATATTAAAGCGTGTTGTTTTAGTTTTTTAAACTATAATTTATTTTTTTAGTTTTTAGTCTTAAAACGATATCAAAAGCCTCGATTTTTAGTAGGTACTTAAATCTTTTGTTTGACAAAAAATCTATTTTTTTTTTTAGTTTAATAATTAATTAATAATTATTCTGAGCTACACATTGTCAATAGCTGCAAGTTAAGTGTAGCCTAATTACACAAATACGACACAGACAAAATTTTAAATAATCAAACAACGGAAGTGGTCATTGTTTGAAAATTTAAAATTTTGATTGTTAGATTTTCTTTATTTATTAGGTCTTGGACGTTGATAAAATGAATAAATTCAATCCATTTTTTTTTTTCAAGTAACACAAAATATGAAAACTTAGTGACTATATTTTGAACGAAAAAAGAATGACTTTTACCGTCATTCTGTGGTTTGTACGTACATTTAATCTGCAAACGAATATAGATATTTTCTTTTTTTATTTATCCTGATGATCCTAGTCAGGACACAGGAACAAAATTATTAAATTATTGCATTGTCATCAGCCCTTGACCCTTGTGCAAATTTTTAAGTAAATCAGACTTCAAGAAGTAGATGAAAATTACGCTGAAAGATTCCATTACATTCATACATACAGGTCAAGTTAATAAAAGCGTGTTAAAAAACCTTTTCAATTTCGTGTCATTTAAGTATATACTCATCAGCTTATATTATTATAAGTTTCACTCAAGTGGTAACCACGAATAGCCCTATTAGAAGCGTTCATACCTGCACAATGCTGTTCAAAGTTCAAATCTTGGTTCACAAAATGCTTTCCTTATTATCATTATAAGTTGATTTTCCTCCTTAACAACCTTAAATAAAAATTTGTTTTCGAATATAATGAAATCGATGTTAGATATATAATGAAAATGTCTAGTCGTAATGAAAAATGTATTGATTCTGTTTCAGCGGTCGGTTTTGCTTTTCATGCTCTGCTCATAATGGTGCTGGTGTTATGGAAACCATCCGGAGATGATCCAGCGCTCTTTTATGTTATTTCCGCCGCGTGGGGCGTTTGCAATTCCATATGGGAAATGTTGAATTTCAGTAAGTTTCACCCATTCATTTCCTCGTTTCTTCAAATAGACGCATAAAGCGCGAAATTTTCCCGTGAATTTTCATCAAGTCATGTGATTCATTTCGGCAAATGGTCAAACGTTTCTGCTAGATTAACTCCTGACAACATTCATTTCGAGTGGGTGGTGCACATTTGTAGGGAGGCAATATTCAACAGGTTGCCTCAAATATTACATCATTCTAATTTTGAAATGTTGATAGTTGAAATTACCACAAAACGACTCGTTTGACTATCTGCGTTTGTGTTTACAGGACGATTTGGATTAAATAATAATATTAGCTTTTAATTAAATACTGTTATGGTAAGCTGATTTGTTGGTACATTTCAAATACGTCATTTTACCCTAATTCGACGAGAAACCAACTCGTTACACAAGCTAATCTATCATTTGCCTAAAGATGTGGTGCTTAAAGGCTTTTCAACTCTACCTGCAGTCTGCACCAAAATTATCATCTCAGTATCACTCGGAAACTACTCGTATTCCCAACTAACTTCTCTTTATATTCCTTTGCGCTATTTAACCTATTCAAATCTGGAACATTAATCTTTCTAGTTACAACAACTACAAAGCAAATTAACTGTTTTCCACGTGTATTTGAAATGCCAGTGGAGTCCAATTCTAACCCAATAATTTCTTTGTTTCAGCATTAATAACAGCACATTTCCCTGACCAGTGGGAGCCTGCATTTGCAAATTCCATGTCAATTCGGTTTGTGGGATTAGCTTTAGCGTTTGGTGTTCACTCAATATTTTGTAATTGGATCAAGTTAGATTTGCTCGGTTTGTTTCTGCTCGCAGCTATTATTCCGTATGTTATTTTAGAAATGAAAATGGAGAATAGCCGGAAATTGAAGGGTATTAGTCGCTTATAGCCCAGGTTTAATAATTGGTGATTGCGTACGGTTTTTATATTGGAAAGATATTAGTAGATTTTTTCAATGTTTTATACGCGTTTATAGTTTAAATATTAGTCAATCTATTTTGAAATATTGTTGCGGTATATTTAAGATTTGACAAATTCAATGCGAATTAAACTAAATTTTGACATTATTATACTTGTCTATTATAAAATCTGAGTTCTGACCTGCTACAGTTTATCGAAACGAAATTAATATTACCCCAAAATAGTCCTCCGTGAAGACAAAAGGGCATATCATTTTGTGAAAATTACCGAAATTATATTATTATTTTATTTTCAAAGTGAAACTTTTCGTTTGATCGTATAAAATAATTAAAATTTGTTACTTAAAAATTAAAGTGATGTAAAATTAAAATGAAGACGTTTTTAACAATAATCATCATTTTCTAAATAAAATTGAAAGCTTGTTTTGAGCTTTATAATAGTACGAGAGCTAGCGACGTCGAAAAAAAAAGAATTTTAGGTCGGCCAGTTTTTATATATGTTATCTCTCGCACTATCCCGGACATCATACGGGCTGTCGGCTGTCTGGGAGGGGTTGTGTTTATTAGTACGCATTGCACCTGTACAGGTAAAATATTGAAATTTTCAGAAAAACTAAAAAGTTTCAGATGAAATTTGTAGAAAATAACATTTTACATAAAAAATGTCCAGTGACTAATTTTCGTAAAGTTGCTAGTTTCCTCGCTACAAGCTTGTAAAGCTCATTGTATCCATGTCGGCACAACGGCTGTATCTCTGAACGGTCGACTACTCAAATGACGTCAGGTCAAGCCAGCCTTTCCAAGCTGGTAGCGGGCAAACTAGCCACTTTACAAAAATTAGCCCCTGGACATTTTTATATAAAATGTTATTTTCTACAAATTTCATCTGAAAATTTCAATATTTTACCTATACAGGTGCAATGCGTTCTAATAAACACAACCCCTCCCGACAGCCGACAGCCCGTATGATCGTATAACTGGAATAGTGCGAGATATAACATATAAAAACTGACCGACCTAAAATTCTCTCTCGAAAACGTTGCTAGCTCTTAGACTATAATGTTTAAAAGTTCATTATTAAACAAAAACTTATTTTTGTTTAAACAGTAAGGATTTCTGATGATTAGTATAGCTTATCTCAGACGGGCTCTGTATCAAATTTTCTCGAGGGGCCCTTTTGAGTGCTCTTTTGGCTGATATGGCAGTAGCGACCCCTCTGGTGTTAGTTGATATTTTGTGTTAGTAAAGATTTTAATATAAGAATGTAAAGTTTTAACAAAAAAACAAAAAAATGAAATTAAATACATTTTTTTACGTCTTTGAACATAAGTAATTAATTTCTTTCTTAAAAGAAAAAATGTGTTAATTATGATTTTAAGGGGTATTCTGGTGTAGAGGCATGAATTTCAAGTAATTTTTGAAGTGCCGTAAAAAAAGGCAATAAATATTTTCCTATACATTTTTTCATAAGTAATTTGTTAACATAATTAACAAGATTAATACAGAAAAGAATTAAAAAAGTTAAAAATTCAAAAACTTAGCAGCTGATGAAGTAAGGATCTTAAACAACTCTCTTAACAATTTGAAACAAAAGAAAAAGATTATTAATCTAGACTTTAGAGTAATGTCGCAATGTTTAAAAGTAAGGAAAACTTTAAAAAAAAATTCACAAAATGGAGACTGCCTGAAAAAAAAAACAATTTTTTTACTATTTTTTTTTTACTTTTTCGAATTTTAGTTAGTGCGATAGAGTAATGTATTAAGAAGGCTCACCACACACCAAATTTCAAGTAAATTGGCTCAGTAAAACTTGAGATATCATGGCAACCGTCTCAAAAAGAGTAGTTTTTTTTTTAGAGTAGTAAAATTACGTACAGTGGCCATACTATGGTAGTTAATACTTTAATTTTTTTAACAACCATTCTTGCTCCAAAACTAAGTAAAATTTTGAAAAATCCTCTTAAAGACATATCGTAGGTATTCTTAAAGGTTTAAGCTTTTGAAATATCAAAGAAAAGAACATCGATTTTTTCAAATTTCTAGGCCAGAATACCCCCTTTAACATCTTGATTTCTTATCTATATTATCAGTATATAATCAATGATTTATAATTTTTTTTTTATAAAGAGATTAAAGACCAAATTTAATTCACCATTTTGCATATTTCCAGTTGATACATTAAAATATCTATCGTGAAAAGCACGATCAGAGATAGGCAACCCATGTTTCACTTGACCTGTTTATAAAGTCTAAACATCACAACAATAGTTTTCAAATGATGGGGAAACGATAAAAAAAACCAACGACAAAAAAAAGGTTTTCCTGTGAGAAGAGAATAAACACAATTTTCAAACGTGTCGTTTGCTCTTTGGGACTAAAAGTTGCTCATTCTCGATTTAGATAATGGAAATCTACATATTTAAAAATCATATGAAGGAAAAAATTTAATTATATAGAAAAGATCAGAGAAAAGTTTTATTTAAAAAAAAAAACTCTTTATGTGTTTCCTAGTTTGAAAATCTAATTATTCTATCTTTTTTCAATAATTTTCACAAAATGAGTCATTTTGTCTTAACCGTAATATTTTAAACTAGCCACTTATTCGTACTTAAACATATTCAAAATCTGGTACCTACATGTTAAAATTGATTCAATAATTTTTCAACCAAAATATTAAGGTGTACCATAAGTTTCTTCCGCGCCACGCTATGAATGAATCTGCTTGGCTGTGTTTATAGTGGATGTCCTATACACCACTATAAATAAAATGAATAGTGGATGTCAATTTCCTATAACATTCCCCAGACAACGGTACATAACCATTTAATCAAAATAGGATATGTGAATCAATATGAAGTTCGGGCTCCACATCTATTGACGGAGACCGGTCTTATGAACCGCGTCTCTACGAAAGATTTTCCTCGTCAGCGACATGAAAGAAATTATTTTTTTATAGAGTCTTGTCGCTGGAGACGAGGCCAATGGCGGAACTACCTAATCGCTATACCCAGCGACGCGGGGGGGGGGGGGGGGGCGAAAATGTAGAGAAAGTTAATACTAGTGGTGCTGCAGAGAGGGTGCAGTAAAAAAGAGAAATTGAAAAAGAAATAGGAACGTTTAGCAAAAATACCAAAATTATCCCGTTTTCTTAAATCGTTTGCTACGATCACAGAAAATCAAAGTACTTCTAAAGATGAACAGGTGTTTGAACAAGTTTATGGCGCAAATATTAATCCAACTGGCTTAAAACTAAAAAACCAAGGTACTACATCTAGAGATGAAGGGCAATTTGAACATGTTAATAGCAGAAGCAGAAGGTACGGCAATTGATTTGAGTAACAATGAAAATACCATGGATTTCAACCAAGATGTTACTAATAAGGATATTAAGAAACTGTCGTTATTCTTAACGGATAATACTAATTTTTAAAACAAAATATTACACCTGATATGAAAAAAAACATTAGGTATAACTGCTAACTCCTCTAGCCTTTTAAAAAATAAAAAAATGTTGCTAAATTCAAATATACGACGCGATACAAAAAGCAAAAATTCATATAAGGTTGGGGCCGATCAAATTTTTTTGCGGGGGTGGCCTAAAATTTGTAGTTCCGCCACTGGATGAGGCTTGGATTTTATATTAAAATATGCACCGAAAACGCACTTGGTCTAAGCAACTTCAACTGTTGCGAAGCCTGAACTTCATCTGAAGAAGGTTCTTATATATGCATTTGGTGGGACTGGAAAGGTGTAGTGCAGAGGTTCCCAACCTTTTGAATATGTTGTACCGGTATGTAAAAGACAATATGGTCGCGTACCAGTGTAAATATTTTGCACATTTTTTTCTCAAAAACTTTGTCGAACAAAAAAAATCCTTATATAAATCCCCCAAAAAAAACAACATATACGGCGCTGCGCGTACCGGTACCGGTACGCGTACCACAGGTTGGGAACCCCTGGTGTAGTGTACTACGAGCTCCTTCCTCGAGGTGAAACAATCAATGCTGGCAAATATTGCAATGAACTCGATCATTTGAATCACGAAAACGCAAGACCACATGTTGCGTTGGGCATAAGGTAAAAATTATTACAGTTAGATTGGGACGTTCTAACTCATTTTTCGTAGTCCCCAGACCATAAAAAATTCTCTCTGTGGTAAATCGTTCAAATCCATAAGCGAAATAAAAACGCACCTAGATGAATATTTTGCAAGTAAGCCTCAACAATTTTAGAAAGAGGGCATAATGAGGCTTCCTGAGAGATAAAAGAAGGTTATAGAACAGGACGGTTCATATCAACCTCAAACAATAAATATCGTGTATTCATTTCGCATCAAAAAAAGGGAAGAAACTTATGGTACGTCTTAAATATATAGTTTTATCGGTTAACTATAATAACACCTACGAATCAGAACGTTTTGGCGCGGGACGTTTTGGCGCAGACAGTTTTGAGAAACAGGAAGTTAATGCAAAAAAACACCTCCGCATAGTCTTAGGACCCCGATACAATGAAGCGACACCCCCCCACGGGAAAACGTCCTGCGCCAAAACGGCGGCGCACAAATGTCACGTACCGTTAATAAACACATGAAGGTACTTTAAATTAACATAAACCAGTATCAAACAATAACTAATTTCATTTATCCAATGACTAGTTACCTACATTTTATAAATATCCATCATCAAACCTTTTAATCCTTTTGTTTAATTTTAGAAGACTGATATCATATGTTCTGTTAGAAAAACTTAATTCCTAGAAACTAAATTTGAACTAATTGTGCTAGCCAAAGAGATTTTAGTAAAACTTTGTATATTTTATACCTTAAATTTTAACAGATTAGTTTTGAGCTGGTCTCACTAAAAATGTATTTTATAAATATTTTACTTAAATTAATTCTTTATTCTATTCTATATACTGTCTAAATTTCAATGTCTCAATCTACATATAATACATATAGTTTGTTAATGTATAATTTTTGGAATTTGCCGCAAATTACTATGAAAATATTGAAACTTTTGCACGTTGTTATCAAATTGTCTTAAATTGCAATTTTAAAAATTATTGAGTTATAGTTAATTGGGTACTATAGAATATGTGAAAGGATAAGAAATTATATCGTTATTTATTTTTTCTCGTTTGGAAATATAAAAATTAGATTGTAATGTGCCTTTTGATATCTTTGAATATTTACTGAATGGATTTTTTTTTCATTTATATACTTATATTATATATGTATATAGTTATACATATGCTATTGATAAAATGGTACTTACAGACTTTTATCTTAAAATGAAGGAAATGACGGATTTTTGCTTTCATCTGGCGAAAGTTTACATAAATGACACATTCGTTCAACGATATTTTATGTTATGTTTTGTCAACGTATATTATTTATATTATACTATGTTATTGTCAAACCGAATATCCGGATACTTTGAAAAATCCCTTTGTGTTGAATATTTTATAAGAAAAATATCTTTCATATGTGGTGTTTAGGGATAGAAAGAATCTAGAGATAAGCCACTTTGATGAGATGAAATTTAGCGTTTCAATTCACCTGCATAATCTTTGTATCATTATAGCTCTAAATTTTTTTTCTTTTTATTGCTATTCAAAATTATAATTCATAAATTTTCAAAAGGCTCAAACACATTTTTGCGATACTAATCTTACTTATATCGAGTCTTAATTTTTTCAGCCCAGCCCTGTAAATGATGCAGTTCGACTGCATATTTTGCTTGTGATACCTACATATTTTCAATTCTATTTTATTAAAAAAAAAAAATTGTGAGACAAATTAATGAAGTTCAGTATTTACGTAATTAGAGGAATTGAATAAAATGCCTATATTATAAATTAATGCTTAAAATATGTAGTAATATAATATAATAAGTATTGAAATATTCCCTTGTTAAAACCTGCATATTTTAGAAAATTTATTGAATCCCGTTATTATTGATTTGTTATAGAGTTTTTATAACATTGTTTTTCCACCTAAACACTGCCTGCACGATTATACGTAAATGGTAATTCAAAGTTACTTTTTTATGACCCAATCATTTAATAATAAATACGGTAGTTGGTATAAATAACTAATAAGTAGATATAAGAAGTAAAACACTCAACTGGAATTGAGATTACTGAATAATTGTTTTGAAGATTAAAAGTAAGTAAGTATTTATAAAGTAAAATATTGTATATACACCGTAATACTATTAACATTAAAAAAAAACTTATAAACTAAAAAATTATCAAGTAAAAATATGTTGAATCTAAAATGGATTTAACTATAAAAGCAGCTCACGTTATAATGTAAATGCATAGCATAAAATAATATACACAATTTATAATTAATGTACCTAAAAATGTTAATTTTAAATGCTGTTTTACGGAAGAATTTGTGCCAGAATTGAACCAAAAAATTTTTTTTTATCGTAAAAATTCAAGCAAGTTTGAAAAAAAATTAAACTACTTATATCGGTGGACATATTTTCAATTGGTGTAGGTTGCTTTTTTAAAGTTCATAATTGGGAGAAAGTTTTTTTTTGGTCGTTACCTACAATATTTCAATTAATTACTGATCTTATTTTAACCCGGAAAAAAGTTGGCGTAGAACTCTTTTATTATTATTAAACTATATGCCAAGAAATTGCTCCTCAAATGCTCCTTCAGAATCTGCATTTGCTTCAGGTGTAAAGTTAACCGTTAATTAGTTATTCAATTTGTTAAAAACTAAAATATCAACAATTAAAATCGCTATAAAATCCTAGTAAATATTTTTTCTTAAAATGTTTTCATTCAAAAAAGTGCTCCTCGAATGTTCTTTCAAGATCCACAATTGCTACAGGTGTAAAGTTAACCGTTAATCAGTTATTCAATTAAAAAAAAAATGAAAACTATAAGCTATAAAATCCAAATTACTAACTTTTTCTTAAACTTCTATCTTTCAAAAAATTGCTCCTCGAATGCAATTTACGGATCCACAATTACTCCAGGTGTATGGAAACCATTAATTAGTTATGTAAGTATTTGCTCATACTATATTAAATGGAATAAAAGGATTCATAGATCATAGGTTCTTTATCACTGACTTGAAACTTGAAGGGGGTAGGTTTGATTTGACATGTTCTTTTCACACAGGTTCAGGACTTCGAAAAAAAAAACTGATAGAATACGAGTAGTACAAGTACATAAGTAAACATTTTAATTTAACACAAAAGGAAATCATAGATCCTTGAAAAGATGTTTAATTTTTAAAATACATAGATACCAACGGAAAATGATTCGTCAACAAAAAGTAATGTATACGTTCACCAGGATTTGAACCTTCAAATATCAGAGTCAACTGTCACCTAATTTTGTAGGTATTGTTTCTATTAAATTTAAAGTGAAATATAGACAAGAACTCAAATTACTACTGTTTTGCGTTACTTATTCTAATGTTTGTTGAGAAAATTAAAAATGCAATTAGGGATAGGCAACCAATGTTTCACTTGAGTTGTTGGTGAAGTCTATACATAACAATATAAGTTTTGTCTTATGGGAAAAAGATAAACACAATTTTCTGTGAGACTATTATATTAACTTTTTATAAATTTAAGCTACAAGTTTTTAAGCATGTAGGTTTTCAGTTACTCAGTCTGTATGATAGAACGTGTCAAAACCCTTCCCTAATAATAAGTCGGTCGACAGTGGCGGCTCGTCCATAAGCACTGCGGTACTGCAGCACCCCCAAACAAATTTTGTAAAAATACGGTCTATATTCATACTATTAAATGACAATACTATTGATGGAGTCATAATAAAAATATAATTAAATTGTTAAAGATAATAAATTCAATTGTTATGTAAACGAACTGTTTAAATCTTAGTTATAATACGTTGAAATATGAAGTCTGGAACTGTGATGTTCACAGTGTCAATTCAGCCGGTTTCGTTCAGCTTCGTCTATGTACGCTTAAGTTCGTGTAATGCAATATATGCATGTAACAAGCGAAACTGGCACTGTGCTATCCACAGTATGTTCGTGGCCACGATGAAAAAAGTTCGTCGCAAAATCCTACTGTTTTAGGTGGCTAATTAATCTTGTCGCTACTTTCGACTCTCTTTACAAATACATTTACAATAGTACGCTACACTAAAACAAATTGAGTCATTGCTAAGGAATAATATGGATCAAGACCGATTTATCCAGCTAAAAATCGTAGAATGGATTTTGTATACAAATTATACAAAAAATTCATAAATTGAATAGGCACATTATGTTTTTATTTTTTTTAACACAGCACTCCCATGTCAAATTGTCACGAGCCGTCACTGGTCGGTACTGAACCTAGAGATTTACTAATAGGCTTGATTTCAAAGATTTCAAAGTTACTTGCCCCAAATTTGACTTAAAATCAAGTCAAACTCATTTACACTTTGATTAGTGCGAGTAATTAGCGATTAGTTATTCTTGTGAGTGATTCAAGTATGCCGTACGAGTAGTAGCTAAACAGTACAGTGGACTCTACTTGCACGGCACATTTGAATCACTCACAAGAATGGCAACGCTAATCACTCGCACTAATCAAAGTGTAAATGAGCCTTTAGATCAAGTCAAGCATTTATATTGCAAGCTATTTTCTTTAAAAAGTCAAATTTAAAGTATAATTCATTCAAAAAAATTGTCCAACTACTTGACTTAATGAATCTCTAACTGAACTTAATACTGATTTTTAATAACACCTATAATAATTAATAGAAGACTGTTGTCGAAAACTGATATAATCAATAAAATTCGCAAAAGTCGTCTACAAACAAATGCAAAAAATTGAATTTAAGTCCCCAAAATAATTACCTAACTAAATTTGGGAAAACCCAAATTAAATTTGCAAAAAAGGAACCTTCAAATGGCAAACATTTATCAATAAAAACATTCAAAATAACGACACTACACTCAAGAAAAATCAGTTAAATAAACAAAATAAAATCATTCAAATAACTTCGTTATCGATTTTCCACAAGAAAAGATAAACAAAAACTAAATTTTTCCCTCGGTAATATTGAAGCTGACCAATGTTCGTTTCTATATGAACGAATTTTTCCCTGGACGTATTTATTTTTGAAAATAAAAAACTATCGAAACACCTTGCAAAGCATATTTTCACAAAATAAAATCAGAAAGCGATTCTATTTATAGTATTTTATAATAAATGTTTTAAGCACGAATTTAATAAATAGTAGATATACCATATACCAAATTTAAATGTTTAAATGTGGTAGGTAGATATTGTTGAATAATATTACTTGTATCTAATTCTTGGCACAAAAGGTAAAAAAAAAATTATAAAATCACGCGTGACAATAACATTTTTAAGCTTTTCTCAAATAATTCACTTAAATGGTTCAGCACAAAATAATAATTAATGTTAATGATTGTATTTGAAACTTTTAACTCAAAATTACCATCTAAATAAGGCAATTTGTCTAAAACTTTAAACACTAGAAAATAATTTTTTTAAGAAACACTTTTAACGACTACTATATTCAATATTATTAGATTTAAAACGTTTTCGAACTGGCTCAAGTTCAAGTATCTGATATTTTTTATCACATCATAACAGATCATATCATCGGTTATTAACCAAAATCGGCCTGAAATCATAATGAAAATTTAAAACGGATACTTGGTGAATAATTCTACCAGTTCGAAAACGGCTTTAACATTCGATGGAAGTTTCTTGGAATAAAACAGCGTTTAACTCAATGGTAATCGTGATATCCACTTAATTTGCTTATTTTATAAATATATATTTAATAAATATTAGAATTATAAGATGAATAACAAGGTAAATGAGGTATTTTAATAATTTTTTAGAACTTATAATTTAAAATAAATCATATAGATACTTGATAAATTGGATACTATGTTATTTAGTATGATAAAACTTAAAAGAAAAACGTTTTAAGTATTTTAAATGACATAAAAATAATATTGAATCTGTTAATTTTTAAGAAATTTTCGTCAAAATAGATGTAAAACATTATGTAAATTATAAAAGCTGTGACATATCAACTTGATTCGATAATCATGTAAATAAATAAATCATTACCAAAATTTAAAATATTATAAAACTTATTATAGAAGTGTATAAATATTGGTATTATTAAATGTAAAATTCAATCAATTAAAAAACGTAAAATTTATTAAAATGCTTTTTGTGGTTTTCTTGTACCTTAAGGTAATTTTTAGGATATTTTGAGTAGAGCTGTAACGTTAGTGGTACGAGCGGTGCCCCAGCATAAGGTAGGTAATGGTAATACCGTAATGGTATACCGCAGGATAACGCCTGATGAAAGCAGTGAACAAAATAGACACCGCTTTTAACCTTAAACAATTTTATCCTTTCACACCGAGCACTGTAATATCATGATACGATTCTGATTTTGAGATATAATATTTCAACACCCTTAACTACATATACAAATAAAGCTCCGCTTGAACCGTGGCTTAAATGGTTCATTTTTTTTTACACAGCAGTAAAGTAGAGCAACATTTATGGGTTTCTGTTTCAAAACTTTCACGAGCCTAAATAATGAGGGGTGTAAATTGAAAGTTTTTTAAAAGTGAAAAAAATGGTCTCAATTTACAATTTTGCCTGCACAGAATACATCGAATACATCTTTTGGAGTTTACTCTTCTTCACACCAAAAGCTGGATACTCAAATTCTTAAGAATTCATGTTAAGACTTTTTAGGTTTTTCATTTTTCCCAAAAGCAATAAACTGATAATTTTTATACTTTTTTTTTTGCTAAATTACCTATCACTACAATTTTTTACTTATTTCTTCAATCGCAGTCTTTCTACAGTTGATATAAACTTTCAGTTAACTTAAGTTAACCGGGTTCTTAAGGTATAAAGCTAAAGCTATGGAGTATGCTAAAGCTGAAAAGACCTTAAGAGAAAATAGTAAAACTAGTAACTACCAATCAATTAATTACTTTTTGTAAGTACCTAATTTATAAAACGTAAAAACGGGATTCTATTATGTATGGTAACTACCGAAATTGTTTCCCGTAAGAAATCTGTACTTTCAAGGATCAAAAATTGTATATAAAAGTATAAAATAGTTATTGCCTACCTGGTAAATATAATGTTAGCAATCATTTTTCATCACTCGATATCATTTCTCCATATTATAGTAAAAATTCCGTAAATATTCATTTTCTTCTCCTGTGTTGAAAAGGGATGTTTGGTAATTTGTTCACAAAAAGATGCACAACATTTCACTGGAATATTTTGTACAATACGAGTAGAGGTCTACTTTTACCGCTTACAGTCACTTAAAAAATATTGATAAAATTAACGAAAGCACAAAAAGAATCAATGCTTCGAAAATGTAAAAAAAAATAATAAGTTATTAATTGATAGCGAATTTTTCGTGACTATTGTTCATATGACACGTGTTGTCATTGTTTCTAATACCTATATTAAAATTAAATAGTTCGATTTTCCATAATAATGGCGTTTTTATATTTTAAATAATTTAATTTTGATTGTGATAGGTACATAATAAATCTGAAATACATCACAATTCAACTTTTCAAAAAGAAAAAAAAACATTATGGCCAATTAACATATAGGAGAATATAAAAATTTTGTTCAAAATCGTCTTTCTCTTTTATATGTGAAAAATCATATAGTTTTAAGTTAGTTATAGTTTTTAGTTTTTCATATAGTTTAGTTTCATTTAGTTTTTTATATAGTTTCCTATGGAGTGCATTCTGCCTGGTTATTCTCTAAATAAATAATGATCAAAAATCAGCGAAATCAGCCATACTAGATTGTGGAGATAGGGAGACAGGAGATGGTTCCCCCGGGTCTATAGTTGTTAGCAGTAGGTAGCAGAATTTTAAGGAAAGAGACTTCCAAGTATTATGTAAAGAAATGTGAGGGGAGGGGGTATTGTAAAACGTTACGATGCGTTACAAAGAGGGATTCAAATTACGCGTTACGTAACATTGTTTTTTTGCTCTGCCATAAGTTAAAATAAATACCTGTTAATTTATTTCAATCTCTTATTTTATTTATTATTACCGTAAGCGCGATTAAAACAGTTAGCAAATTATTTTAGCGGATTTAAAACGATTGGGCCCTGCGCTTGAGGGGGCTCCGTATCACCGCCAAAATTAACAAAAATTATTTTTCGAAATTTATGGCAAATTTCTAGTATCTAAAAGAACTTACTGTTTGCGATAGCAGGTGGGGATTACCGGAATAACGATACCAAATAGGTGAATTTTATGATACTCTTTTCGAAATTACAGAAATTTCTGTAAGTACGTAATATCCGCAAACTTAAAGCGAGGCAGAATCTCTTGGAAATGATTTTAGTATCACTGGTTTTTTGGTAGGTACAATTTACTGTTCCAAGTCAATTATGTACAATTATGTGCAAGGAAGTTCAAAGTAAACCTAGACCTACAGACATTTTCTGTGTGTAAGACAGTCGCGATATGACCATAGATGTTAAAGCGACTTAAAACACAGAAAATAACAGTAATGGAAGGGAGGGCCTGGTAAATTATTTCCCGCAGGTCCGTTGTTTTCCCTTAAATCTTTGTTAAGAACCACGATATTTTGTACAATATTAGATCTTTTAACTATTTTATTTTAACCATGCTCCAGAGGAAAGAGAACTAGTGGTGATTTTTCCAGGCTCGTACCTAGTTTTTAAAAAGGTCCCAAGTTTATAATTGAATAAACCCAAGAACTCTTTTACAATTATTATAGAGTAAATAATTACTTCTATAACTTTATTAAAACAAAGAGAAACTGAGGACGAAGGGAGAGTTCGATAAATTTCCCCCGAGGTCCATCTTTTTGTTCCGAGACTCTTTTGAGAACGAATATCTTTCATATAGCTTTGCTGATTTTAAAAAATAAACTTACAATAGCAACTTTCAACCATTTATTAAGCCCTTAAGTGAACCTCTGAGTAAATAGTTTTTATGATGAAAAACATAAAACCACTATCTTTATATTATAAAAATTCAATTTAACCTTTTCAGAACTTTATTACGCAATAAAATTTTCATCGAAAACAAAATGATAAGGAAGCCGATTAAATTATGAAATAAAACGCACACCGTCTTATTTTATTTTTTAGTCAATTTTGTTGATATTCCCAAAATCAAAAAACAATGATTTACGTAAAGTGGTTTCTTTTCTCGAGTTTGATCTATACTTGCAGTGCTATTGTAAAAGAAAAATTTTACACTTAAATTCTTTCATACTATATTAAAAAAAAATTTTAGACCAATGTGACCGTGTACTATGACACATTTTGTTCAGATTGCCACAGGTTTATACAACATCAGTTATATCCAGGATTTCAAAGGATTGGATCTAACATCAACTTAGAAATGGTTCCAGTTATCAAGACAGTAAGTGTTGATCTTTTACATATTTCGGAATTTTCTTAATTTAATTTTATATGTTCATAGAGCTATAGATCCAATAACAATTGGGTAGTTCAATGCTATCATGGACCACAAGAGTGCTATATTAATGCAATGGATACTTGTGTTTTTAACAATGAGCAAGCAACAATGTCGCAAAAATTATACTTCATAGGGTGTACTAAATTGAATATTCGTGCAGATTCAAAGATAATGGTTTGCATTTAAACAATAAACCTTAATAGCTAACGCAACGCAATCATTAACAATAATATATTTAGTGCGCTGATACAGCACAAATTCCAGTTCAAACTATCAACGATTGTATCGAATCGAATCAAGGAGCTTATTATTTAGCAAAAGGCTTTCAGGAAATGGAAGCAAAGCAGCTTCCTTTTGAAAATTTTCCAACAATCATAATTAATGACGTAATGTTTTTATATACTTGACTTTATATTATACTCGTGTTTTTTGAAGTGAAACTTCTTTAGGGAGCGACGTAACGTAGTTTTATGCTATCCAGTACCAACCGTAACATTGTCGTTTCCATGACTTTCATAAAAAATATGTAAGCGAGCAGAATACTCAGTCATTGTTTTGAATAGTTACTTTAAAAAAATATTTTTTCGCTTTTTTACGAATATTTAACAATTAACTAACTGCCATTATCTGGTACTGCAGACAGTATTAGTTTAACCGTATTTTGTCGAAAATATGGTATTAAATGCAGTATATGAAATTTCACAATGTTACAAGCTTGAAGCTACTCCTTGCGGATTATATGTTACGAGTTACGTGTAACGCGTGTAACCGTAGGAATAGAAGATCCACTAGATGACATCTAGTGGTGGTAGTGGTGTGAATAGTATTTCTATCGATGGAATCATAAAAAATTATTAAAAACAAGATTTAAATATTTCTTTCCTTACACATCCAAAGATTCATCAAGTCAAGAAGTTAAATTTTTTTTTAAACAAACTGTGCTATGGTGTCTCATAAATGAAGTTAAATGCAAAGTTAATGCTGGACTTGATTTGATATATAAATATTTGGCTTGAGTTTGAATTGATTTCAAGCCAAATTTAGATCCAATAGCTTGAAAATCAAGTCAAGTAGTAAATCTCTATCAACTATTCCCCCGTGAACACAAAACGTCACAGCGCGAAATAGTCCTGCACCATGAACAGAAAATTTTCTCGTAATATAGCTTACATGTATGTTACGGAGTGTGCTACTCGGTCTTTTTATTTAAAAAGTCAAAAAATACAACAATGATATTAAACCGAAAGAAATTTCACTTCTTATGTTTATATGTTATGTACTATGCTATATGAGTTTTTTTTTTTTATTTCTTACAACATTGAAAGATTAACTTTTTAAAAATTATTTTAGGTGTTTAATCAGACTGTGTCATACGAATGTGAAAAAAAATTTGTGAAAACTGTTTGTAAGTATATAGGAGCACCAAAACCCCAAAGTTGTTTATAATAAATGAGATGGAAAATTGTATTAATTTATTATGTAATAGGAGCACTTAATATTTCATATAAGATTGGATTTTATCTTCATGTCGTTGATTTCAATAAAATAATTATCTATTTTAATTAATCTATCAACAATCTTTTTAACCAAAAAAAAAATCTTTACTAACACCAACTTACACCATTTAACGTTAAAAACACCAACTCCTGAAAATATTATGGTAATTTAAAAATATATTATTTAAAACCTTCAATTATCATTGAAATCATATAGTAGGAGATCCGAACCTACATCGACCTTCACTGAGTTGATAATAGAACGAAACATATTTTATCATGAATTTAGTAAATGAGAAAATGCATTAAAAATGGGTTGCCTAAAAAAATCTTGGGCAAAGTATTTTTAATTATTTAAAAAAAATTATTTTTAATAAAATATTGCAACAAATAAAAATAATTTTACACGTCACAAGCGACTGCGATGTTGGGTTTTTTATTATTATCGGTATACTTACCTCGGATCTCTCTATCACACATTTCCACGCGCATTAAAATGTAAATCTTTAAAATTCGCTAACCCCCAATAGGACCGAACTTTTTGCAGACAAACCTATGATGATTTAAATTGTTTCTATTATCTTGATGTTGCAGTATTTTAATAAAAATATATTTTTTTTAATAATTAAAAATAGTCGGTCCAGGATTTTTTTAGGCAACCCATTTTTAATATATATATATATAAGCTATATTTTCTAATATGTTCACTAAATTTACATCTACGCATGTAAACTTCACCAACAAGAAGATACCCACTCTACCCATAACAATAAATGGACAAATTGTACCCTATGCTAACACAGCCAAATACTTGGGAATGAATCTGGATGCTAAGTTGAAGTGGAATGACCATGTTAAAAAGAAAAAAGATGAGCTCAATATTAGGTACATAAAGCTCTACTGGCTCCTTGGGCGCGAATCGGAACTGACCGTCGAGAACAAGCTGTTGATATATAAACAGATGCTTAAGCCTGTATGGACGTACGGAATCCAATTATGGGGCTGTACTAAAAAAGCAAACATGGAAATTATTCAAAACTTCCAGAACAAAGCACTACGCGGAATTGTAAATGCTCGTTGGTATATACGAAACAGGGATCTGCACCGTGACCTAGAGATCAGCCTAGTCACTGAAGAGACCAGGCGATATGCGATCAAGCATAACCAAAAACTTAGTTCATATAAATTCCAACATGTAAAACTTCCTTGATGCCGGCCTTGTTCGACGACTAAAACGAAAGAAGCCTCAGGATTTGAGGGAATAAACATTATGAAAATTATTTTATAATAATTATCCCATACGCGGCGCACCCAAGAAATAAAAATCACTAGGCGATTGTAAAATTGGTCATGATTCGGAAGGTGGTATTAGTGGGTAAAAATCCCATACTACCACGAGGCACGGATCTTATGGTGTCTATTGAAGATTTCCACCTTACAGCGCAAAAAAAAATTACAAATCACAGGCGACTGCGATGTTGGGTCCTTTATTATTACACAGTATACCTTCCTCGGATCTCTCTATCACACCTTCCAGGCGCATTAAAATTTAAATCTTTAAAATTCGCTAACCCTTAAGAGGACCGAATTTTTTGCAGACAAATCTATATCAACGTGTTCGCAATAAAACAGCGTTTATGATGATATAAAATTTTTTATATTATCTTGATGTTGCAATATTTTATTATAGTATTATTTTTTTAAAAATAATTAAAAATAGTCTGCCCCTGATTTTTTTATCCAACCCATTTTTAATATGTTTTATAATTTACTAAATTCTTGATAAAATATGTTTCATTCTATTATCAACTCGGTGAAGGTCGATGTAGGTTCGGATCTTAGACTAATAGCCGTCTACATTAGGGAGCCTGAATGCAAAAGGCATTTTGGGCTAAGAAAGGTGGTTTATGACTTTATTAGTAGGGAGGGTAATGGGTTAAAACTGTCATGCCACCCTATTGTCACGCAATCTCCTCAATATGAACGGTGTCTAAAATTTTGTTTTTCCTATTTCAATATTCGGGATTTTCGGCGGAATAACTCAAACAAATTTTTCATCTTACAAGGATCAGTTTCAAAAAGAGGAAACTCGTACCTGAAAAAAATTTCACCAATAAGAAACAATGCTGATTTCCTACATTTATTTCACATTAACGATTAATTATTGTCAGTGTACCATGTCTTTAGAATGGATTTTTAAATATTTACTACGATAAAGTTATTTACTTGGAATTCTATTAATATTAAATGGTTACGATTTTTTTTTCAACTTGCACACACATATACATTTAAAATTAATAGAGAATACAAATTTTACAATGTTTCATATTCAATATTTCATAAAAGCCATAAATATATCAATATGCAGATATTCTCTATTAGTTTCAAACAAATAATTGACACGAAAGCGTCTATATTTTGTCACAATTTCTATCGATGAAATATAAAATGGAATGTTTAACTCTAAAACACTAACTGATAAATGTTTTAGATTTAAATTAACTTATGGGAACAAATATTTTATTTATATTCCACAAACAGATTAAAGTATTAATCTAGAAGACATTTTATTCAAACGTAAAATGTTCAAAGGAGTCTCTGAGTCTCATTGAATAATTGATGTGTTACAGTCTTTGATATAAAATATTTGATATTCTACTCACAAATGTAGATCAACATTTCTTTTTTTAAGTTGACAACGTAATAATATCTTAATGTTATATTATATTGTTATAAGCTTTGTTCGCGGGTGTGATTCGGAATTAATGCAGTGACTATTCACATGCACACTCTTGAAATGAGTGTTCGCGGGTTAGTAAATTCTGAATTGTTAGTAACAGTTCGATGTTTGCGGTACGCACCAATTTTGTTTGTATCGATTCAGAATTGATTCTTGTGCTCTCGGATTTTTTTTAGGAAGAAAATTTCGATTTTCTAAAGTCATACGCAGTTTGATAAACCGTCCAGTTCTATTGTTAATGTTGTCCTATGTTAGTTCTCGTTTAATTCTGAAATCGTTCGCGAAAAAAAATTTGTTGAACTTGTTCATATCTGGGTTCAGTTCAAGATTTAAAAAAAGACCCGCGAACAAAGCTATTTATTGTCATGTTATTCTTAAAAATAAATCAAGTTTAATATGCAAATGTGTGTTAGTTAATATCTTATTGGTTGTTGAAATTGTGACAGAGTAATAACAACGTTTAGAAATAAGTACTTCATCACTGTTATGTTAATTGTGTAATAACAAGTTCTAATAGAATTCCAAAAAATAAAAAATAATTTAGATATATTATTTCAATACCAACAATTTACGATAGTTCAATGTATAATTTTTTTTTCATAATTGAAATAACCAACATAGGCGTTGAAAAATACAGCCTATTTATACTAAATATATAATAAATACCTGTTTCATCTCATACAAACTTAACATATTTTGCCAGCAAATATATTGTTTTAAATAACTATAATACAAATTTCGTCAAATACGATGGACTGTTGTATCTTATAAAAAATTTACAATGAACGATGTTATCAAATAATTCAAGTTACCAAAAGAAACATGAAAAGCGTAATAATACAATTTTGGAATTAAAAACAGAAAACGTAAAATGAAAAATTTAAAAATTACTTGTTATGAAAAAAAAACTGGTACAGAGAGATTAATTTTTTAGTATCTCATTTGGTTAGTGTTTAAGTATACCAAGTTTTTTATTTTACAAGTAAATTTTTTATGTTATTGTATAAGCATTTATGGATGAGCAGGGTGTTCAAAATCTAATCTACGAGCATTTTAAACAAAAGTTAAATATTGCAAATATAAAATAAAGGAAAACATCGTTAATAAGTAACAAAAAGTGATTTTACAAACTATTTGTCTTTATTGTGAAAAATTATCAGTAGCCACCCACTTCATCCGTCTAACAGAGTAAACTCACAAAGCTGAAATTAATTTATAAGTAACCAGCAAACAATTTTAGGCCCTTGTACGTTTGTAAAAACTTTTTTTTTTTAATAAGACCGGTTTAAAATATAATCAACTTTTGACAAAACGATTATCTTAAATGGCGCTGAGATTTTTGCCTTACGATATTTAAATCACAACATTTAGTAAACTATAAGAGAAAAAATTAAGTTCATGAAAAAAGCAATAATCACTTTCTTAAAACAAATAAGATAATACTTTAATTAATTAGGCGCTTGGTAGCATACGAAAAATTAATTGAGAAATATTTATTTTGGATGCGTTTAATAAAAACGAGGATCCTAAAGGCATTTAAATTGACAATAGTATGCGATAATTAGTGTTAATGTGTAACAATTTTTTCGAATCGCAAGTTTGCAATGAAACGTGATCAAGCAGACGAACTCAAAGTTCATTCGGTAAATTTTGCCGAAGAACTCAAGTTCTGATTGGTAACTCTTCATCGCAAACATTTGGTACGATAAAATCGTCGCTGTCTGCCGTCCGCTAAAACCATCTTTAATCTTTCCTTGCATGCTTTAGCCTAGGAGGAATCAACAACTGAGTGCTGAAAACTATTGCATTAGCAATTTTTACAGAATGTCTTAAATATATGGTAACTATTATTGAAATATAACATGGAACACCTTGGTTTGATATTGTTTCAAACGTCTCAGAATATTATTTTCACACCGAACAGTTTTTTTTTTTTTTAATTTCTCCACTTCAATCTATATAAAAAGATCCAGTAAATGTTTTTGATAAAAATAATAATTTAAAAATTATGAATTTTTAAAACACAATTTTTTTAAATTTCAGCTTAAATAAATTGTATTAATATTATAAAATTTAAATGTTATATTTAACATATTTAACAATTGGGGATTCAAAAATTTTCATTACTACAGAATGTTTCTAATTATTTATTACGTGTGTAAATTATTATCCATGACTTTAAGCCTCGAAAACTAGGCATATTGAATTTGGATAAAAATAATCAAATAATAAACTCTCTATAACTTATTTCTTAATTATATTTACATTAAAACGTTTTTTCATAAACGAAGTAGTTTAGCAGATATTTTACTGTATTAGCACATATACGTGAATTATAAAGTATAAGCACGTTAGGAGAAGAAAGACATTAATACTTCATCTAATACTTGTTGGAAATACGAAGTAAAAATATCGGCTTAACTATTAAGTCTACAAACAAATTTTAAGAAGAAAATATTAAGAAATTATTTGTCAAGAAATTAATATTTGACTATTTTTCTTCATTTTCACAATTTTTTTTAAGTTTTGGACGCTTATAGTTAAACATGAAATAATTTTACGCACATATACAATTAAAAAATTTCCTTAATAATGAAAATTTAAAATTCCTCACTGCGGAATTTGTTAAATAGTCGACAGTGAATATAAAAAGTATTTCTTTAAATTGTATATAATTAATTTTTATGAATTATTAAGCCGCTAAAGTTTATAAAAATTGTGATTTTTCAAACATTTAAGAACTTTAAAAATATTAGGCTAGCAAAAAAATTTACAAGACATTATATATTTGTATTAAAGTTAAAAAAAAGAAAAAAAAATTTCCTGTATGAATATAAAATTACTCTCTTATTGTTCAAATAACTTCGTTTGAAACAGCATTAATTATGTTCTTAATGAAAATAAAAATGTCATTATACGTTACAAGTCATGCGCAACACAAAATTATAATTTTTTTTATATTGCACGTGACTTGCACCGTACAGTATACGGTTTTATTCTCATCCAGAACAAACCTAATATCAGACCACGATGCTCCATGGCCAACTATACTTTATAACATTTACCATATATTGTAGGCATTTGTTCAAGTATTTGTATATTATTCCCGTTATGAATGCACTTGATATAAAATCTACATAAATTTTGTCAATTTAAGTCTCAATCAGAATCTTTCGTTTTACACATACGAATCGAACATTTTTTTCAAAATTCTTCTAAAGTTTAAAAAATCAGATCTTAAGTCCATTATTACATTTGCACCACAACAAGTAGATTTGAATAAATGTAATATATAGCACGTGCAACTATTTCTTGATAATCTTTATCATAGAAATATGCCACTTTACACGTAAAATGTTAAACTTTAGAAGCAAACAAAAAATGTTTCAACTAATATCTCAACAAACAAGTATAAACATTTACTAAAAACGTATTGAATTTTTTGGTTTCATAACACATTTAACAACAATCTGGTATATATAATTCAGAATACATTATATTTGCAAGTGGACTTTAAAAATAAGTCGGAATAATTTTCACAATATTAAACATTAATTTATCAATACTAGTGTTTCTGGTTCCCCATATGACAGTTTTCTTTCAAAGTAAATGCAACGAATAATTTTCATAATTAAAATAGTTACAAAACCTAGTGCGACATTTTTAATATTTACTAAATTAACTAAATAAAACTTTTAAATAAATAAATAACTTAAAACTCTATGTATTAACGAAATTATTTCAGGTTGTTTCCGACTTTCACTCTGAAGAAAAACTGCCAATAAACATTTAATCAATATGCACTGGATACGCATTTTCAAGAAACATATAACAATTGTCTATAAATAGACAAATGTTAAATGAAAGCTTGAATATTTTTCTTTGTATTATCACCCCATCCCAACGATTTGATGTTATAAGCGACACGAGTAGATTCTTTAGTAAAAAAGATAATGTACTCGAAGAGTCTAACTTATTCTGCAAAAAAAAGAAATTATTACGTTCTGTTTAAAAAAAGATAAGAACAATCTTACTTATTTAAACAGGTACATAATGTCCTTTGGGCTTATGGAATATTTTTCCAGTCAATAGACGACGAGTAATTTCTTTCAATAAAAGCGACTTTTCTTTTTTCACTTTTTTCAAGACTCCCTTATTCTCTTGTGCTCTTCTGCTCAAATAGGGCAACACTTCTTTCACCGGCCCATAGGGAATATATTTGTATGCTGAATAGCCAGATTGTCCCAGAGGGAATGTAATGTAATCACACATTCCCAACAGCTGGCCGAAACAAATGACCTTATCTTCGGGACTAACTCCAATTTCTTTCATTTTTTCAATTGCATATCGCACCGTGTCTTCATTGTGTGAAGCCACCATAATACCAATTTTATTGGCTATGCCTCCGGCATCTTTAAACTCTTTGATTCGTCGAAGACATTCAGCAAGAGTTTTATGATACATTTCAGAAGTGGCTTCATAGGTAGGATTCGTTGGGTCCTCGTATCCTAATGCTGCGGCTCTGGCGCGTTCCTATAATTAACAAAATCAATTAATCTTACATTTTGAATTTAATACCAACTAAAATTACCTGCTCTAAATACGCGCCACGAACTAACTTAGCACCAAAATAGAAGTTTTGACGTTTAGCCTGCTCCAAATCAGTGATAACTTCGTTGTAGGTCTGTTTTAAGTAACACTGATATGTATTGAAAACGATGGCTTTGTCTTTGTTGAACTTTCTCATCATCTCTAGTGTGATTCGGGATATTGCCGGTTGGAAATAGGTTTGCTCGGCATCGACCATCAATCGCACATCCATTTCTTTGGCTGTCTTAACAAGCGTATTCATTCGTCTAATCATATTTTTGAACATTTCTTCTTCCTTCGTGGATAGTTGGGTGATAAGTCGAACCATCTTTCCCGTTTTTAAGTCGGGCACAAGGAATGTTTCGCTCAGTTCATGATTTTCATCGATGATTCCCGACCATGGGAACAAGTGGAGAATACTGTAAGTAACAGCGTTAGTAAAAATAAAAGTAAAAAGCAGAGAAGTTTGTTGTCACGGTGAAGATAAGGGAGTAAATCTCTTACAAAAAAATAATTTGATTTCTAATCTATAAGCAGAGAGAAAGTTGAGAGAGCTAGATCGCACAAATACACGTGCTGCCCCTTACTCCGACTACGATATTTGTAACTATCTCTTAGGCACTCGTTTGTTTCTTTCTCCACTGTTCTACACTCCGAACGCCAAAAGCACTAAAGCCAAAACCGTTTCTTTATGGCGTTTGTCGTTCCGAGTGTAGAAATGTGCAAACGAGTGTCCAAGTAATAATTCCAAATTTCGTAGACGGAGTAGAGGGCAGCACGTGGATTCGTGCAATTTGGCTCTCACAACGTTCTCTCTGCCATAAGCCACAAAACGGGATTTAATTTTTATTAATCAACCTCCCTCCCGCTAAGTAGATATTATGCCCAACCTTTCCCTCTATATCAATAATTTTTATTCCGTAAATTTTAAAGTGTATCACCACCTCGTATCTCCTCCTAACACCAAATCCAAAAAATATAATTTTGCGAATATATCTGTTAACGTTACTCGTTCGTGACTCACCGCATAAACCAACATGTGTCTATCATATTATATACTGCACGCAAGCATTTACTGAAGCTAAGGCTAGACCGGAATTGCCAAATTGGGTGTTTTTTTTTAAATATTATTTCATCCGATACTCCTTATTAATTCTCAAGAAAAGTATAAATCTTGCATATACAGTAAAACCTCGCTTAAGAAGTGCCTCCAATAAAGAGTGATTTGTATAATGAGCAAAGAAAAACGTAAAAAATTGACTCCCTCAACTAGCAATGTTTCGTTGAACGAGTGACGAGGGCGGAGGCAAACATTTAACATATTTCTTTAACACAGAGATAAACAGTGGCAAAAAAATCAACATAAGAAAGTATCATTTTCCGGGTACTGTTGCAGAGGAGCACTACCCAGTTATCAAAACAATAATATTTTCTTTGCCAGTTTTGGCTGAAGTAATTAATAACTGCTTAATATTTTTGGTATTTAAATATGTTCCCTTATCAGCTGTTGACATATACACTCAAACACATCTTACTTTCGACGTCGCTTATGTTAATTATTCCGATCAGAGTGCTACCTTCTTTCTTCTGTTCGTTGTCTCTTGTCTTTTCTCTCGTCGTATGTAAACTTTATAATATTTGCTCCAATTTACTTTACGTTCTTAATAAAGGTTTACACACTGCATGTAATAGTAGAAGATCCAAACCTACATCGACCTTCACCGAGTTGATAATAGAATGAAACATATTTTATCATGAATTTAGTAAATTAGAAAATATATTATAAATAGGTTGCCTAAAAAAATCCAGGACAGAGTAGTTTAATTATTTTTTACAAAAATTATTTTTAATAAAATATTACAAAAGAAAAAAATTTACACATCACAGACGACTACGATGTTCGGTGATTTATTATTACACAATAGGTATACTTACCGCGGATCTCTCTATCACACATTTCCACGCGCATTAAAATTTAAATCTTTAAAATTCGCTAACCCCTAAGAGGACCGAACTTTTTGCAGACAAATCTATATCAACGTGTTCGCAATAAAACAGCGTTTATGATAATATAAATTTTTTTCTATTATCTTGATGTTGCAATATTTTTTTAAAAATAGTCTGCCCCGGATTTTTTTAGCCAGCCCATTTTTAATATATTTTCTTATATACTAAATTCATAATAAAATATGTTTCATTCTATTATCAACTCGGTGAAGGTCGATGTAGATTCGGATCTTAGACTATAATACGTACCAATCGTTACGCAGCTATGATGTCGTTCACGTAAAATTTGTTAAAATGAAGTTTTGTTTTAAGTGGAACAATTTTGTATCTTCATAGGCCTAAAAGTTACATTAACACCTAACTGCAAACAGTAGGGTTACTTTAGAAAATTATTGACTCAATTACAGATATTAAAACTTAATTAGAAAAACGGTTTTTTTATGAATTTTCTTCTAATTTTTATAAAAAAAAAGTTTAACCCCCACAAATGATTGATTTTAGAGAATCAATGTTGGGCAAATGTTAAACAGGGGCAGGTATTAGATCTAGGTGCAAGTAATGTTCATTGCGTCTCTGAAGAGAAATTCTTCCCCTTATATCCTTCAAGGCTAAAATTTTTGACAACAAACTGCTCTTGTCTATAATTGAACTCATAACAATTACCCTTCTTGATCTGAGGTAAGTTTTTCCAAGAACTGTTTGACAGAAGCCGTATCCAAGCAATGAGCTTCTTCGAATTTTTTTTCCAAATCCTTTGGTTTTATATGCCGGGCCAACACATTACCTTCTCCTCCAGACAAATCTTTCATATACCTGCGAGTTCGCATAATTACCTCAGATAACTGAAGCTATTTGAAAAAACAATGGAATTAACCAACTATTAGAAAAAAAAATCTACTTTTTATACCAATAATTGCGGTCTTCCAAGAGCTGTTAGTTTAATTGCTGTGATGCCAGTTCCAAATGTCGCACCTTATTGAACGAGAAAGCATACAATTAGTAAAATCTCTAAGATAATTTTTAAAATATTTATTAATAGAAAATGTGTACCAGGTCTAATTTTTAACTTGTATCGTCGTTTAGCTTCAATATTTGATTCAACATCGTAATCTGGAATAGGGATCGATTTCGAGGGATGTAAATGAAAGGAAATAGGAAAGTAGGATAAATTAAATAAAGCATAAGGTACAAACCAGATACAGCTTCTAAGCACTGAATAAAAATCTCCATGTTTCTCTCACAAGTTGCCTCGTTTAAGTAAAAGTAAGTACGGGCAGATTGCACTTTATACCGCCGATCAGCAAATGTTTTATCAACGTGATATTGCTTGATAGCTCCTTCCTCATCTTTTTTATCACCACCCTCTGGGATAGAAGATCTAAAATACGAATATTATTAACAATGATAAATGTTGAAAATTTTAAAAATATATTAATATTTACTCGACTTCACGTTTCTCAGCTTCTTCTTGGGTGATATCTTCCTCCACCGAGTAATCTAAAATCGGTTTGACTCCAAAAGAACGGAGTCGTTCCAAGCATGGCTTAATTTTCAATTGATCTTCACCTGCTACAAAGTGGCCGTAAAATGTTCCTTTCATTAAATACGTGAATAAACGCTCCCCGAATATAGCTTTGCAGTATTTCATAATCTATAACAAAAAAATATATATATATATATGGATTTGATAGTTGATATTTTTTTTAATATTAAATCATAATTAAGAGTTAAAGAGCTGTAAAACGCTTCTAATGAAAAAAATTTTTAAAGACTATATCTTTTAAGTGCCATCCACATAGAGGCGATAGGCAATATATCACTTTAGAAACCGACAAGTGGCACTTCGAGAGATGTCACTTGCGATATATCGCGCGAGCGTGAATCTTTTTTATTTCCTAAACTCAAATTTCAAGTGCCTATCTGTGCGTGTCGCGTCTTATAAATCGTTTGTCGTCTCTCGTTTCAATGTGAACGATGCCTTGAGTTTTACTCAAATTAGCTTGAAACTTTAGAAAAATATTCTCGATTAGCTAATCCGACCCTGCCTTAGAATAGACAAAACTAACTTACAATACAATATGCTAGATGTTGTTCCAAGATCTAATATAAATTTAGATTCAATTTCAATTTCAATGAAATGTGATCGGTAATAAAGAAGCAACATTTTTTTTTCTCAGTAAAAATGTTTTCCTCTGGTATTTATAAGTTTAAAGGTTCTTCATATCAAAAATTATCAAAATCTATTTCAGCAGGTAAAAACATTAAATTTCCCTCAGGTAGTGTACATTTCTCCAGGTTAAAAAGTGCTATATGCACCATTTAAATCCTTAAACTATCCTTATATCAAAAAGCAAGTCAATTTCATTTTTCATTCCTGATCAAAACGAACAAACATTGTTTAAAATAGCTACGAACCTAACACTTTCAAAAAACTAATCGTATTTATATTTTTTTTTCCGCCCTATGTTAACCTTTTACAAAAAATCACATCGATATCGATTCGTGTATCGTCATTCTTGTGTGAAAACCAATAAACATTTTTATTTTTTATTTTAACTATATCCTTAAGAAATCAAAAAATTTTCTGGGGTCGATAAACATGGGCTTCGATAAAACATAACTTCCCTTAATTCCGAAACTCATTTTAAACAAAAAGTCACGTCGATTTATTACTAGGGGGACATTAAATGATATAGCTATTCTATTCTATAGAAGACATTTTTTTAGGATAAAAAATACTTGGGTTTTTTCTTTAAAATATAAACCTCCATCATGGAAAATTTTATTAAAATCCATTCAATTGTTAAAAAAGGATTTACCAATCCTATAGAATAGTGAACTTTTCCAGGTAGAATATATTCGCTGTCCATCTAAAATAATGTACCGTTATAATAGTTATAATTATAAAAAAAAAAATTTAATATAGGGTATGGTTCCGAAAATTACTCCTTACTGGGTGTCGTAAAAAAAATCAGCTAAAAATTAGGTCATTAAAATCAATGTAATTACGAAATCAATGTTCGCCTTGTCTTGATATCTAAATATTTACTTTTACTTAAATTTTATGTCAAATTCAAGTCAATTAGCTTGAAAATCAAGTCAAGAATCCTTGCCCCTTACATACACACAAACTTGCAAAATTTCCATTCTTTCTTTGTAATTTTGTACGGTACAGATCAGTGGCAACATAAAAAAGTTAGCATAATTATATTTTGCGCATGACGTGTACTGTATAATATACAATTCCATGTTCATCGGGAACATATCTATCTATATTAGTAAAAACCAGTATAAAAATCTTGCAATGTAAACCGTTTAGCGCTCATTACACTCGTTGAATGAATGCAGAAACCGTTTTGGCATCCATTAATCACGAGCATTATAATATGTAGGTTCAAAACGATAATAATAGTTGCATATAATAATGATAACTTAACATTTATAGCAATTTGTTTATTCAGAATTTTACTGATCATAAGAGATTTTCGCAGTTTATTAAGTCAAGTATTTATCATCGTCATCTTTAACACTCGATGGAAAAAAAACGAGTGTTATAAGTTTGACATGTGTATCTGTATGTCTGTATATGGCATCGGAACTCCCAAACAAATGAATCAATTGTGTTTTTTCTGTTTGAAAGCTGGTGAGATCTAGATAGTTCTTATTTTAAATGAGTTGTACTAATATTTTGGTTTATAACTGAAATTACTTGTAAAACCAATGCTTGATTTGGTTTGGCATTTGAATATTAATATTCAACTTGAGTGTATGTAGTATTGATTTCAAGTCGCTTAAAATCAAATCAAAAATGAATTTGTATTTTGAATCTAATACTTAAAACGATTTACGATACTCGTTTAGGCGTTAATGAATTAAATTAAAAAATTTTAAAGTTTAGATTTTTATTAATTTCTAAGTATATTATTATGGGCATTCATCTTTAAAACTTCGCTTTTAGTCAATTTATAAAGAAAAAAAATCATACCCACTTAATATAATTTTTAATAATTTACTTTTGTTAGATACCTGATGAAGTCGGAATAACACCGACGAAACGTAGTGTAAAAAGGAAATAAACTGTTAAAATAAAAAACTGGTCTTTTCACCTGATAATTGTTTAAAATATACCCACTTAATGACAGTTTCATTAAGTAATTTATTAACGTAGTAGAAATTACGAGTCATTTAAGCATTAAATAAAATTTGAATATCTCGAAAGCCATTTTGTATGTTTATCTTTTTCAAAACGATTTCGTTACATTTTCCAACAACTAGACTCAATTAAAAGCACCTTTTAATTATTTAATTTAAATGTAAAGGAAATGTTTGAGTTATTACTGTTATCTGTAACAATTTTAATTAAAATAATATCCTCTATGGTAAACCTCTTTATTCCCATAAGTGTTATAAAGCTTTTACTCAAATGGATTATAAATAATGACTGTAGAAAAGAAATAAGATCTACACAAACATTTGTATTAAGCTCCGATGTTCAATTTAATTGAACTACTATTGGATTCCTATCAGTTTACAGAATTGACGTCAGGTGCTGTACATTTGTAAATATTGATCTGTCGAGTAGTATTGTACACATAAACATAAATTTTCCCATCTATTTATTGTTGTATTTAGATTAAAAACATCACACGTAAGTGTTTTTGCAATGTAATGTAATGCAATGTAATGTAATTTTTTCCAAAAATAGTTTTTCTCAGCTGCGTTCTAGATGTAATAAACAGTTGGTTTTAAAGGCCATATTTAACTGAAATGCACGTAGGTAAAATAAAAAATAATAGTGTGTAATGTGGATATAATTTTAGAATGATATTGTTGGAAGGGAATTGGTTGGACGTTGGCATGAAACTACATAAAATGACACAGTATTTGACGTAGATTTAAGGTCTCGGCGGCTAAAAATGAATAACGATGCTGGCCCATATATTATTAGAAAATAACTTGTTAAAAAGTTGATTGATAGAAAAAAGTTGTAGCTATTTTTATTCGCCACTAAGATTAACGTTAACGTTGACATTATGTATACATAGTACAATAGATTTTTATTAGTTGACTTAAGTGACTATCCGTGGTTCGCGTAAAATTTAACGAAAAATGCAAAAACAATTTAGACTCAAGAAAATGAGCCTAGCTGTCTATCAAGAAACAACAAAATTACCTTACAACAGAACAGTTTTTTGAAAATTTTATTTCAAAAATGTAATGTAAAAAAACCTTAAGTTTACCATAGAATATTTTTTTTAATTCTTAAAAAGACGAATTAAGGACCAACAAAAGTAAAGGTGCTTTAATTTGCATGCAGATTCATAATTGCAAAATTAGGATTTAAGAAAGTTGATAATTCAGGAGTAAGACTCAAAATATAAAACTTATACCCTCTTTGGGGCCTTCCATTAACCATGTAACTCGCTCAATCAAAGGAGAGGGTGTGTTCTCGTATTATGTACAGTTCAAACAGCGGTTGGGGAACCGGGGTAAATTACCCCAAATGGGGTAAAAATTAAAGTTTTGGGGGTAATAAGCCATGGCTATATTATAAATATGATATATGTAGTATGGCCGAAGATTGTATTCAAATTGTTCTTACATCAAAAAGGCCCAATTTTGAAGTTATTGTACCAAACATGAAGCAAGATCACTTGTCCAAAATCTGAAGGGGGGCAGTTTTCAATTAATTTTTGTTTGTTCTAATATGAGAATTTTATTTTGTTTGTCTATTACATACTTACTCGTACATACTAGATGCATGCAACTTTTTTCCGAGTAAATTAATTCATTAAATAATGTTTAATTTAAATTTACATTAATCCTATTCAAAATTAGGTGGTAATATCGACTTACGCAAAATTATTTTGGGGTAGGTAATGTTAAAAAAAGTTCTCCGACCGCTGAATAATATATACCATTAGACAGTCTACATGGGGTTACATAGTTGGGAGAGGGGGGTTAATTGATAGCCCCTTTTTGAGCCAGTTATAGAGGTGCATTTAAAAAAGCTTTCTTTAATGAAAGGCAAAGTTCTCCCAGGAATAACACTTCAATAATTTAGCTTCCAATCAGTCTCTTCAGTCAATCACGATACTGTACATAAAGAAATTAGGGACCATTCATAAACCACGTAACGTGCTCTACCAAGGGGGAATGGTATTCTTTTATGTTATGTATCAGTGATGAAACGAATGTCCAATTTTTCAAATTCGCGAATGCGAATGTTGAATTTCAAATAAAAATTGCTCAAAATTGTACATAATACAATTGTACAAATACATACAAAATTTACACTTTAATTATTGCATTTTCTGGAAACATTTAACATTATAATGTATATTTTTTGCACCACCAGAAAGTAGAGATTTCAACAAACAAAAAACCCACCGACTTTAAAAAAAAAAAGTAGATATTTTGACGTGAGAATTTTCGATTGAAAATAAGGATGCTTTTACAATATTTAGTCAAAATAGGGTGAAAAAATAAATATTTAAATCAAAAAAATTATACTGTGTTTGGGACATAAAAAATACATTTTCACCAAATTTCATGAGAAAAAAATTTTTTTTTGAAAAAGATAAAAATTAAAAACTTTGTAATTTGAATTTTTCACATATTTTGAGGTTACGTTAAAAAAGTGATAGTACAAAAGTTGTAGATCTTCTTATTACCTACAACTTTGCCATTTAACTTTTTTCCATAGTACTTGTAGTTTGGTCGGAAATCGAGATGAACCGTTTCTACCCTTAAAACCAATTCAAATTATGGACTATTTTAAGCAACCCCGCTCGTTGCGAGATGGCACAATATTATCATAAATTTTAACCTGCTCTATGAATTAGTTGAATAGCTCCTAAACGATTAGTTGTACAAAAAAATATAATCTAACTAAATTTAAAATATAGTACATTTTCTACAATTTGAGGCTAAAATGAGCTTCGTAACTTTAATAGTTACTGAAATATGAACTTTCAAATTTCAGCATTTCGTTTAAAAAAGTTACGCATAAATGATTTTCTTGAAGTTTTTGCCCAATATTTCCTAAACTACGATGCTTCGACCAGTCTTTGTAATAATAAATTTTAAAGGTGAACTTATTATCTATTAAAAACGTGCTATATGATGTTATCATTGTAAATACTTTTAGAGCTAAAACATTTAGAGCTAGACAAAAGAAATTTTAACGATCTAACAGCGGCTTTCTATCCTTGTTAATTAGTTCAATATATGAACAGCCCTTATCATTATACACAGATTTAGCTATAAATGATAAGGTGTCTTATATTTCAATATCTTCAACTGACTGCAAATTGAACTTAGCCCATGCACAACCCATGCGCGACTTATTCTCATTGCACGGCTAATCCACGTTTTGTGTGGGTTTAGTGGGTTTCGCGGGAAGTAGGTTAAAATTGAACCATTGTAGCCAATACATAATCGTTGTATCTGAACTTGGTTCAATATATACCTTTCTAATAAAAATGTGGATTTTGTGGTACAAGCCCTTTTTTCGACTTGACTGGACTATAGCTGAATCCTACGATTTTATCGGCATTTTCACAATGTTAATATAAAATGGTTAGTATTGAGGAAGGTAAAAATGAGTAAAAACTAGATATTTTCAATTTCGGGTTTTTTGTTTTAAATTTTTAGTTTTAAATAGTTCAAAGTATTCTCACAAAATTGTAAAATTAAAAGTTTTATTACTTTAAATTAATGCGTTTAAAATAAGTTTTTAGGTTGTATAGATAAATAAATTTTCAAATAGATTCATAGATCAGTTATTTATGAGATCTCTAGTAAAAGTAAATCGGTACATGCGTTGTTACGAATAAGAAATACATTTATAATTAGAAAAATGAGTCAAGGTTGGATTTGCTTTTAAAAGAAAAAGATCACATTGCTGAACCTTTGGTGCATCCAATTCAAAATATTTCAAACCGAAATTTACACTTGAATAAAACATCTGTTTACAATACTCAATTCGCTAATTTTTAAAGCAAACGATTTAAAATATGATTAACTTTTATGGTCTGGGCTTGTCTATGTCTTATCAAACTCCTCCTTTAAAACGTCGAGTTAGATGATACGTTGTAATATCTACAAGACGGCTGAGTCGAAGATAAGACAAACGAAATGTATTTGGTAAAAATATCGAAAATATCCAATCAGCACTGAGGTTGGTGCACTTTCAAGTCTCGTTTTAAAAAATAGGCTTTTCTCAGAAATTCGGATACAAAAACTACGAATGAATGAATGTATAAGTGATACCAAGCAGCGTTTGTATTCGTAAATTCTGTGGCTCAGACAGACGATGAAACAATACTTTGGGTCATCCAACTAACATATAATCACTAAACCAGTTTTGGTATATTATATTATATATGGTATATATACCATAATGCAATTAAAAGTACGGAATGTACAAAAATGTCAGTCATTACAAGAAGGCTAATAGGTAACGTGATTTTCGAATAAATCGTGAAACATAACTCAAATTATACATAATGTCGGCAATTATAATCACTCACATGACAAAATTGTAATTTTTTTTCAACTTGGACAACGACCAATATTTTAAGTCAATGAAGAAATAAAAAATTTAATAAATTACTTTTTAAATAATTTGGAAATTCTACTAATTTATTATAACAACATTGAAAGTGTAAACAGGGTTTTGAAAATTAATTCAAATTCTTTACAAATTGCAAGTGGTTTTTCGAGTTCAAACACCGCGAAGCAGCGAATAAATTAGAGACTGATTGCTAGACACAAAACAAATATTAGGTATAAGTATGTGTTTATCTTGAAAAGATGTAAAAAAGTTTTCAAATTAAAAATATTCAATATGAAGGATTTTTAACAGCTTGGAATTACCTTTGGATCTATATACATATATGTTATTATATTCTTGGAAAGGGTCTAGCCGAATAAGCATATCTCAGCGGGCCCTGGGTGTTTTTTAGCCTTACATTTATTTTTTTTTTCTCCTCCACATATACCTCTAGGTAGGTGTAGTATACTCGATATTAGAGCGCTACCCCTTCTATTAACGGAGCTAGAGGGGTTACAACCCTTAACATAAAACTGATAATTTCTTAAATGCAAGATGTAGAAAATTGTTAGGCCTATAGAAATACTAACTAATATATTTGATCAAACGCTATTGTTACATATATATTGAAAGTGACAGTGATGACGATTGATTAATTGAAAGGATATATTTTTTAAATCTCTAATGTCTAAGCCATAAATAAATGTATAACCAAACAAAAAAAATCCAAACCATTACCATGTATCTCCAAATACGTATATTTCGAATTCCATGCAATCGGCATTAGTGGATCAAATAAAATGTCTTCGGCGACTATTTCGCGATATTTCACAAATATTTTTTATTTTATGATTTGTGTTGCATTGTTTAAAATTTGATTTTTATAATACAAAACTTATTTTTGAAATTAAAAAAATATATTTTTTTTTATTTGTTTTTTTTTAATAGAATTAATGGTCACTATCCAAACATTAGTGCTGATTATATTTTTTTAAAGTATGTTCCGCCAAATCGAATTTCTCGAAATTTTTGTGGTAGGTAGGTAGGTACTTGATAAAATATATTTTTTTGGTAGGTGTCAACTAAGAGGGAGGTATAAAAACAGCCCCTTAAATATTTCATTAATTTTTTTTACCACTTAAATATTTTGATGTGAGCACAAAAAAAATACAGAATATAGAATTTATTAATATAAATGTTTATTAGTTTCGGAGAAAAAAAATTTTAAGTTAAGGGTTGTAACCCCCCTAGCTCAGTTAATATAGGGGGTAGCGCTCTAATATCGAGTATACTTACTACACCTACCTAGAGGTATATGTGGAGGAGAAAAAAATAAACGTAAGGCTAAAAAACAGCCTGGACCCGCTTAGATATGCTTATTCGGCTAGACCCTTTTGCGAAAGTGAAAATAATCAGTTTCGTATTTGTTATGGTCAAATTAATTTTAGGTCTAGATGAATTCTCATTTTTATATATCACTGTAATTTTTTTACATTGATAATAACAATTAGTAAATTATACGAAAATAAGGCAACTTATTTTACAAAACGAGTATTGACTGTGTATTACTATTATAGGTTTAAGTTTAAAGTACTAACTTAATATATAAACTAGTAAGTTTATTTCATGGATTTCTTATCTAATTCATTCTTTCTGGTATTCAATACAGTTCCATTAAATTCACCGCCTTAACATTTAAAATTGTATTTGCATAAATTTTGATTTTTATATTAATTATTGATACAACTTTAGTGTTTATAGAACTTAATGATATATGGATATTTTTTCAAGAAGACAATCTTAAAATTAAATTAAATATATTAGGAGTATTATATAAGTAATTAAGGGTATTTCTAGTTATTACTCCGAGAAATCATTTTAGGTAAAAACTTTCAAATATCAACTAATAAATTAGTATAATTATTATTAATAAAATAAATAATAAACATATATAATAACCAGTTTGGTAGTGAAAGTAAACAACGCAAAATCCTATAGTAAATGCGAGTGAATTAACTCGAAAATTCTGGTAATTTTATTCGAGTGCGGTTTAAATCCGAAAAATGTAATTCATTCACCGTGTTCATTATTCGTTCGTTCCCCACCATTGGGTCAGTAGCAATGATTTAGTAATTCAAATATTTCCGTTTTAATTTTTTGAGTGTCTCAAAAGGGATGAAAAGTTGTAAAAAGTGAGAGTATTCTAAAAACGAGTGAAAGATAGGGTGTCTCAAAAGTAATGAAAAAATCGGATGCTTCAAAAGCAGCGAAAATAGTTTGAATCCCAAAATGGGAGAAAAATTGAAGGTGTCCCCTCCCCCAAAAGGAGTGAGAAATGTGGGTGTCTCAAAAAGGATTGAAAAATGTAAAATTATGTCATTGATTTACGCTTCTTTCACATGATGAATAGACGTGATTTTCATTTAATGAAATTTTATAAGACAATAGATACCAAAAATTACTATATCTTGAAATAGTGGACGGTTTTGTGGAGTAAATAATTTTTTGTAGCATAAACTACGAAACGAATTTCAATGAAATATTGTTAACAGTTAAAGATATCGTAGATCTTAAGATAACACATTGCCTATTAATTGTCCTAAAAAAGGTATGGTTCTGTACGATAACTATTAAATGCTGACGAATGCTAATTAACTATGAAATGTTCTTTAATGCTTAAATAGCTGAGCGCAATGATATTTGGTATAAAATACTCTCAAGTCTTAAGGGATATCAAGTTTTTTTTACTCAATAGTGTATAGACTATAGGACTATAGGATTTGTATTAAAAAAAAAAGTTGTTCAACCCTTCATTGTTTTTGCAGCAGAAAAAAAAATCGTTTTTAAAAGTTGATTAAAATGTAGATGTACCTGCTCTAATAATGCAGTAGGTGTACCATACCGTAATATTATTAGCAAAAATAAATTTATATCATTAAAAATCCCGCACTGACTCATTGAAATTCACATTTTTTTATTTGATCTGGCTTCTTTAATCTTTCCTTTTTTATATATCGAATCTACTACCTAGCTCTCCTTTCAATGATACACAATTCTATTCATGAATCCCATGTTTAAAATATTCAAGTCTGCCATCCATTTACGAAATCAAAGTCCATAATTTTTGAGAATGAAATCAATTTCCTGCACACATAAAATGTTTCTAAATAAAACTGCACGTGTCCTTAAAAATATACATACTTCATAATTTTTAAATTAAAATTTAGAACATATTGCATAGATAAGATTATAATGATCTGATCAAAAAATTGATTGAATACTATTGAAATTTAGCATTAAGTAATTTATTAGTATAATTGTTGCATTAAATGATGTTTATGTTAATTATGTTATGTGGTCATGGAGTACCGGTTTTCAATTTCAAGGTTGAATTTATTTGATTCAATATTGCATTCTAATATATAAAAAATATAATATAACTTATTTAATTGAGAATTATAAAGAAGAGAAGTACAGATAATAAAAGTAAAGAGAAGTAAAGTTGTTTTTAAGTGTGAACTTGTTTCGTCTCATCCATATCAAAGTTGGACCACTTAGATTTGCACCATGTAAATAACAGGGCGACAAATTTTTGCAAGTGGCTATAAATTATATAATAAATGACGAAGATGTGCATTTATAATAGAATAGTTGCCAAGAGACATTTTCGTCGTTATGTCATTTATCGCATGAACCTCTATATAGTTGATTCATTATTTATGATTGCGCTTATTAAATAACGCTTGATAACTACAAGAAAATTTTTTTTAATTTATATAATAAGTTCCATCTATATTTTAATTTTTATTGAAGATTGTTTCAACTGCCAAAATATTTTTCAACAATTGGTCTTGGGAAATTAGTTATTAGGATTCACAAAAAAGGAATTTGGTTTTTTCGATTAAACCAATGATCCCTAAACTTTCTCGGTTTCCATTAACGTTATTCCAATATTTGTAGATTTTAATGAATGTTAACAGAAAAATCAATAATAACATGATCCTAATTTTTTGAGGGTTCAGAGTAACTCTGAACCAAGTTACATTTTAATATAACTTCTTAAGAAAAAATATCTGCTGCGAGGCCTCACAGTACTTTCTTTTACTTTCATTAATGAAACTCACTGTTGGTTAAAACAACTATAAGTACTTTATAACTATACATCTAATCAGAACTATTGTATATGCATACACTATACAGCCTATTTACATATGGATCATATACGAATTCCCAACCTTCACCCCAGAACCGTCCTTATTCGAATTTTCACAGGAAAAAGTTTCAAATAAAAGTGGGAGTCGTTTTCAAAAAAACTTGAAAAAGCTCAAAAACCCCAAGAATAAAGTAGAGCTTTCGGATAACCGATTTCAAACAAAAGCTTCGCGGTACAACTAGATATAATATGAAGGCTAAATTCCAAGTTTGGTGAAATTCGAGTAAAGCTTTCGATACGATATGGCTGTCACACACAGACATGTTTCTAAAAACCACTTTTTTTGGGTTCAGGGGACCTCAAAACATGTATTTCCGGTGAAAGCTCGGATTCGAAAATTCGACCCGATTACAATACTTCCTTTACTATATAGTAGTAAAAGAAAGTAAAAATTGAAAAGTATTCGACGGAAAAAAAACTCTGAAAAAACAAATTTACGGAAATCAAGGAAAGTGTGTAAGAAAGTAACAATATCATGGATTTTTTCTTTCTAAGGATATCTCAGTGTATGTTTAATAAATAAAATATTCTTCTAATACTATAAAGTTCCAATACGATATAAAATGAGCGTGCGAGAGAGAAAGAGGGGGGGGGGAAGACACGAGCTCTGATCTAGTAACAATTGATATAAGTGACGTCGAAATAAGATGTTTATGAGCGTATATGTCAACAGCTGATGAGGGAACAGCCTTATCATCCTAAAATTTTTCCTAAGATAAAATATTTGTCTATTCCAGGGCAAACTTTGTGTTATTAGTATTTTTTTCATATAAAGTGCCTATAGTTCTGTTAACCAACAGCGAGTTTCATAAATGAAAGTACTGTGATGCTTCGCAGCAGATATTTTGTAAAAAAGTTTCAAACCCCAAAAAAATGTTTTTGTAGAATATAGAAATGTTTATGTCAAAACCGATTTTGTTCGTTGTATAAAATTGTTAGTGCAATTTTAAGAAGTCACGTTTTACGACTGAAACATTATGAACTTGAAACAAGGCACTGTCACGGTCAAGTAATTTACTATCGGTTTCAATTGAGACTGATTTAATAAAATAGTTTCGTACATATTTTAAACTCTATTAGCCTTCTATACTAGGAAAAAACAAATATTTTTGGTAATTTTCTTTTTCGAGAAATAATCTCATAATGGAAACTGTATATATACCTGACACAATTTCTTACATAAACTAACAAAGATAATAACTAGTCCTCAGTACATATTTTATTAAATCATTAAAATTCCCAAATATTTGCTTAAATTTCTAAGCTTTCAATTTTAGCCAATAAATTTACTGTTAGTTTTAATTTAAAAAAATAAACTAGTTTTAAGTGTTCCATGCCAAATTTAAATAATTATTAAAACAATTATCAACTAAATAGCATTTTCATATATATGTACTCATTATTAAAAAATCAGATTATTATGTTTGAATCTGTACAAGATAGGTCTATTTAAAAATGCAATTTTATATTTATGCCTCACTTAGAACAGTGAAGCTAATTAAAGCTTCAAGGTAATAATCATTAAATTGTTATATAACCATAACTTTAAAAAAATACTATCGGAAGAACAAATCTTTTAAAGATGTTATATTATACAAATAAACGTTAGCTTCCAAAAAAACTGCGACATGCTCTTATCAATAAATCTATCCTATCATCGTCCACCTATATAAATATTGCGTTTAATAAACATAGGTATAATAAAGATTTGTTTATTTTGAAATTAAGCTTCCATTACTTATCGTTGACGTGATAATAAAAAACGCTACCATCAATAAAACGAAACTTTAAAGTTTGTGATTTGAAATAATTTGCTTCAAGAGGCTAATGAGTAAAGCAAGTATAGTTTTATTGATCAGTTCACTTGTCAATGGATACTTCAATTAAGGTGGTATTCATATTTTTAAAAATGAAAATAATTATAAACAAATAGGGTAATTAGTTTATTATTACGAATGGTGTACTAATTGCTAGATTACTCTTTTTCAATTGATCTTTTTTTTTAGTTCTATTAAATATTGGTTTTTATTGCCTGGCCTGTGCTATAAATGGACTTTAAATTTTATAAATGTATAGAAAAATGTTATCGTTAAGTATGGAAAATTCGAGGTTGACTTAAATGTTCTAATTGGAACATTTTTTTTATTGTAATAAAGACATTCTGTCTATACAAGATATTCTGAATCAATATTATTTCTATAGAAAAAATATATTATACGAGTAGGACGAGTGGAAAAGCTACTAACTAAAATCAATGGAAATTCATGACGAAGATTGTTGGCGCTTTTGCGCAAATGTAACGAAATACAGTGGAACCCCAGTATACACGTAGACTTTAGAATACCTCTATGATGAAAGAAATTTGAAAATTGATTTTTTACGGAGTACAACGGATTTAAAATTAAAGTTGTTGATTTTAGTAAAAAGCGACAAAAGGTGGGAACGTAAAAAAAAAACAAAACGGACTCGTCTTCTGTGCTCAGTACTTCAATCAATTCACATCCCTACCATATAAGAGGAATTATGCTTTCTTAGGAGATATACGTCCTAATCGGTACAAGGCCACTGTTTCATTAAATACCGATTATTAAGGATTCACCAAAAATATAAAAAATGCATTGTAGTTAAATCCGCGTTTACATTTGATAATCCGTATAAATTCCCACGAACTCATTAGAGTTATACAATTACAGTTCTTACAAACTCATCCGACTATTTTTGAACATGACCAAAACACATCCTAATCCTGAACCCTAATCCAATGTTTGCATAGTTCTTTAATCAATTTTTTAGGATTATAATTTCGAATCTAGCTGTTATTTTACCTATATTTTAAGTAGAGATGCAACGAATAGTGATTTTGCCGAATACCGAATATTCGGCCATTTCATTTATGAGTAAATCGTATCACGAGACGTATTATTTTTTATTAAAAACATTTAAGGGCAACCGAAATTTATTTTTATTTACAAAGTATTCGCCTAGATCGAACACTAGATCCTTATAAGTAGGGGTTTCTAAACTCAACGTAGGTTCCTCCTCGAGGAAACTTTACTCAAATGCAGAAAACATTGTTTTGGTTCATCATAATTAATTTTCTCTTATTGATTTTTAATTTTAATTTGTAATTTCAATACCTATATATAATTTCCAATTAAACATTTATTTTGTTATGATTTAGTATTCGATATTCGGCCAAATAGTATACAATATTCGGTCGAATACCGAATATTAAAAAATGCAGCCGAATACCGAATAGTAGCCGAATATTCGTTGTGTCTCTAATTTTAAGTATAAACTGGCGGATTCACCATTTAACTATAGTTCTTATTAAATATTTCTTTTAGAAAGAAGTTACTTTATTGGGCTTGGAGTATAACAATCGATCATAACGTAACGAAAAAGCGACCAGGTGACCGTCTTTTTCTTTATTTTTTCTATTTCCTTATGCTCACTGCTTGACAATAATGATTGGTGAAATAAAGTGCGCCGTGTGTGTGTGATGCAATTTTGGTTGAAACACGAAATTATTATCTCTGTTAATCTTAATATTTTTACTAAGAAAGCCTCAATTTTAATTTTTTTAAACAAGAAAATTGAAAAAAATAATATATAATTTTTTTTAACTAAAGAGCGTTTGGAGTTGAAAAAATTCTTGATGGGGGTCCCCAGATCACAATATCTTTTCTATTGAGTTTTGAACGATTAAAATGTAAGTCAAAGATTAAACTTGGATTAAAAATTTCTAGGAGTGCATAAGTACTAGGTTTTTTAGTGCTTAAAAATTATGTAATAATATGTAGGTAAAATCGTATGAACATCTATAATAGAAAAACAGAATTTTGTGTAATTTTATTTTTGTCAGAATTAACAGAAAATTTATTAGTTTAATATGATTTATTGAAACGAATTGCAAGTGTCTGATTTGCAAAATTTTGCACGTAACCACGATAATTGTAAGAATTTATACGAATGATTTCACACGAATGCGTGCAAAAAAAAAATTCGTATCCAATGTAACCGTGATCCAAGTCCAAATATCAAGAACAGATTCAGTTCGTATACGGAGGTTCCACTGTACTAGGAAATAATCGAGTGACAAAATCCTTTCCGGTTAATTTTTTTTTTTGGAAAACTACGTTTTCATCGAATTAAATTAAGATTCGGCTTTCATTATTTAAAACATTTTAAAGTTTCATATAATTTCCGGGAAGTATTGATTTTTCAAGTTTCTACATACAAATTTTAATCCCTTCATCGTTTTTTTTAAAGTAATTCGAAAGACTTTTTCTGGACATATTTAAGATAAAATTTTCATTCGCATTCTTAACCGATGGTCTATTAAACATAAAAATCAAAGTTAAAATAACAAACTCGCATAAATATTGATTTAATATTCAAAAATAAACTTTTAGGTCGGTCATATTGTATACGTCTAGTCGTAGTGACGTAATTCATCGATATTTCAAATGACGTTTGTCGTATTAAGGCGGTAGTTTCAATAAAGGCGATGATTGAATGAAATAAGAAACTAAGTCTGAATTCTAATGGAATAGATAAAAAAAAACTGGTTAATGAGGTAATGACTAAGTTTAGTGGAATACGGTTTCAAGAGTGCATTTTGCAAGTTGGCACACGAACACCGGCACCGGATCAATAGTGAGTAGACCGCCGCGACTTGGTTCAATAAAACCTACACAAATGGCTTAATACTGAAAAAAAAAAAAAGAAAAAAAGTTATCATTAACATACCGTCATATTGTTGTCGACGAGATATTCGAAAGAACATGTCGTATAAACGATATAGGCTCGTATTAATTCCCATGTTGTTTTACTCTTGAATGAAGCTTCTGGATTAGCAAAGGTCGTATCCAGGGGATCTCGTGGAGGAGTTTCACTACGAGGTGGACAGGACGTCGACTCTGTTAGAGAAGCTGCTTGATTACTATTCTCCCGATAATTAAATTGCCATAACACCGATGCGAATTCTTGGATATTATTATTGCTGTTTTTTAAATCGTACTTTCGAGCAAAGTTAAGCCTGATCACAGGTCTCAAAAAAGCCATCACAAGATTAGTGGTCTTTAGAATGAGAACGTTTTTTAGGGATAGTTAATGTGATTTTATGTTATTTGAACGTTTTGCACCAGTTGACACACTAGAGAATAATGTTAACACCGATGATTCATCAGCAATGGACGAACGAGGACTGAGGAATAGAAAATAATGTTGATGGCATCGACGAGTTGACGCATAATCCACCAATCCACTATCGTGTAACAGTCGTGAAGCGCGCGCACACACCACAAGAAAAGCCTGTATTAACAATATTTCTATTAATTTTCCTGGCTAATTAATATTTTCCGAGAATTTTCATTATTTCTACTGTCACCGATTGACTGTCAAATTTTCTATTTCCACAAATCCTCTTTACACAATCAAATACATAAAATGACCGCAAATCGGTTGCACATGCATATGATTTTAACAATTATTAAGGAAACCTGAACAATTTACAAAAATTTTATAATTTATAATTACTACACATATTTTTTTTTTATATTTTTATCCCTAAATCCTATTCCTAATAAACAAAAAAACAATACTTCAACTTATTGTTACCAATTGTAACTATATATTATGTATTATAATAAATTCAACTATTACTTTTTAGTTTTATTGTTAGTCTTATAGGTCAATCAGAACCGACATAAAAAATCGCCAAATTCGCAAAACATAACGCACTCTAATTTTTAAGTAGGTTGTTTGGACCCATTAGGGCAATGTTTTCTCAAGTTTGCAACTCTTAAAAGAATGTTGGAAATTTTTATACAAGAAAAACCGTGAAATTTTCTAACTTATATCATATTCTGCTCGGTATCTCATAATCCATGCATTTTTCTTCGAAAGCTATTCTGTACGCAGTGGCGGAACTACAAATTTTGGCCCCCCCCACAAAAAAAAATTACAAATTAAAATTTTTGAGTATTGGCTAATATAAAGATTATTTTTACAAAATACATTTTATTCTACTTGCCTAATACCGAAAGTTTACTTCTGATGAAAATAAATTCTTTTTCAAATCTTCACTTCTTTAACCTAAAGGTCTAAAAATTCTATACTAATAATTTAGCTATTCAATAAAACTAAAGCAAATATGAAAAATAAAAAATGAATGTATACTCGTATAAGTACTTAAACGACTTAAACATTGCGATAGTAAAAATAGAGCTCTAATGACTTAGGTTTTTTGTTACAATAACTTTTGAACATTAAACAAGACATATTTGAATCGATTATTGAAACTATTCTTTTCTTTTTAATATAAATTGACACCGTTGTTCAATTAAAAAATTTCATGTTTCTACAATCAACACTGCTTAACATATTTTTCGTATTTAAAAAACATCGGTGCGCTATTCTCGTAGGCTTTCTTTAATCACGTTATAATAATATTTATTACTAATTTATTAAATTATTATTTGTTTAAATTATACTCTAGTTGTTATGTAATATGGTATTTTTTGAATTGAATTACTATTTTGAATATGGGATAAACATTCTCGTTATTGATTTGCTGAGATCTTACTAAACGTATAATATTAGAAAAATTTTAATTTTTTTGTACACTAAAGTATAAAATGCAACTAATTTCTCAAAATTTTTGAGCCCCCAAAAACTTTGGGCCCCCCGCGTTGCGGAGTCTAGCGATATGATAGTTCCGCCATTGTCTGTAGGTTTTTTCATCAATGGGTTACTGAGCTACAGCACTTTGAAAAGAGGCCAGTATTTTCAAAAATTGAAAATATAACTGTAGGCAATTTAATTAGCTTTAAATGAAGTGCAGAGCGGGGTCTGTAAGCCTTGTAGTTCTCTCAAAATTTTAGTGAACCCATATAAAGTAATATCGCATTTTGGTGGGTACTCCAGTATTGGTGAGGTTCGTCCTCTTCAATGATGATAAGAGCAGCATTCTTACACATTTTCCCAGAGCAGGGCACACATCACAGAACATCTAAGCCCTGCTTTCAGCAACTGCAGCCACCTCTGCACCTCTTCTTGGATTTACAAGAGAGGAGTTTTAGGAGTTCTGCGGGCGCAGGAGCTTGCCGACTGGCAATGTGGATGAGTCCAACCGAGGTCATGCATATTTAATAATCACTTTGTGCAAAAAAAGTGTTTAGCCTGGGGGGGGGAGACAAATGGGGAAATTTGGTTTTACCTTAAATGGGAATTTTTAAAATTTACAATAGAGAGAACTACGAGGCTTACAGACCCCGCTCTGCACTTAGTTTAAAGCTTACCTATTAAATTGTCTACAAAATATATTCAACAAGTTTTGCTCGTAGAATCGATGGTTTCGACGCAACTTCTAGCTTTAAACTAAACGGGGACAAATTGATCCATAGTATACTCCTAGGGAAGGGGTGGGTAATTTTTTCGATGAGCGAGCCGAATAAAATGTCCAATTATGACGCGAACCGTATTAAAGAGTTCGTTTTTAAAAATCAGAACCAAAAAAAATCAAGATATTTGAATTATGTAATAATTATTGACCGATTTTTTACGATGAATTGTAATTTTTGTAAGGTCAAAGCGGGTCGGATTGTTGCCCACCCCTTCCCTAGGATCGTTACGACCTGCCCCTGCCCAATGGGCCGGTTTGGCTTAAAATATCGCTAACTCTCAACAAGCTAGCTGATTATATCCTAAAAATCTTCTTTTGCTAGTGGCTACCCGTAACTTTGTTCACATAAAATTTAACAAAATAAATGAACACAGTTCAGACTAAAGAAAATAAGCTTCTAAATTATTTATTAAACAAATTTAATATAAAAATTAACTCAGTTGAAACTAGTTGACTTAGTTAAGGGGAAAAAACAGTGGCTTTTTAATAGTTTCTCCCCTCTTGAATGAAAGAATTAAGAAACTACAGAAGTAGAGGTTTTATACATTTGCATAAGGGTTCATAATTATAAAGTACTATATTAGAACTTAAAAGAATTTTAAATATTCCAACCCCTTCTTTGAGCCACTTAACGTAGAATTTTGAAAAATCAGGAGGGATCACACTTTAAAATTTCATGTTTTTATCTTCAATAGTTAAGTAGCTTTCAACGTGCCTGTTAACCAATTACGGTACTGTTTTACATATACATACAATTAGAGATAAAAGAATAAGCAATATGAGTTTTGGAACAACATTTTGGGGTAGCCTACTTAAAGATGACAATGATGACTCAAAGTATTTTTTTAATTATTTAACAAATTTTCCAACTATTAGTTGAAAACCTAAAAAAAGAGATTGTGGAACTATTAGAAAAATAAATAAATGTTCAGTTATATAAATGTTAACTTCGCTCGGAAAATAAAGTAGATATGCGCGGTTTCTCTAAATCGTAATTATGAAAATTACTAACTATTCTGCTTTAATTTACATTCTTACATTTTGCATTACGTTTTATTTTATTAAAACTGGTGTTTAATGTTCTACAATATTTTCAATAAAAAGTTTGGATTTTAAAAGCTTTCAGTTGAATGAGTCACGAAATTTGCACATTTTCGAAACAATATAAGTATTGATAAGTAGAAGATGTGAAAACAAAGATTCTTAAGTAATTTCTGTCATATTAATACCTGTCTTTTCAAGCCTTATTTTTTACTAAAATGGATGTAGTATGATCTTTATAAAACGCTAAAGAGCTTTACGGTAAAGCTTAATGTAGTCGGTAGTTAGCTAATTTTTTTTCCATTTCATATTGGACACCTCATATAAAGCATTAACATGATTGAAAGTCAAAGTAATAATTTATTTATTATCTAACTTATAAGTGATTAAGAAAAAAGTATTTTATTACATGTTACTGTATATCTTATATCTGTATCTAAAATTGTCTAAAAACTATTTTCATACAAAAAGTAAGTAAAACAAGGATAAGTGATACTAATTTTATGATATACGAGTTAAACTGTTAGTTGAGTAACTGAATAACAATGTATCTAAAGTCTACTGCAATAACACACTACTTTATGAATGATCTTAGATAACTTTTTTTCTTACTTTCCATTATCTTAATTATTATAACGAATGTATATTATATTCACGATAAGCAATAAACGATTCAAATTATCTTCATTGATAACATTTTTTTGTAAAATGTTATACAAGAGTATGTTAATTGGCCTATACTTATACCATTGCTTAAATACAGAAGAAACCTGCACAATATTCATACATATTGAACATTCCAATGTATTAATTACTTTTCATTTTAATGTTATTCTAAAAATAGGAAATAAATAATTAAGAAAAGAAAAAACATTTGTTTGTTAAATGTAAAAGAGTGATTATTTGTAAAACAGCAATTAATACATATTGTAGATTTTTTGTAGTTGCAGTTGGAGTAAATTAGTTTTTCTTTACTAAAAGGACTGAGTATGTATATAATATTATATATTTTAAACGGTAAAGAGTATACTGTAACAGTTCAATGATAGACATTCTCAAATAATTTTCAGTTTTAAATAGGCTGTGAAATTAATGTAGATTAATCGTTCAATAATTTATTAGAAAATAAAAAAAATGTTTTCTTACGAATATAAACTTATGAATCAAAATTATACGTAATGTTAAAACTAAGTTATGCTTTTAACTTTGAGTATTGTTCATTAAGTAAGTAGTTTTATATAGTAAAGTAGTAGTAGTAGTTTTATATTTTAAATAACGGGCTAAGTACCAAAAACAAAAAATTGAGTTACACCCGAAAAAACAAGCTAATGTGCCATTGCCAGCAATGTAAAAAGCGGGATAAATTCCATGATCATTAATAGTAACTACTAATGCATGTATTAGGTTGTTGGCAATAGCACTTAGCTTGCTTTTGCGGGTCTAACTCAATTTTTTTGCCCTTTATTGATGTCCAGTCTTCCATCTCAAAATTTTGAAGCTCACTAACAAAGAGTTTTAAAAAAAATTACTTATCTATAGCACAGTGTATTAAAAATATGTAGCCTACTTAGAGTCATGGGAGTTAGATCTCTTGGATCTCTTAGGACTTAGATACTCGTTTCATGTGTCAGTGATGCTCGGTTCGATTCCCACTGAAACCTACATTTTCTTAAAATCATTCGATTGTAAACATTTGATCAATTTTCTGTACTAAGACAGCTGTGATATAAGATTTGTTCCAGATGAACGTTAAAACATACAATGTACGATACAACTAATGTACAATAAAAAAATTATCATAACTTTATATTGTGTAATGTACAATTTACGGTTTATTTTTATCTGGAATAAGCCTAGAACTAAGATGTTAAAGAGAAACAGTCAAAACAAAAAATACTACAGGGACAACAGAATGGAAAGTTGCTGCAAGAAAGAACTTACATATTAAATAATGTTAATTGTTGCATTTCTAAAATGTGGAGACACACTTCAAAAATTTCGCGGTGCAGTGATTGAGAATCACTGCTTTAACACCGTGTGAACCAGCAGTCGTAAAAAACGAGCGACTTCGACTACTTTTTTGTTAAAATATAAAATATACTTTTTTAAAATTATTATAATGAATGTTCATTGTGCACGAATATTAACCTTGCAGGCGCTAGTCCCACCGATATGGTGAATCACCGAGATCCATTTAATGCATCATGTGACAAGTCTACAAAACATTGCTTGGTTTTATGAAACCACGATGCAAGTGAAACTTTTTTCGGATTGTAAGCATTTAACTGAAAATTTTCGGAAAATTATTTGATTTTAGGTATTAAAATCGCTTTTTTAAACTTAACTAATAGTAGAAGATCCGAACCTACATCGACCTTCACCGAGTTGATAATAGAATGAAACATATGTTATAATGAATTTAGTATATTATAAAATATATTAAAAATGGGTTGGCTAAAAAAGTCCGGGGCAGACTATTTTAATTATTTTTTTAAAAAAGACGATTTAAAAAAAAATGATTAATAAAATATTGCAACAAATAGAAAAAATTTTACACATCACAGGCGACTGAGATGTTGGGTCCTTTATTATTACACATTATACTTACCTCGGATCTTTCTGTCACACATTTCCACGCGCATTAAAATTTAAATCTTTAAAATAATTAAAAATAGTCTGCCCCGGATTTTTTAGCTAACCCATTTTTAATATATTTTCTTATATACTAAATTCATGATAACATAAGATAACATATGCTTCATTTTATTATCAACTCGGTGAAGGTCGACGTAGGTTCCGATCTTAGACTATAATAATAATTGGAAAATGCTAATGATAAAAAGAAAAATCTAGTAGACAAGAAGATATCCAACTTTAAATTTTAATTTCTTGGGTTATTTAATATTCTTATTAATAATAAAGAGAGAGGAGTCGGAGTCGTGTTGTAGGTAAAAATAGAAATCGGAGTTTTATTTTCTTTCGACTCCACAGCCCTGATTTTGTGCCTTGTAATATTGTGCAATTTGTTAGATAAGTTTCTCAACAGAATAAAAACACACGGACTATAAAGCCGGGTTCACATCATCATGAAGTCGTGAACCGGGCGAGAATATTACCAGTTTTAAACGGGTGTACAAATCTCCGACAAATGATATATTTTACGACCGGGTTTTGGTATTTTCAAAGGCCAGAACGACTCTATTTTTCAAATGTTGTTGGTTCACATGAGGTAATTATCACGACCATCTGGACGATGAGTAGTGATCTCGCTCAATCCACGACTCTGGGTTAACCATTTTTATAACAATTAGTATGATTTAATGTCATTTTAACTGTCGGAACTAAGCCATCCCAGCGAGCCCAAAAAGTCCAACTACGAAATAGTTCTGTAACAGTTATATAACGAATGTTACGTAACTGTTACAGAACTGTTCCATCGTTATGGGCTCCATACACGTTGAGATCTGCATCGCTACATGTCTCAAGTATCAGTATCGTGATACAAATCTCACCGTGTATGAGCCGGTCTCAGTATCACTGCATCGGTATCAGCTGGTATCGCTCTCTGCATCGCTGTACTGCAACCTCGACACCGATCGCATGCGACTGATACATGTTGCAACATGTGTGGTCACACTATTATCTATCACGTGAATAAAGTGATATATCACGAGTTCATCTCAACGTGTAGGAACAGTTGAAACAACATAGATCCAAATCTCAGATGCATATATCGCTACCTGACGCGATATATGTATCGATGCAGATCTCAACGTGTATGGGGCCCATTAGACTTTTTGTGCTCATCAGGATGGCTTAGTCGTAATAATTAAAATTTTATTGTTGCATCGTTGACTTATTAATTGTTATAAAGGAGAAATTTCTTAGGTTGTTTTCCAATTATGAAATTATCTGTTTAAATGGACATATAAAATGCGTTATTATATTAAGATTTATTTAACATTTACATTCCCGTCTTAAAGAAAGTTAATCGTTAGAATTAGTATTTCATTTTTCAATTACATTATTACATAAGTCTTAAATTATTTCTTCACATATTTTATGAAAATACGTCAAAAAATATTTTACATTTCCATTTTTTAGCAATTGTTATGTACAAATTTTTTTTCAAATAATCCAAACATGCACAATGATAGAAATCATTCATTCCACCAGTTTTGTTCGTAATTCTTGATTATTATTATGAATTTTATACCTACTTTTTACATAATAGTATACATATAGAATCATATAGTATGTTAAATTAAAATATCAAATACCAAAAATTTATTGGGAGATGTATTTTAAACGAATCAAAATGTTAAATCTGCATGGTGTACAAGATCTAATCGGTGGTGTAGTCATTTTCTGTTCTATCGTCATGTTGACTCCATGATTTTTTGTTCGATTCTTTATTTGCTGAGGAATTAGCATCCCATCCGGAACCAACAGTGGACTTGGGCTTATGTTCCCATCCGGCGGCAGCCGGATTTAGTTTGGATTTTGGATTTTCACGCCAATCTCCGCTGCCGTCTGCAGAATCTCGCTCTCGCCAATTCGCATCAGTCTCGTTCGGTTTGGAATTTTTACGTCGCCAACCGGCTCCTAAAATCGGTCTCGGTGTATTCGCACCCGTTTTTTTCACATTCGCATCTGCATTCCAGACGCCTATGTTTTCCATTCCGGTATCATTAGGCGAGATTTTTTTATAAGTTTGCGCCTTAACCAGATATTTTTCCCGTCTAAAACTGGGTTTTGGACCATCATGATTTTCATATCCATGCTTTGGATATACCGGATTAAATTCTGGTGAAGGTGGTTGGTTCAAAGAATTATTTGCACTGTTACTGTCGGTTACAGACGATGCAAAACTGTCGCCGCCTCCCATCTTAGACATATTACCAGTCCGATTGGAGGGCTGTCTGTTATCAGCAGTCAGCACATTTACATCGCTGGTGATTTTGTCCAAAACAGTATTTTTTTGGATGTTAACTGTTAGTTCATTTTGAACAGGTTGGAAATGTGTCATGGCTTCATCTCCTAACAGAGAAACATAGAATCGTTGAAGATCGTTGGGAAGAATTCCAAAACGACACCATGCCACATCAAGTGCTAGCAACAGCCATACTTTTGATGACGCTGTCAAACGACTGTCGTTAGCAAGAAGATTTCTTACTTGTAACAACAAGCCATTTAATTTTTCAGGTAGCACTGTATTGATTAAGCTACCTTTCGCATATAGCTTAAATAAAAATATAAAATTATTTTTTTTTTTTTAAATGTTTTGGAGCCTTAGAATCAGTGACCAATAGACTTGGTATTTTAACAACTTTGTATTTTCTCATTTCTTTCCTTATCTTTACCATACATGAGAATGAGATTTTTTAGTCTCACTGGTAACTCTTATACTACAACGTTAACAAGCCAGTTTAGAACCGTTCTCTTAGTCATTTATCAGGCGGTTCGAACTTCAGTTGTTTATTTATGACAACCCCGGACGTTTTTTTAAGTAAAACGTCTTCAATGATGTCATTACTTTCACTAACGTTCACGTAAACCCTTCTTAAAAGATGGTTTAGAGCGATGAACATTGTTCAAAGTTAGTGAAATGAACAAAAAAACAACGGCAATGAGCGTAAACATTGTTAAAGCGTTATAGAACGTAGCCCCAGAGCTGTTAGACAAGCGCAAAAGCTGTGAAAAATCAAAATTTTGTGATTAACTCACTAACTCTGCTACCAGTTTGGTTATAAACAAATTTTTATACAAACAATTATTTTCGAGATAGACCGTAAAATTGGAAAAAAGTGCGATTGGTCTAGGCCTAGGGATTTTACACGTGGAGTTGAAATCTTTCCACATTTTGGGATCTATCGTGCAAACCGTTGATTGCATAAAATTTTGCTAAGGGGCCATCCATAAATTACGCCACACAAATTTCATGATTTTTGGCCCCCTCCCCCGTCCTTGTCACAGCTGGTCACATTTGTGAGACCCACCCCTCTTTAGAGTGACGTCACATATTTTACAATTTTACATCTACAAATAATTATTGGAATTAAAACAGCAGTTCCAAAATGGTTTTATTTCAATTTAAATGATTTTATTAAAATTAACATCAAATCAAACATTTCAAGAAATAAACAAAAAAAACGATTAATTATATTAATTAAAGATCAAACATAATCATCTTGAAAGTCAATTGTCAAAAGAAATAAAAACAATATCACCGCTAGACACGTTGCAGCATTTAGCGGCATTTATCAAAGGGCAATAGAATCGGCGCGTAACACTACACCGAGAAAAAAAATTCTTTTCGGACAATTCAATCTAAATATTAAATATTTGATTGGCAATGGGCTATCAAATCATTCTGTTGGTGTAAATGAAATTCAGTTGTCAGAAGAGAATTGTTTTCTCAGTGTAGTAGAGCGAGTGGCCAATAATTTGAACCTAATATTCCTACAGATAGTGTTGCAAATGTTTTTGAGTTTTTTGTTAATAGCTCAAAGTTCGTGTTTTACTTAACACTTAGATTAAAATAGATTTTGAAATGTGCCATCACGAAAGGTAGGACTCCTCCCACCTCCTTGTCACACAATGTCACACTTCGTCGACCCCCTCCCTCCCCATTAACGTGTGACGTAATTTATGGATGGCCCCTAAGAGCTAAGCTTAGGTTTGTTCCACTTGTCTATTTGATGATGTTGAAACACGTCCATCGAATGACAAAGAGTAAGACACATTAACCAAGAGACAAGAGTGAGTGAAAATCATGAAGCAAGGGCTTCACCCTAATTTAAAACTGGTTTTGCGGTGTTTAAACACCTACAAATCAGTGCCTGGGCGAGCTATTGTCATAAAAATTTACGTTCATAGCTCAGCTCTCGGCCTGGTGCGGCCAAACGGCTGAGGGCTGGGGCGTTTTTTCACTCACTCCTGTCTCATGGTCAGTGTGCCTTGCTCTTTGTCTTACGTGGACGTGTTTTGCTTCAACGTCTGGAACAAACCTCTTGTAATACGTTTTTCTGGTCTATAACTTTGGAAGTAACTTTATATATCTTTAAAAGCGCAGATAATTATATAATCAGAAAAGTTCGACTTTGCTAGTTTCTCTGCATAATTGTAAGAATCACCGATTGGTAGATATAAATAGGGCGACCACAGAAAAAAATGTTTAATTTTCCTGATAATTCTATTACGACAATCTGGCACAAAGAGGAAAATGATGGACAATGAACATTTTTAGATGTGAAAATCAGTAAGAATGCAAAGCTGTTATCGTTCGACATAATTAGAAAATCAACAAATACGGATAGATACATTATTCTGAATCAATTTGTCACGAAATTCAAAAACTATTGAGAATATTTTTTATTAAAATGTTACGATTTTGATGTGATAAATTTTTTTATAATTCCAAATTTTGCTAGGAAGAAATGAGAAAAAAATGTTAAAATACCAAGTCTGCTGGTCGCTGGTATTTAAACTTTTAAGGTTTATACTTGTGTGGTAAATAACTTCACATCTTCCTCCTGTCTCGACTCGAGCAGCATTTCCCAATATAACAGTAATGGCTTAGCGATAGTTTCAGTGATAATAATATGTGACGGATTCGCCCATCTCGGGAAAAATTCACTGTGCATTCGTGCAATATTACGTATCGCAATCGGATTTTTGGACTGCAAATTGATACAATCTAATAGAAAAATTATTGAATTGATTAGTACACAAACCGATTGAATGTTTTTGATTTGAAACCTTCAAACATAGTCTGTAGCCAACCGGTGTACAATTTCTCGATGAGGAGTTTAGGCCAGGCGTAGGGGACCGCTTTCATCATATTTATGAGTTTCGTTGCAAATTCAGCATTGTGTACGGCTTCTTGAAAGATTACCTTGAATCCTTGTCTGAAAAAAATAAATTTCAGATAATCAGGGCTATATCTCTTGCACGTTTTTTTCATAATAAATCTGTCATTTGTCTCCATATTGAAACAGCTTTGTTAAATATTTCTTTCATAGCACTCTACTTGGATGAAGAAAAAAAAAGAATGCTATTAATTGTAGTGTGCCAACAACGCCTATGACAATTTAACTATATCAAGGCACGATAGAACCATTGTTACAATAATCTCATTGTTTATACCAAAGTACGTTGTGATCGATATAAAAACTAAAAATAAACTTTTCATTTTTATGATTTTCACAAAATTTCCACTGGAAAGATTTAGTATTTTGTAATTTAATGACAAATTTTATTAATTTCAATATGTATTTTTGCTTCTTTTAGACTTAAACCTCAAGCAACTATCTAAAACGAATCGAGTTTATAAAGTTTTACGTCTTAATAGGTCATGAAATTTAAAATTGGGATTTCAAAATAAAATCTTTTTTAACTTGCTCTAACATCTAAAGTCATATTATGACTGTGACTATACACAGAAAACCGTAGTTCATAAATCTATAAATATCTAGGATTTAACGGAAATCGAACCGAGACCGAAATCGTACCACTGATGCAATAGTAGCAGAGATCTAAAAGATCTAACCACTTTACCACTTATTTACTCCAAGTATACTTGGGAGTAGTAAATAGATTTTTATGCGTTTTATATGATATATGAAGAATAAAGTCCCTAAGTCGATCGGAAAAAAAATATTAAAAGAAAGAGCATTTAGAAATATTAAACATTAGAAGTGTTTTTTACTATCTACTTACAACTTAAGCAGTCAAGTAATCTACCGATCTCGAGTTCTTGACACATGTGCTACCATCTTTCAAGCAGATATGCTTAATGAATGTGCCGAAATAAACCTCTCGAAAGTTCTAAATGGAGCACACATTAAGATTGTAAGTGATACCCAAGCTACGTGAAAGGCAATGCTCTCTATAACAGTCAGGTCTAAACTCATTTAGCAATGTAATGTTGAAAGCTCTCCAAGAGCCTTCAATTTACAATAAAGTCTACTTGGTGGATTCTAGAGCATGAGAGCTTAAAGAGTAATGAAAGAGCTTGATTGATCAAAAATGGCGCCTCAACAGGCTTTGTGGGACCAGAAACTTTTTATGAAACAAAAAGTAGAATAACGAACGCCACTTTAGTTTGAGGGTTTAGTTTGCCCTCTTACTGGAGGGATACTCCAAGACAGAAACAAGCTAAATATCTGCTGCGAGGCGTCACAGTACTTTCTTTTACTTTCATTTATGACACTCGCTGTTGGTTAAAAGAAATATGAGCACTTTATAGCTATACATATAAATAGAACTATATGCATGCAACCTAGTTATATGTATATGCAAATTCCCAACCTTCACCCCAAAAGCGTCCTTATTCGAATTTTCCCAGGAAAAACTATCAAATAAAAGTTGTAGCCATTAATAAATCTAAGAGCTATAGTAAGTTTAAAGAAAATCGTTGGAGCCGTTTTCGAAAAAGCTCAAGAACTCCAAGAGTAAAGTAGAGCTTTCGGTTAACCTATTTCAACCAAAAGCTTCGCGGCACAACTAGGTATAATATGGAGGCCAAATTCCAAGTTTTAGATCTTAAGTTTAAGATAAAGCTTTCGATACGATATGGCTGTCACACTCTGACATACATACACACAGACATGTTTCTAAAAACGACTTTTTTGGACTTAGGGGACCTCAAATCATGTATTTCCGGTGAAAGCTCGATTTCGAAAATTCGACCCGATTAAAATACTACCTTTACTATATAGTAGTAAAAGAAAGTAAAAATCTATCAATAACTCCAATAAAAGGACACATCACATATCACTCGACAAAAGGGGCGTAAGGCTTGGTAAGTCTCTACACGGGTCATTGTACCTTAAACTACTAACTACATAAGAAAGGAAAGGCCGATACTATCTCTACTTAAAAGTGGCAGAGACGCCGGAGCATAAACTATGCTATAGTGAGGTAGCTTTCATAAGAAGACTGCAGCATCTTGGAAAAATGGACATGACGTCTAGTGAGATAACAAGTACCTAGGCCTGCAGCTCCTAAACGAGTGCTGATTTTCGTTACAAGCCTTAAGCTAACCTAAAGAAAATCCCTAGTTGTTAGAAACGAAATACACTGATCTTACGACATTTTCCACGCTTCTTCTAAATAGCATCTTCTAGAGAACAGGTTCTCAAACTTTTTGGTCACATCCATGTAATCCATGTAACGACTGATCTTGTATGGATATCAAAGAACTGTTCTTAAATCACTGTAACACATTGATTTTCCCTTCTTCCTCGCAAATGATTATTAATTTGTATTTATTTTCAAAATTAGAAAATATTATTTTACCATCATATTATCTTTAAATCTTCAATATTTAATAATTACGCTGTAAAGTGGACAAAAAGGACACTTATATTTGTAGAATATTATTTATTTCATCCCCAACGTGTTGTTAAAATATATTGATTTCTTAGGGGCTCTACAGATAAATATAACACAATTAATTTATTAAAAACATATATAGTAAATAATTATGAACATAACTTTGTTATAGGTACATTAAATGTTAATAAATAGTTCAACTAACGGAAATTCAAATTACTACCCACCCAGTCGTTAATAGTATCAATAGTAGCTTCCCGTGAAATTCATGACCTTAAAGTTAAAATACCGAATGTACAATAAAAATAAATAAACAAAATTACGATTGCGGGATTTTACAATTGCGGTCCCCTCTAGACTTTTTGCATGTAAGACCGTCACTTTATTCACTGGGCCACAAATCGAACAATTTTCGATTTTTCGAATAATTTTGATCAATCGAAAGTGTTGTATTGTTCATTGTGAAAACACATCGAGATATAATCCAGAATTGCAATCTTACCGTTTTCCCGGATAAATAATATTTTTATAATAGATAAATAACAACACTCATTAATTTTACACTTATTTTTATAATGATAATCGCGTTTGTCTATGATGTTGGACAGCGGGTTGCCACTCAACCCTAAAGGATAGGGAGCTTAATTGACCAATCACTTCTGAAACAATTCGTAAGTCGTAAAATCTTAAAATTTCTTGTGATATTTTTAGTTTTCTCCCACATTTGGTGGGAACCTTGTTGTTATCCAGCGGACATTATCGCTCATTATTATTGACAAGTAAACTATTTAATTTAAAATTTAACCTGATTTAACCAATAATAAACCAATTTGCTTTAAAATTTTGTTGTTGTTATTGTGGTATTGACACTGAAGTGATGGAGAGGGGAAAAGTGGCAACCCGCTGAGGTTGGATAACCCACTACTTAAAAAATAAAACACGAGATGGCGCAAAGGTCGCCTGTCAAAGATACTTCACTAGCGTATATAATTACGACAAATAATCTTTTCAGGGTTAGATTTCTTAGCGTTCATTCTTAAAGAGCCGATGTACTCTTAACCTAGTAAGCACACAATGCCACATTACGTAATATAAATGTAACATTTACATAACGAAAGACTGTTCTGTTGATGTTTTGTAACTGCTACGTAGTTTGGCATTGTGTTTTCACTGAGAATTCGATTCTAAAGATCTATCTATAGACCTTACTCTCCCCTATCTATTCTATATATCTGTACCTTAGCTCTAAAAAGGTTACTTCCCCAGAGAGATACTGTCAAATATTTAGGAATGCATTTGGATCGGAGATTGACTTGGGTTCATCACATTAAACAAATTAGAGATCAGCTAAACAAAAAAGCTAAAAAACTGTATTGGCTTCTCGGAAAAAAGTCACAGTTATCTATCGAGAACAAACTCTTGGTATACAAGGCAGTTTTAAAGCCATTTTGGACTTACGGGATCCAACTATGGGGAACAGCGTCCAACTCAAATATTGAAATCCTCCAAAGATTCCAAGCGAAAACATTACGACAAATTATTAATGCCCCCTGCTATGTAAACAACATCAAAATACACCAAGACACAAAAATCTCAACAGTAAAGGAGGAGATTTGCAGAATTAGCGAAAAATATTTGAAAAGATTAGATGAACATCCAAATGACTCTGCATTGAACTTGCTGGATAATAGCGAAGCGATGGTACGGTTAAAAAGATGGAACCCAATTGATTTACCTGATAGATTCCAATGAGAAAGCATCAATATGAAGTAGCCCATAGGGGACTACTCCTTCACGAGCTAATCATGACCAGAAGCACTAATTGCACCGCTGTGCAGATCGTGCATAACTTAGGGAAAAAAAAAAGGTTACTGTCCATAAACATGCTAAAAAAGAAAAAATAACAGGCCAAAGCACTGTTATACATATAAAAAAAATAAATTAATGCCCGAAATGAGCAGAAAATAAAATATGTAAGAAGATAATGAAAATTTTATAAATTATAAAATTTAATTTCGCTTTTTCTGGGTATGGTAAAAATGGGCATTAGCTCTTTTAGAACTAAAGTACAGATTTATTTCATACAGGAAATCGATTATTAAATTAACACCTAATATTTTCACGTTTAAAAGACCCGTAATTAATTAGATTTATTATTCAAATAGTAATTTTCACTAACTAAAAAATAAAGCAAATTTTTTCTACTCATTCAAATTAAAGCATACTAAAAATAACTCGATGTTTCCTTACCGACTTTCTTCGTCTGTTTCATATTGGCTTAAAAAAGGGTCAAGTATTTCATTAACCTTGTCAATATTTTTATTTTCCGCCAAACTAAAATCTATTGCATTGATTTGCTTATAGACCGGTAAATTTTCAACAGACGAATCTCGATAAGATATAATAGACGGGGATGATAACGTGCCGTTATTTTCATTACTTTCATCAAGTTTCTCGTCTTTATTTTCCACAGCATCTGTGAATGAGCCACGAGGTCCAGTTAAACTTAACATTTGTGCTGTCATTATTGTAAGCTTTTCACTCTCATTGAAATCTCTTGATATTCGATTTTTAATATTACCCCGGCCACGACCCGTCATCCTATAAATTAAAAATTTGTTTATTTCGCTAGGCATTTAAATAGTGAAACAATAAACAGTTGTTCAATGTATACTTTTGCTATTATGTTTAATTCTTCTTTAAAATATTAATATCTAACTAGTCTGTTAAAACGATTAAAACACCCCAAAAATTTGACAACACGGACACCACACGATTTGATTTTCTTTATTTTGCGTTATTTTATAGTTAATAACGCTCTCGCAAGTAGCGCTATTTTCATTTACATCAACAAAGAAATATATCAGTTAAAATGCGAAAAATATTCATTTTAAAAATATATAATACAGGGGCATATAAATATTTTTGATTTGGACATTTTGACAGTTCTGTGGCATTCCTTAGCTTTTTTAAGAAGCAAAACTGAGGAAAACTTTACAAATTTCATCATGGTTGCTATGATTGGCTATGATTCATGTTGTTCCAGGGCCGGCTTAAGGAAGGAGTCTGATCGCAGTATATAGAATTTAGACTGAAGTTTCACTTCGTGTCGGCGACTTTAAATCGCTTAGATTTAGATTAGATCGTTTAGATCTCAACCAATTTCAAAAGTCTTTTGCAGAGTTGGATTATTCAATTTCAACTATCTATAGCGAGCGGAAAAATAAATATTGTCAATAATATTATAATGAAAGTGGAATACTTTTTTCGCTACAATACTGAACTGAACTGAAGCATATTTACTACCAATTACCAGTACTACTACAATCACAGTTATTAGATAATAAATAATTATTTTTTCAAAAATTTCAAATCCAAAAATTAAAATTTCTATAGAATTCAAAATAGCCACTTGTTATTGAAGTTTTTTTGTTTTAATTGCTCTCAATTTGCCCTATAGCTTCACAAATAATTTATCGGATTTTTGTAATGTATTTATAATAATTTATTTTTATAAACTATTTGTACATGTATTGTTGCACTATGACGTCATCAACTTTTGTTAGATATTATAGAAACTCATTGTCAGTTTTCGTTAGTGGTCATTGTGACAGTTAATGACGTCATAACGCAACAATACATGTAAAAATAGTTAAAAAGATTAATTATTATAAATATTATCAAAATCCGATAAATTATTTGCGAAGCAATAGGGCAAATTGAGACCAATTAAAACAAACAAAAGCTAACAAGTTGTTACTTTTATTTTAAAGTAATTTTTATTTTTGAGTACTTAAAGTAATTATCAGATTAAAAGACCTGATAATTTTTATTTTAACTATTTATTTTCTTTTTTCACTACGTTTCACCTTTTTACACCTAAAATTTTGAATTGTTAAATTTATATTTAAATTATTTTTTTATTATATTTGATATAATAATTTTCAAGATACCTGATGAAGTCAGAATAACACTGACGAAACGTAGTGTAAAAAAAATAAATTGTTTAAATAAAAAACTGGTCTTTTAACCTTAAAATATAAAACTATTAAGACCTGAAAATTAGTATTATAGATGTTTGAGTATCTACATGCACATTTTTTAAAAATTATTAATTAATCATAGAGATATTTATTTACTTGTTATATAATATTTTATATTTAATAATTTATTGTATAATATATTTATTTCATAGCTTTGGGACCATCTATAAACGACGTAACGCGTTTTCTGTACATTTTGAACCCCTCCCTCCTCCCATATAATTACATCATTTAACCGTACTAGAAGGTTTAACCATAGTAACTGTTGCGGAGTTGGTTTTATCGGAACCGAAGTCGGTGTCGCAGTTTTTAAATTTAGTTCATCTGAGTCGGAACCAGAGTCGAAGTCGGTGGTGGTTGCACAGGTGGTGGCAGAAGAAATATGTTTTAAGATCAAACAAAAGTATTGTATAGTTCAATTCTTTAATTGTAATTAAAAAATAATAGATTAACATGTAATGTATACGATGAACGTAAAAATTATAATCATTCAATAATAGTTAGAAAACTAAATCAAATTAGTTTACTCCAAAAATAAAATAGTATGCTTAATTAACAAAAGCTTTGCAGCTTTATCTACATCCAATATAGTTCTTAAAGAGTCATAGATTAAAGCAGCGCCACTAAAAAGTTGTTCGCTTCTACCGGGTCGGTGGTGTACATGATAAATTTTGGCGGGCAATTGACATTAAAAGACTAATCGCTAGGCTTCGACCTCTGTTTAAACCCCTGATTTAAGAGTGTCGGAATCAGAGGTGAAATAACAATCAGAAGTTTCGACTTAACGGAATCGGAGTCGAAGCTCCGTAGCATCCCTAAACATGATAGCATACCCTTCCCCCTAGCAGAGTATGTTACGTGGTTTATGAATGGCCCCTTTTTCCAAAGCGTGGTAATAGAAAAATTAGGTATCTATTTAAAGAAAACGTCATCGTTTTTTGAGGGTTTGGGCCATGGACCATATAGGAGGAGAAACATCTCCGTGTTAAAGAATAAATGCAAGTGTGAATGAGAATTAAAATGCTGCCAGTTGGCGCTGTTAGATCTAGTGCTGCATAGTTGTAGGCAGTTCTTCATTATGTAGCATAATTAGTAGTACTTATTATGTGACCAATTTTAATAGGAACTTTCTTCAATGGTCCTCATTGTAGTCAACAACGCCACAGCAACTATTCTGGAATTATTTCGCCAATTCTCCCATAAAAAATTGCACGACCTTTAATCTACTCTCAGTAAAATACATTGTATAAAATGTGTACTTAAGTTTTTTTTTTATATAAATACTTATTAGTACAGCAAATAGATTTCAGAATCATTGATAAAATACGTAACTCCTTAAAATTTATCTACTGGGCGCCAAAAATCACAAAACCTGTCCTGTGGGGCTCATCGTTACCGTAGCGACATCTAAGGAATATTTTTAATGCGTCATGTCAAACTTAATTAAACCCAATAAAACCTATACTTGATTGAAAATATCAGAATAAATTTTATTTCAGTAAATTAGCAACATAAAATATTAGATGAGCCAATTTAATTTATTTCCTTACGATATTCATATTTTTACTAATTGTAAGGTTGACACAAGTAGTTCGTATGTATTCGGTTGGGACACGAAATGGTCCGAGCTGGTTTTATATCAATGGACAGTCGATGGACGACTTTGGTGAGAAGAGCAAGACGAATAGAAATTTTAGTACGCGATACTTAAATAGAGAGACGTTTGTCGTGGTCGTGAAACGAAGTGAATTGTGACACGCATCTTTATTGAAAAATAGTAAATGTTCGGGTAAGTTCGAGTTTTAAATGCGTTATCACAACCATTTAATGAATATTAAAAACCGGAAAACTACGAATTCATTAAATCTGTTTGTGAGATTCATTTTCTGATTTAATTGTCATGGAATGGAAATGCACAACACACACATACACATTGTAGATTTCGAATGGAAATTATGGGAAGTGGGATTTCGATTGATTTATTAATAGAATGAAAACATTTAAAGTGAACAATTCCCATTAGTTCAGTGATAATTTCATAGAGATTTTCATAGCGTAAACATTATAATCCAATTAAGATTATTATAGTCGGGCTATTACCGTATTATACATGTGTTGTGGCTTTGCGGATGCATTTTAACCATTCTGCATATGTTTAATGCAATGCTATTGTAAGTGTAAATCTCCGGCTTTTGACAAAATTTCTGTATAAAAGACGCGTGCATTACTATAAACAAATCAAAAAATCACCGAAAAATTAGATCTAAATAAAAATCGCATCAATTTACCGAAAACTGAAAAAATAACCTTTACTTACGGGGAATTTATTTTTAATGTACCCATTTACTTATTTGTAGACTCCAAGTGTGTGTGTGTCCAAAATAGTGCGACTTATTCCACCTACATAAATGAAAATTTAAAAGGAAAATCTAACTATTCATTGAAATACATACTTGCATCTCCTTTTTGGAAAACCAATGTGGATCATGTATGTATCCAAATGTTAATTTAATACTTATTTTTTATGAAAATTCAAATTTTAACTTTTATTTATATCTAATGATAGCATATTATTATTTATTTATTAAGTGTTATTTTTACTTCTTTAATAACTACAAATGTGTAGGCGGCATTTGATCTATTTAAATCAGATTGTATTATTAGAAAGAAACTGTTAATTAAAAAGATGACCTATATTTAATTTTAATTCCATCAGATTAATCGAATAAGTTATCATATTTTTCAGATAGCTGACGTTATTTTATTTAGAAAAAATTTATTTTAAGGTACTTGAAATCCGGTTCATTTTTTTAATATTGCAATTATATTTGCGTTTAAAATAATATCTTAAGTGTTGAAGACATGAATATTTTAACGAAATATTGAAATCAATTCAACGGTTCTATATTAATTTGGTTATCTCAGTGTATATTGTAATTACAATCAATGGCTGTAATTTATTTATGGATGCTTTTACGGGTTCGAGGATTTGTGTTTAATGACAACAATTTATTTTTAAACAATTGTTTATTGATTTATCTTACACTATTGTCACTTATAAACTACACGTTAAAAATGAGTTAGTTTTCACAGTCACTTATTCACTAATTATCACTCACTATTGCACTGTTTACACTTTAACTTTAACGCTGGTCACTGATCACTTTCATGAGGGATTGTTGACGTTGACGATTTATATTCAGACTTTTCGCGTACACTATTTATTTCAATACTGCTCGCCTTATGCTTGTCCCGGGCTTATATAGGATTTTGGAATCCGTCTAGAAAATTTGGTTCTGTTGTCCCTGGACTTTCTATTTTTCTCGGAATATTTCATTGCCGAAACTTTCTATGGTTCCAAGAAAAATAGATTGTTCCAGAAGCTTTACCCCTTCTTAATTCACCGAGAAATCCTTTTCGTCAAACTCTCTCGGTAGGGGTCGCTCGCCACCCCTAATCTCATAACCAGGCCGATTTCTCATTGGCCGGCAGATGAGGCAGGTGACACTCCCAGTCTCTGAAAATGGCGACGCTTCGCCATTTTGCGGTTGTGACAATACGTTATTGTATGGATCTGTCTCTTGTTGCAGCCTGGTTCTATACGAACCATGGTAATCTTCCACTTTAGGTGCCCAAGGTGTTTTTTTTAAATCATGATTAGGTTAGAAATTAGTGTAGTTTTTTTCATTCGAATCAAGAAAAAAATCGATTTAATAAAAGATGAGGGTCCATGTAAGCTTTTGTAGAGTAAAATGGTAGTTAAATTATGGTGTATACAGAGAGTTAAACTTCGTTTAACTTCTAGTTAAACGTTCAGTTATGAAAATGATTTTTTACACAGCGGCACTAAATTAACACACATGAAGTTAGCTAGTCTTTTTTTTGAAGTCTAGTACGCACTAGTGGTAGTAGACATGTTGCGTGATTTGTCTAGAGCTGGTCTATAGACACGGCCTATAGACCATCTAGAGACACTGTTCTTTATCTCGTCTAGCGTCCACACTACGATGTGAATTTCTCAGTCTATACTTCACAATCACAGTCCACCATGGAGGACAAAATAAAATAAATATCTAATAAACAGCTCCAATCCAGATAGACTATATCCCAATTTTCAGATTTCTACTATTTCAAGTTCTCCGGAAACTTCTAATTCCCGGTCACGCTGTGTAGGAGAATCGTTTGTCGCTTAGATATACTTTTTGTAACTTGTATTTCCCCTGTATACTTATCAGATTTCTTGATTAACATGCTTTGCATATCCCCTGACCAAAAAGTTACCTATAATTTCTTTTTTCAGCTAAAATTTAATTTCTCCAACTTTCAATCAATCTTTACGAGTCTCTAAATATCTGTAGGTCCTTAGGCTATTTTAATTCTATTTATTTACCTAAGCCATGGTTTAGCTATTTTTCTTTTCTTTTTAACATGTCTTATATTTTAAGCTTTAAATTTGTTATCTTCGAGACAATTAGTGTCGCAAAATTTGGCTTTCTAATTAAGTGATAACCAACAATTAAGGATAAATAGCGCAATTTTTTTTTCTTTCATGAACCATATATTGTGCATTCATTGTTCAAGCATCGACAAAGGTAGATATTTTTTAAGATAAGTGACAACTAACCCATTTAAAATTTTGTTTTTGACCTGACACTATTCCGTGAACTATTTTTAAATTTCATTTTTACTTGCTCAGATTTCTAAGTTTTTGAAATAATCGTGAACGACAAAAAGTCTGAGAACTGGACGGTAATGTTTTGGAACTAGATCCAATAATAATTAATAGTTAGGTCTAAGAAACTAATTTTAATAAAAACATGTTAATATGATGAAATGTGATTAATGAGACACTTAGAGAGTCATCAAGTCAAGTAGTTCGGCATTTTTTTTAAATGATATGGTGGCTTGTAAATGAAATACTTGTGAAGTTAATGCTTGATTTGATTTAAATATTAATATTTGTCTCTAGTTTGACTTGATTTGAAGTCCAATATAAGTAAGGTGGACCATATTTTGTTATTTCAAATCCGGGACGGGAACTTGTAGCAGGGAAGGGAGGGGGGTAGTTAAGTTAAATAACTTAAATATGATTTTGTTTATTTTTTTTTTATAAAAATTATACATTTATACCATACAATTATACATAACGAATACTATTTAAGGATATAATAAAAATCAGTATTTTTTTGAAATGATCAATTTTTTTTTACTTTCTTTTACTCTTATATAGATAGTAAAGGAAGTATTGCAATCGGGTCGAATTTTCGAATTCGAGCTTTCACCGGAAATACATGTTTTGAGGTCCCCTGAGTCCAAAAAAGTGGTTTTTAGAAACATGTCTGTGTGTGACAGCCATATCATATCGAAAGCTTTATCCGAATTTCACCAAACTTGGAATCTAGCCTCCATATTATACCTAGTTGTGCCGCGAAGCTTTTGGTTGAAATCGGTTAATCGAAAGCTCCACTTTATTCTAGGAGTTTTTGAGCTTTTTCAATTTTTTTTGAAAACGGCTCCAACGATTTTTTTTTAACTTTCTATAGTTTTTAGACTCATTAGTGGCTACAACTTTTATTTGAAACTTTTTCCTGGAAAAATTCGAATAAGGGCGGTTCTGGGGTGAAGGTCGGAATTCGTATACCTATATGTACATATATATATAAGCTGTATAGTGTATACATATTACTTTCTTTTACTACTTAATAGTGAAGAAAGTATTGTAATCGGATAGAATTTTCGAATTCGAACCTTTAACGGAAATACATGTTTTGAGGTCCCCTGATTCCATGAAAGTGGTTTTTAGAAACATGTCTGTGTGTGACAGCCATATCGTATCAAAAGCTTTATCCGAATTTCACCAAACTTGGAATCTAGCCTCCATATTATACCTAGTTGTGCCGCGAAGCTTTTGGTTGAAATCGGTTAACCGAAAGCTCTACTTTACGCTTGGCGTTTTTAAGCTTTTTCAATTTTTTTCGAAAACGGCTCCAACGATTTTCTTTAAACTTTCTATAGTTCTTAGACTCATTAGTGGCTACAACTTTTATTTGAAACTTTTTCCTGGGAAAATTCGAATAAGGGCGGTTCTGGGATAAAGGTTGGGAATTCGTGTATATATGTACATATAGCCCTATAGGTTGTATTCATATAGTACTGTTTATATGTATTGTTACAAAGTGCTTATATTTCTTTTAACTAACAGCGAGTATTTTCATAAATGAAAGTAAAAGAAAGTAGTGTGACGCCTCGCACCAGATATTTTAATCAGAATTACTGGGTACAAAACTTTTATATTTTTTTGAACTATAGATCTTTTTCAGTTGGTCTTTTTTCGCTTTGAAGCATTGTATTAAATTCTGTACAATTTTCTTCATAATTAACTTTAGTAAGTAATATCGCTTTTAGTGTGTCTATTTCAAGTCGAGTTTTAAATATATTTAAAATAAATATTGATAATAAGAACCTCTTCAAAAATTCGAGACAATCCGGCACAAAAAACCTGAATCCGGGACAAATATTGTTTCTAGAACAATCCGGGACGCAAGGTGGAAATCCGGGACTATCCCGGCCAATCCGGGATGTATGGTCACCTTAAATATAAGTCAAAGAGCTTTAAAATCGAGTCAAGTGGAGAATCTCTATATACATTACATCAGTGTTTCTCAAACTATGGTCTATGAGTGGTATGTGCACACAAAACATAATTTTCGTCTAATTTTATGATATGTGCCCTATTTAAGAAGACCTTTTTTCATTTTGGATTATTGGAGTGGATATTTATTGTAAGTGATTAAATAGAGATAAAGTTAAAAACTTTTTTTTTGATGAATTTTGAGGTTCACATCCATTTTAACAATTAAAAAAAAGTGAAATTTAAAATGGTTCATAATTGTTCAAATTTTGAAAAACACTGCGCTACATAATTAATCTCGAATTTATTTTATCTAAGTTTTAACACAAATCTTGACAAATATGCAGTTTCCCGGGCGCCAAGATTTGACGACGGATTCTTGTAGATCTCGCTAAAATAAATCGAAAATGAAGAATACAATTTTTCGAGATATCGAATTTTAAAAGTTGCATCGACAACGTCTTTGGTTAAAAAACAACACGATGATCACACTTAATTTGCTATTTTCTCTTAAAAAATAAGTTGGGATAGTTTTAGTTTTATTTTGGGGGCTCTATCGAACTTTACCGGACGCTGCACCCCGGGGCTCCAGTTTCAAAATAGTTGCGAGTCAAAATTTCGTAATTCCAAAAATGACCGCATTCACAAAATGTATCTACCATATCTATCTATCTAAATTTTCCCGAAAACTAAGCAAAACCCCAGAAATTTGTACTTTTCAGTTTCGTTTTATTTTGGCGAGATTTATATGGATCCGTTGTCAAATTTTGGCGCTCGGGAAACTGCAGAATCTCCCAAATCTTCAATGCGGACCTTTGCTGTGGTAAATCTTATAATCTCAGTACGATCATTGCAAATTATGATGTTTAAAAAATTAATTATTTAATTTTTACGAACCAATTACCTTAGAATAACTTAAAGAGTTCCTAATTAGCTTTTAATGTTAAGCTCAAATATACAATTTCTTAACAATATATGGCCGTTTCCCAATTACAAGGCATTATGCGGTTTTGTATCCCATGTCGTTGCATAATTTTGATGTTTAATTGGAATAAGATTAGCGTAGATAAGTTTGTAAATGCTTCAATACAATGCGTAGAGCGCATTCGTCTTATTTCAGGTAGGGAAGTAAAGTTCTTAGGTTTAGCCAGGTTTAGCAACCTACAACCTTTTCTGTAATCACATTGTTAACTAATTGTACGAATAAATTAGTTCTTAAGTTTTTTTATATCAAGCTTTAAGAAGAGCTATAAAAAATATTTTTAATGCAATCGTCTTATCCAGATGATAATGACAGATAATAAATACACTTAAATAATGCCAACTCATATTTTTATGTTGACTTGTTGATACCACTGGTGCATTATATTTGTTAGCACTTTTTTAATGCTCTTAAAGTCTAAACTACAACGCATCTGTAGTTGGAACACTCGATGTTAAAAATAATGCCGCATTTTATGCTAAATTTTTTGGTACAAGATTAGGAATATATATACATTAGCCTTGTTGTTTCTTACTTTGCTTAAATTTGAAAAATATAAAAAATATACCCAACATGACAATATTACACTTCTCAAATTTATCAAAAATAAGAAAATAATTCCGTTTAAAATAGCCCATAATTTAAATAATGGTTTATTGTGTTCATAATATCAATGATGTAATCAATAATGGATTGCATTTCTACAAAGGATATGTTTATACTGGTAAAATAAAAAGGCACTTTTTAGTTTCTCTTAATAATTTAAAAAAAAAAACTAAATATTTTTCGAACACAAGCATTTAGTTAAAAAATTTCATAATTTGCTTCAAATATTATTAATGCAAAACAAAGGATTTTCTTAATACTCTGCAAGTTTAAACATATCCTTTTTTATGATTGCAACCCATTATCTCCTGTACGAAATTGCAAAAAAATGTCATTATGTAAAATATGTACTGTTAAATATTTATTTTCACAATGTATATTATGAGATCTTTCATTGGATTTGCATATACTCGTATATGTCACAACATTGTGTAGTTTCCAGACACCTTCAGAAAAAAACTTTTTTTCGAAGTCAAGGTTTTAATGTTGAAATTTATTAAATCCTCTAGGTCGAATTTTTGAACGGATATTCATTATAATTTATTTATTTAGAAGAATATTAATCGTTATGATAACCGTTTATTCCTCCATAGAATAATAATGTGAATCTTGAAATCTCTAATTTAATTCAAATAGATCAATAAAAAAAGAATATTTTGCTAGAAATTTAATGAAAATCTATGAAGAAGTTGTTCTTTCGTTCTATAAATAGTTAGCATTAAAATAAATAAAATCCTTTACTGCTGAAATGAGGAATATTTTAATTTACAATTAATAAATAATAGTTTTACCATTCTTCATAATATGGTAACTTTTAGTCGTATGTGAACTACTAGGTCTGGTATTCCAGGTTTGTCTTGATTTCAGACTACTGTCGTCCTTTTCAGGACACCAGAAAATTTGATTTTTGGTATATTACATTAAAATTAGAAAATCAATACACCAGCGGTGTGGAACGTTAAGGCCCTATTTATTTTTTACAAGACAGCAGTTTTGGTTTTTTACTTAAGTTGACTTCTTACGAATTGATCTTTATGTATATAGAGCATAGTAAAAAAATTATGACCATTGAAATCGATTATTATCAGTAAAATGCTAATAGTTAAGTTTTCATGATCTCCATTTTTATATATATAATAAACACTATGCCTACCTCTGTTTAAACATCCATTGTATATGAAGACTGGACATCAATAAGGAGCTAAATGCCAAAAAAAATTGAGTTAGACCCGAAAGAGCAAGCTAAGTGCCATTGCCAAGAACCTAATACCTACATTAACCTAATACCTACATTAATCTAATACCTAAATTAATAGTTTCTATTAGTGATCATGGCTTTAATAAATAACCAAAACTGTTATACTCTTATAATAAGAAAAATAGTTAAAATACGCAAAGAATTTTTCCTACTATTTGTTTATATTTTTCTGTTTTATGAGAGATGCATTTATTTACCTTTTTTGTATATTATAATATAATAGGAATATATTTCAAGAAACCCATTCCAAAGGAGTTAACTCTAATAGGGTATCGGAACTGGGACACACTATCTCTATAAGTCACAACTATATTTTTAGTAAACTAACTTGCATGGTCTTATAATGGGTTATACGTACCTAAACTTATTTAATACTGAAAACTTCTGATTCATTTAAAATGTATAATAATCGCATTAATTAGATATGATAAACATGTGCTATTAGGTAAAATATCACCTTTTCCTGTTTTGGCTTCGACGTCCCTCGGTCAAGTTGTAATCATCTAACAATAAGTCACGTAAAAATTTAAAGTGACTTTTGCAAGTACATTAAAAAAATGTTTAAAGGAAAATCCTCTCTAGTCTGCACGTTTCTTTACAACAAAGAAGTTTTTATTTATTAGCATATCTCCTTGTTATAAATTTCCCCTTCTTAAGAACTGCCTACCAATTTGAAGAATTAAAGAAATTGGGGTCAATTATAATATTGAGAAAAATAGCTAATCAATTAACTTGAATAGACAAAAGCGTAGAATTTTTAATTAAAAATATTTACTAGATAAATTTTTGAGCCCATCAACAATATTTGCTATAGATTAATAAAATAGGAGCAGATGGTCTCAAAATTTTCCATGCTCGTATTGCTTAGATTTTAGAAAAGTTAGTTATGATTTTGTTGAAGTTTTCCTGCAATATCTCTTAAACAGCGATGTTGGACCAATCTTTATTATAATCAATGTTAAAGATGAGCTATTTTAGGAGATATTGTACAAAAGCTTAATCATGTATTGCAAAACTATTTTGAAATTTTAAAGATGCATACGAGTCAGTTATTATTTTAACTACAATGATCATTTTAGCCTCAAATTGTAGGAATTTTACTCCAACTTAAACTAAGTTAGAATATATTTTTCTGTAAAACCAATCATTTAGGAGATGAATTTTAAGTAATTCATGAGAAATTAAACATTTTGACGATTTTATGTTACTACGCAGGGAAATATGATTGAAAACTTGAATTTAAAAGCTAACAGGTCGCCAATTTAATTCCCTTAATACATCGGATTTTTCTTCGGCTCCCTTAAGATTTATTTTATAAATTTTTAGTCAAAATTAAAAAAAAAAAATGGAGAGAGCTATGAATTTGGAAAGAAAACAATGAATAACTTGAAAGTCGCTGAATTGTTGCAATTTTGTCAGGACACACGCTTGTTGACGCAAAAACTCGAGAATTGGAAATTTCAAGAAAGTTGCAGAATTGTTAAATTAAATATTTCGCGGTACCCTTATGGCGACACCGCGGTTCCCCGTGGACCCGCGGCTCACACTGTGGGAATCACTGAGCTAAGACATAACAGTAACAACATACCAAAAAATCAAAACCGTTCGATCTTTTTCACTACAATTAGTAACTTTTTTTCGATGGACTCACAAAACTAATACCTATTATTTATTTATTTTTTTGATTTTCATATAATTTAAAGCTTTTTATAATTGTTACATTAAAATATGAAATATTCACCCTTGATTATTTAGAAAATCAAGCATTTAAACAAATCATCAAAATCAGAACTGAAATGCCTCTGAGGGCTAAGCAGTAGAAACCTTTAGTAGCTAAATCTACTAACACGTAGCTTGCTAAAAAGGGAGGAGTTAGTTCGAAAGGTACGCTAATCTTACGTAAAGGGGGTAGGAATCGAGAGGCAAGCTATATAGTTTTCTTTGTGTATTTTATTTGGCCGAATGGAAATACTCCTAATAATTTTCCGAATAAATTGAATTTATTTAGTTTTAAAAATTGGTTACGTTTATAATATAAAACAGACCGGAAAGAAGATAGCGTAGAACATTTATTTATTTTATTAAACTATATCCCAAAAAATTGCTCTTAAAATGGTCCTTCCGAATCCGCAATTGCTCCACGCGTATTAGTTAATTAATTATTAATTTTAAAAAATGTGCATATGGAAACTATGTTTTGTTGTCAAGAGTTGCCATTTGACAATTTTAAGTTCGCCATAATTTTTATATAAATAATATTAATTTGGCATATCGTTTAGTAAAAAAAATAAAATAAAAATTATCCGATCCAACGACAACTGATGACGTCATAGGGCAACAATACATGACGTACAAATAGTTAAAAAATTAATTATTATAAATATTGCAAAAATCTAATAAATTATTTGTGTATGCAAAAGGGCAAACTGAGAGCAATTTAAAAAAAATCAAAAAACGTGGTTATTTTTATTTTATCGCAATTTTAATTTTTGAGTACCTACATGCACATTTTTAATACTCCTAATTAATAAACTAATAACTATAAGCGTGGAGCAATTTGAGAACCTAAAAGAGCATTTAAGGAGCAGTTAAAAAAAAGAAACTCCAATAAGAATTGATTATTTTGGATTTTATAGCAATTTTAATTTTCATTCTGAACATTTTTTAATAATTAATTCTAAAGGAGCATTTTCGGCATATAGTTTAACACAAAAAATAAATGTTCTTCGCCAAATTCTTGATGGTATAAAATAGTTATTATAAATAGTTTGTTTACAGAAATCTTTAAGTATCCTCAAAATTTGGTATTAAAAAGATACGTTTCATGGGAAGACGGGCATACGAAAGACTAAATTAGGCTACAAGAGGAAGGGAGGGGTTCCAGAAATAGGATCATCTAGTTTATGAACACTCCCAAAGCACTATTTTACTTGTCTTAGGATCTTATCTTTCAATTAGAATTAATAAGTTCTAATTAATTTTGATGATGAAATTTTCTACTGGGCACTGATCATAGGAATGCAAATAATTTCATCCCATTATTCATTTTTTAAAGCAAGTCAACAAAATTTATTAGTTTGTTTATTTAAATTTTAACTGAACAGATAATTTATTACTTATTACTATAAAGATAATACATGTATTGTTTTTTCCGAAATAACAAACCGCAAAACTTTCAGAAACGTTTCGATTCGTTTAAAAAGCTTATTGATTCATTTTGAAATCTACTTTTAGCACATACGAGTGATAAGAAATGTTATTACACTAATATTTTGTTTCTTATTGTATTTCGTTTAAATTGAGGAACAAATATAAATTATATTTAATTTATGGATGCAGATTACTTTATTGCCATTTCTTTTATTAAATAACTGTAAATTCAATTATGGGTCTTCACTTAAAAATTTATTACATTTATCGCGACATTAATATAAATCTTAGGATTTAAATTATTTTTTTTTAAGTTTCATGAAATCGTACAGTCAGTCGTGTGAAGTTTTGAGAAGAATTTGAAAAGGACGATTAAAAATTTTCAAAAAATTTCCTAAAAAAATATAGTGACGGTTTTTATTAAAAGAGTGTTTTTTTTTTTAGTTATCGTATTTTAATCTGGTAATTTTTTTTCATTAATACCATTTTTATGTTTATTGAAACCTTTTTCAAGTTAAATGTAACGTTTTACATTACATTACCAATATTTTTAATTAGACAAATAAATATTATTTACATAAAAAAAATTTGAATGAAGGAAATTTTTTCAAATGTTATAAATAGTATGGAAAATATTTCACTTCCATAATATATCTATATGTTCAACGCAAAGCATTAATCATTCTAATCTTCATAATTATATATTGAACACCACAATGTATTACAGAAGCTATTTGAATATATGAATAAAACTATTTTTGGAAAATTTTCGTAATTGATATTTTAATGACTTCAAAAAAAAAAAATCTACAATAAGAAATAAATTAATTTTTTTTTTAAATATTTTAAAATGGGAACAATTTTATATGTTTATAAGTTTATTATACTTTAGATGTAATAAATTATACAATTTTGATAAACTTAAAATATTTTGTACATGTTTCGTTTGGTCTATTTAACAGTAACATGCATTCGTTAATACATTTTTAATATTTTGATAAATGACCAAGCGTATCAAGGGTACTTAAATGTCAACATTGATTTTACTATATTATGAAAACCTTACGATTAAACAAATAGTATATCGTATATACACTTGAATAAAACATCATTTATTAATATAATATCAAATTTTTAATTTTAAAAGTAAGTTTTATCGTTTATAGTTTTTTTTCTCGCTTATTTCTTGATTAGTTTTCATATATGTATATTCATAATTGTGTTAACTTAAAAACTTGGCTCCATTAACTTAAACGAACACCATTCCTATAAGAACATACATCGATATTTATTCCTTAAATTTTAAAGAGATTTATTTTTTATTTTTTCTAAACTTTTAAGACTCAATATTAGGCCAGTCAAAATCGCTAAATTTGCAAAACATGATGTATCTCTGATTTTTTAGTATGTTGTTTGGACTCATTAGGGCTATGTATTCTCAAGTTTGCAACTCTCAAAAAGTTGTAGAAAAATTTTTATACACTCTTAAATCGAAATAGTGACTTTCGACTATCAAATAGTGACTATTCACTATTTTGTAATGAAAAGTATACCACTATTTGAATTTAGTGGTACACTCTGCACTGCAAAAATAGTGAATAGTCACTATTTCGATTTAAGAGAGTAGAGGAAAAACAATCCATGCATTTTTCTTTGAAAGCTATTCTGTACGTTTTTTAAAAACATTAAATTTGTTACAAATTAAGCCCAACCGGAGCTTTGCACGTCAATGGGTTACCGAGTTACGGTAAACTTTTTACTTTCTTTTACTACTATAAAGTAAAGGAAGTATTGTAATCAGGTCGAATGTGCGTGACAGCCATATCGTATCGAAAGCGTTATCAGGATTTCACCAAACTTAGAAATTTTCCTTCATAATATTATGTCTAGTTGTGCCGCGAAGCTTTTGGTTGAAGTCGGTTAACCGAAAGCTCCACTTTATTCTTGAAGTTTTTGAGCTTTATAATTTTTTTTTGAAAATGACTCCAACGATTTTCTTTAAACTTTCTATAGTTCTTAGACTGATTAATGCTCACAACTTTTATTTGAAACTTTTTCCTGGGAAAATTCGAATAAGGGTGGTTCTGGGGTGAAGGTTGGAAATTCGTATATCCTTATGTATATTGTATATAGGCTGTATGCATATTCAATAGTTCTGTTTATATGTATATTTATAAAGTACTTATAGTTTTTTTAACCAACAGTGAGTTTCAAAAATGAAAGTAAAAGAAAGTACTGTGACGCCTCGCACCAGATATTTTGGATCGAAATTGCGTCGAAACCATTGATCCTACGAGCAGAACTTCTTAAATATAATTTGTAGGCAATTTAATCAGCTTTAAATTAAGTGCAGAGCGGGTTCTGTAAGCCTCGTAGTTCACCCATATAAGGTAAAATCCCTTTTGGGTGGGTACTCCAGTATTGGTGGATCGGCAGGGTTTTATTGCGGCTCGTCGCCGTCGTCCTCTTCAATGATGATAAGGGCAGCATTCTTGCACATTTCTCCAGAGCAGGTATCATAGAACAGCTAAGCCCTGCTTTCAAGCAAGTGCAGCCACCTTTGCACCCCTTCTTGCATTTACAAGAGGAGTCTTAGGAGCTCTGCGGGGCAGGAGCTTACCGACTGGCAATGTGGTTAAGATTTTGAGAGAACTACGAGGGTTACAGACTCCGCTCTACACTTATGTTAAAGCTAATTAATGCCTATACATTTTATTCCACAAGTTCTGCTCGTAAGATCAATGAATTCGACGCAACTTCGGTCCAAAAAAGGTCTAAAGGTCAAAAAGGCATTTCAGCAAATGCTTACTAGACCCCCCTCGTCACGTCCCCTGGGATCTCCTTGTGAGTCATGCACCGCGAACATTAAAAAACCGACGTACGAACTACCAACGAAAATGACCACCAAATTCACTGTTAATTCTACCCTACAAATAAATCTCATATTGTACAATCCTCGTCATTTTAACTTCGGAATCTCGTAATTCAGGGAACTCCACGCGAATTGACACCGGCAACATCGAGAAATGTACTTGCAAATTCGAATTGGCGAATGTCTTGCGGGCCGCACCATGACGCCTCGCGGGTATTGCGCCCCGCTGGTTGCCGATCAATGCTATACAGTATACACCAATGATTAACTACGGCACTGTCTTAAGTCCGTGAAAATTTTGGAGCTTAATACATAAAAAATACAAAGAAGGTAGAGTAGTTTTATTTTTAAAACGCACCGTTTCTTCTTAATTTTAAAATGATAGGACTAACTAAAACTTGAATAAAACTTAGCTTTATTAAATCTAAAAATTACATATGGAATACTTCACGTACTTCACTAGGTACTACTAAAACGTATCTAGACATAGGTAGCTATGTAATTTTTGTAGGGTAGTAGATGAAAGGTCGTAGTATTTAGACCACTCATAGAAAAATGCGTAGTTTCTTTGGGAGACCTATAGTTTTTTGTACTGTAAAAGTTAATATTTAGAACATCGTTATACCCATGCGAAGGTCAGTCAAATATAGTCAACGTAATATGAGTGCCCCATAATAATTTGACCACTTGATTAGATAAGGAAACTTTATTAATATCGAGGTCTTACCTTTACCTATAAAAGAAATTTTATTATAAATCATCAAGATCATATTGTGTATGCTTTTATGAACCACAATAAAATAATTCTCGATTTTAATCAATTAAGTACATCAAATATCAGTGTCATTGTGCTGAAAGTCAAATTTTTCAATTACATATATTTAAGTACACGGCGTAGTTATTTTAAAAATTTGCATTTCAAGTGAAAGTAAGATAATGTTTTTTTTTTTTTTTATAATAAGTTAAAAATTAATAAATGCGTATTTTCCATTTCTCTTTTTGATTTATTTTAAACGCGTTAATGCACAAGTTTGAAATTTCAATGAAATGAAAGTGAATTATTTTAATTTTTCAACTTTCCGCTCGGCATTTAATGTATTTGGTTAATACAAGTTTTGTGTTTTAATGTTTTATTTCTTAAGTCATTTTAGCGAAACATCTCATTAGTTCTAAGTTTTGATCAGGCCCGGACTAGAAGCTAAAAGTGGCTAGGGAATTTAAAAATTTCGGCCTTTAAAAACGCTTTTAGTCCAGCACAATCCGTTGAAAAAAGGGCTTGCTATGCAAAAAGTCGGGTAGTTCCGATTTTTTGGTCGGTTGTAACCGTTTTCTTTAACTTTTCAACGGAAGTTAACATCATACTAGTTTTATTTGACTAGTATAATTTTGACCTTTTCTATAAATTAGTTGAATATTTCCCAAACGATTGATTTTGTAGAAAAATACATTCTAACTTAGTTTAAAGTAAAGTAAATTTTCTACAATTTGAACCTAAAATTGGCTTTGTAGCTTTAATGGTGACTGAGATATGGGCCTTTCAAATTTCATCATATTATGATTGCGCAGTTTATGATTGTTTGAAGTTTTTGCACAATATCTCTTAAACAATGTTTAGCCGAATCCTTGTAATCATCAATTTTAAAGGTTGCCTAATTAAATTATATAAAAAAGTGCCATATGAGTTAGTCAGTGCACACATCGATTAACTCCACTTTTTCCACTTTTACAAATTTTCATGTTAAAACACTTGGTTGACTCCTAACTTTATATATCCCAAAAAAATTCTATTAATAAGTAATAACAGCTCTAAATGACAGTTTGCTTTTTAGCTTTTCCATAAGAGACAATGTATTTCAGAAGTCTATTTTATCAATTTACTCAACTTTTTGCATTACGGAGTTAATAGATGTGTGCACTGAACGGCTCATATAATGTTCTAAAGAAAACTCTTTTGACGTTTAGAGGTACTCAAAGGAAATGTCGAAATCTAAATAATTGTCATTGGCAGAGGTTTACTTTCGCTAAGCTTGCCCTATGCTTCTTTATTGCGTCAAATTTTACGTGAACGAAATCACAGGTTGTCACTACTAAAAACCAATTTTTCCGCGTATTAATCAGCCGGTCATTTACCAATTAAACTCATTGGGTATTTGCCCAATATCCCTATAGCCAGTCCGGTCCTGGTTTTGATTAATTGATTTAGCATAGCATGCTATGAATCACGAACACAAACACGTACGCATAGCCGAATTTATTACGGAAAAACTTTAATTAGTTTCTAATTGAGTTGAAACGCTAAGTAATTGGTATGACAATTAAAATGTCCTTTCAAATGTCGCACAAACAATTCAGAAAAAAAAATATAGAAAAGTTAAATTAGCATCCATCGATAGCCTGAGGTCGGTTGGGTCAAAATCATTCTTCGATGTTGTAACCATTTGCATGAGCGTACCCGATTTTCGGACAATAGGAGGACAAACCTTGAAAGAAGCATTGTATGAATACAACAATTTTAATTAGGATTTTTTTTTTGTTCTTATTGTTAAGAAACGAATTTTTGCTATAATAAATATTATTTCTGTAAGAATCAAAAAGTATTGCTACATTTTTAAACCTTTTCACCTAACTGATTTCTATAAATTGGACATCGATTTAAAGAAATGGTTATAGCTTTATGCGATATACTCTACGTTTGGCGTAATCTAAAATCAACAAGAGGTCTGTTCTAGATGAAAATAAAGTCGTACATTAACGACACAAATACGCCCTAACAAAAGTAGTCATAATAGCTTTGTTCGTACAGTAATCTGGATTGGATTTGAACTACTTTTGAACTGCTTGATTATGCGCATACGAAAAGCAGTTATTTAGGTTTTTGTATGCGCAAAATCAGTTAAAAAGTAGATCAAATCCAATCCAGATCACTGTGAAAACAAAGCTAATAGCGCAGAACTTGTATCGTAACTGTACGATTTTATTTTTATCCAAAAGAAACCTACGATAGAACATTTAACCTTTATAGTTTACCTTAGTTTGTCAATATTATCCAACGTTTAACTCAATTTAGAAAAATAATGAATCGTTATCACAACTATAGATACTTCCAAATTTGACGGGTATAGGTCATTACATGTCGGAATTTTACCTTTCAGACCAGAGGCCCCAAACGACCTCTTAATACCAATACAGATTTGCCTCAATCCATTTTTTTTATTTTCCATTTAAATAACACAGGAAATTTTTTATTTTTGACTTTTCATAACTTTGCAACATTGGAAAAGTTCATCGTAACAAGAGTCTGAAAAAATGATTTAAAAGAACTTTCCCGCTCCATAAAAAAAGGTACTTAGAACAAAATTCCTCAGATTAACCGTTTCAAAAAAAATTTTAATATTTTCCAAGTTTGTTCTAAGGTTTTTTTTTTTTTATAGAGCAGTGGTCGAGGAACTTTTTTTACCATTACCCCAAAATAATTATGCATAAGTCGACATTACACCCTCATTTTGAAAAGGAGACAATAAATGTAGTTTTTTTTTTGATTTTTACAAATTTTGCTTTTTCTTAAAAGTGTTAGGGATCTGAAACTTTCAGGATCTTATTATTTCATTAATACCTACAAAGTACAAACCCTCCCAAGTATCATTTAAATATTTTCCGGGGAAAAATTCGCCATAATTATACCTCTAGGGTCTTTAAACATTATTTTTTTGAATAAATTGACAAAAAAAAGTTGCATAAAAGTAGTAAATATGAATTACACAAAACAAAATTCTCATATTGGAACAAACAAAATTAAGTAATTGAAAACTTTCCCTCTTTAGATTTTGGAGAGTTAAAAATTGGGGCCTTTTGACGTATGAACAATATGAATAAAGCCTTCGGCCATACTAACACGCTTATAAAATAGCCATGGCAAGAAATTTCCTTATTACCCCAAAAACTTCATTTTTACCCCATTTGGGGTAATTTATCCCGGTTCCCCGACCACTGTTATAGAGTGTGAAATTTCCTTTAATTAATTCCTTCTTTCAGATTGTTATTATGATGAACTGCTGCAAAGTTATGAAAATTCAAAAATAAAAAATGGATTGAGAAAACCCTTAATATTGACATTAAGAGCTCGTTTTGGCACCAACATTTTTAGTTCTATATATATATAATCAATTTTTGGAGACCATTAACAATTTTTTTTTGAAGCGCCTTAATATTAGGTTCGTTCGCGGTACTGATCCGGAAATGGTAAAGAATCATTAGATAGGATAATTGCCAAACGCATACACGCTTATGACTGATTAAGGGTTATTTTTCCGTGAACGAGTTTGAAAATGTTCGGAAGTAAGACGAGGATTAATGAGAACCCACGAAAATTGTTATATGAATTGAAGTTGATGCTTTGTTCACACGAGTCAACTTTAGTTAACCGATTTTAGTTAATTGATCAAAAGTGGAATGAAAACCCTAGTGTGATGACTTTTATCACGCAAATTTTTTTGATCAACTAAAAACGGCCTACTAAAATTGACTCGTGTGAACGCAGCATGACAGCGAAACTGTATTATGAATTAGCCACAATTTAGCAAACTGCGCATGAGTAAGAGAATCTAATTTTTCATCCTAACAAAAATCTGATAATCGCTAGAACCAATTATGAATCGGTAACGAACGCATTTCGTGTGAACCGCGAATATCGGACCGTAACTCGGCTCATAAACTTGCATGCGCTTGGCGATCATCCTAAATCGGTCTTGAACTGATCCGTTACCGATTCATTATCACATCCGCGAACGAATCTATTGTCAAACTGTTATATTACTAATGATTTGTAACATTCAATGCACGGTTTTATTTTCATCTGGAACAAACAGAATATAATAATGATAATACTAACTACTTTGGCTACTATTAAATATTAAATAAATATATAGAACCCCTGCTTTTTGACTACGAAATAACTTTTTTTTTAATTCAAAATTTTTACGTGTAAAGTACTATTGCAAAGTACACGGGTACTGGGTAAGAAACATTGAGATTAAGCGTTAGTCATTATTAACTAAATTTGGAACTGCACCTCATAATACGTAATAATCTGTATATTAATAAAATGATAGCGGTTCACCCTTGTGCGTTAATAACGCAAAAACTACTAGAGAGATTTTGATAAAAATGTTTTCGATTAACTTCTTTCATACTTGGTCCTTATCTTAAAAAAGAATAATCATGACATCTTCATTTAATACAACGTTATTAAATTTTTAAGAAAATACAATTTTACAAGCACGGTTTGACTTGGGTTACAAATCAATTAATAATGAAGACAGCAGCACGCAATTTTGAATTTTACTGTCGACTTTTTAAATTTATATTAGTAGTGCTTCATACATTGTTATATTTTTAGCATTAATTTGAATTTCGTTAAGTTTTGAGTTTTAAGAGGGGGTATTCTAGTCTAGGATTTTGAAAAATTCGAAAAAATTTTTTTTTCATTATTCGATATTTTATATATTCAAAAATATCTCCCTAATAGGATTTTTCAAAATTCAAATTATTTCCGAAGTTATAGCCGTTTTAGTGTCGTGGCAACTAAACCAGTGGAGAGTTAACGTAAAACTTTAAATTCGTTTTTCTCGAAACTACTTTTTTCGATGCGGTCGCCATAATATCTCAAGTTTTAATCAGCCGATTTACTTGAAATTTTGCATGAATATTCTATAAACATCTCTCTATTGCATGAACCAACAAAAAATGAAAATTTTAAATTTGTAATATTTTTTAAAAATTCGACAAAGTTAAAAAATGAGTGAAAAAATCGACCTTTATTTTTGAGTAGCCGCCATTTTATGAAAAAATTTTTTTTTTCAGTTTTGGAGGTTCATGCGATAGCGACATTTGTACTTATCAAGAATCCATCATTGTTTAATTTTTTAATTGACCACAAGGGTAGAAATCATGGCGACGAGGACACGGTCTTTTTTTTTCCCCCCTCTAATTCAAAGACGCATATGAAATGAAATTTTTTTTTTGTTTCGAAATTAATTTTGTGTACTCTCTGAATATGAATAAGCAAATTATAAAAAAAAAGATGGTAAAAATATCAAATGCTTTTTTTATCAATTGCCAAAAAACGCTCGAAATTCAAGTCTCTAGACTAGAATACCCCCTTAAAGCTCACGCGAATGAAGTTGCAGGTACAGCTATTTTTATATAAAACTAGCTGGTCCCCGCTCGCTTCGCTGAGCGTATCTAAATTATACAGATTGAATAATAGAAACTTTCATTCCATCGACAAAAAAGACAGATAGATATTTCTAGATCTTTGATTCATAGAAAGTTCATGAAAATCCGATAAACTACTTTTCCAGGAAGATATTTCATATAGCTATCTAGAAGAGCTAACTAATAGGTTTTATACGTTTTTATGAATATTATAAAATACCTTTACTTCTGTTCTTTAAGTAGCAATACAATTCGAAAATGTTGAATGTAGTAAATATTTAACTGAGTTTTTCGCCAAGTTCAAATTCTTCAATAGTTCAAAAAGTTGAGTAAGTGAAGTAATTGTTGACTGTTTGAATATAATTTAACACGTTTATTTCTAAACATTATAGACATTCAAAAATTAACAATGAAAAAAGTTTCAATGTTTCAAAAATTTACATTATTAATTTATCGATGTTATCGGATGTTAAATTAAAAATACTCATTGTTATTTCAACTTTTTTGGAGTGATTGTGTTAAAACACTATTTCACGAACTTTCAGGAAAGCTTTTATAAAAACACGAATCCTACAGGAAAAGTACAATAATTGTTATGCTATCTTTTGAGAACCGTGCATTATTCTATCATATGAATTAATCTTATTAATCTATATTATTCTCTGATCTTTTAACTATCCTATTGCAAACAATCATGTCAATCTTTTGCTCTTTGACAAACAAAACATATCTATCTTACGGGAGTAGTACATTTTTCCTGGATAAAAAAGAGATCAAGCCTTCTTGAGGATAATGCGCTAGTTCCCTATTTCACGTACTTTAACGAAACTCCTTTTAAATACTCAGTTCCTGAAGGATACAATTCTTATCCTATCCTACGGGAAGCGTGCTATATTCTGACATAAAAGGTAGCCTATATTTATTCTCTGACTCTCAATTAACCACCACATTGTAAGAAATTATGGTAATCTTTTGCTCTGTGAAAAATAAAAACATATCTATCCTACGGGAACCGCACATTTGTCCTGGATAAAAAAAAGACTGTAGGATAAGAAAATTATTTTTGACTTGAGGACATTATGAGTTATTACTATTTATACATTATAATCAGCTAACAACGTTTAGTTTCAGCATGATTTTTCTTTACACCAGTTTTTCTATTTTCCCGTTGAAATGAGAAATTTTTCCGAAATGAAACGTATTGTAGATAATGATTCACATATTTAGCTATCACATACTTAAATATCATGCAAAAAAATAGATACCATAAAATATTGGTTTGTAGTACATGCTATGTATCATCAGAGAAGGCGCTGTATGTGAAAAAAGATTTTCCCGCTTTTCTGTTTACATTTTTCCTGAATTTTCTTTGCTATAAACCTCACACAGCCCGAGACCTTTCCAACGAATGCAAAACCGTGAAAATCGGTTCGTGCGTTCTGGAGTTATAGCGTCAGGAAGGAAAACCCGACTTATTTTTATATAGTAGATTTTTCTTCATCTCGATTTTATAAATTCAGTACTTAGACATAGAAAAATAATTAAACATTCGAAAAAAATTGTTATATCCCCGGTCAAGAAGAGAGAATGCATCTCATGCCCCCCTTCGGTACGTCCATGGCTATTTGTGTTAAATATTCGTTTTGTTTGTTTCAGGAATTAAGTGTTGTGAAAAGCAAAACGATTTCGTAAGGACTTGGAGATATTGACGATAAAAATGTCTCAACATTTTATGACTGTGTGTGTGTTTTGTCTGCTCTGTGCCACACACGCTCCATGTTCGGCTCACACTGAATTTTGGAATGACGATCATCAAACAGAACGATTTAACAATGGCTTATTCGATCCAAATAGATTGGACCATGTGGCCTCACCGATTTCAGAAGAAATATCCAATCATATAGATCACAAAATCAACGATAATTCATTGGAAACCAAAGCAATTCCAATAACATACTCGAATAAAAAACTCAAAGTGAAAATGAATCCTTCAGTATTGCATAAAAAGCAACATTATATCGATAATTTGAATGGAAATAATCTGCAAAAAATTGAAACTGAACCGAAAGATGCGGTCGTACAAACCAACAATCTTCAATCACATCAAAATAGTTTACTACTTAATTTTAATAAGGAAAACTACTTAAGTAATAACGACCAAAGTACTAGTAAAATGAATTCTTTAAGACAATTAAATAGGCATAAACGTGTCAAGAAAGCAGTTTCGGATGTTCATAATGTTAAAAGTAATAATAAGGATAATTCAGTTAGTAATACGAAAATGCGTGATTTTTTAGTGAACTTAGATGAACATTTTTACATTAAGAAATTATTTCATATTTTGGATGAGAAAAATGACGATAAGATCGATATGGAAGCGTTTCGACGATTGGTCGGACGCTTAGGGCTTGATTTGTTTCTTGCCAATACAACAAATAGTAATCATCAGAAAAATCTACCATCACAGGAAACGGTAAGGCATAGAACTTATAGTACGAGAGCTAGCGACGTCGAAAAAAAAAGAATTTTAGGTCGGCCAGTTTTTATATATGTTATCTCGCAGTATCCCAGACATCATACGGGCTGTCTGGCTGTCGAGAGGGGTTGCGTTTATTAGTGCGCATCGCACCTATGACAGGTAAAATATTGAAATTTTCAGAAAAAAGAAAAAGTTTCAGATGATATTTGTAGAAAATAACATTTTACATAAAAAATGTCCAGTGACTAATTTTCGTAAAGTTGCTAGTTTGCCCGCTACAAGCTTGTAAAACTCATTGTATACATGTCGGCACAACGGCTATATCTCTGAGCGGTCGACTACTCAAATGACGTCAGGTCGAGCCAGCCTTTCTAAGCTTGTAGCGGGCAAACTTGACGAAAATTAGCCACTGGACATTTTTTATTTAAAATGTTATTTTCTACAAATTTCATCTGAAACTTTTTTTTTTTGAAAATTTCAATATTTCACCTGTACAGGTGCGATGCGCACTAATAAACGCAACCCCTCCCGACAGCCAGACAGCCCGTATGATGTCCGGGATAGTACGAGAGATAACATTTTATATAAAAACTGGCCGACCTAAAATACTCTCTCAAAAACGTTGCTAGCTCTTAAACTATTACATGTAAACTGTTTAAGATTTATTAATATTATTTATATTTTTAGTGTATTCCAGGGGAGAATATTTTGAGTATTATAACAAATCACGACTCAAGTGTATCGATGGAGGGAAGTGCAAATAGTTCTCATAATATTTTAATCAGTGTGCCTCAATTTCAACAACTTTGTCCTTTACTTATCTATCAGTTGGCTGCTGATTCTTCAATTGAACGAAATGGATGCGTTAAGTTAAATGCAATTAGTTCGAATATTGTTTTGAGTAATGTAAGTTCACCGCAAAATGCTATGTGGAGAGATTCACATAATGATAGCGCTACATCTCCGACAGTTACCGGTAAAATATTTTTAATTTTATCAGAAAGGTTATTTTCATTTTAAATCACTTGGCTCAGAGATCTTACTTTTGGGATCGATCTCATTTATCACCTACATTATAATAGCCTAGAAGCCCACTGCATGATTGTTACACCCAAAATGTAGTTTAATCATTATATAGGTATATTAAATTAAAGCCCTTTTTTCTGTACATGATGATATAAGTGGCCAATCTAAAAGTGTCCTCAAATATGCGAAAATAGCTGTAAAAATTCTGAAAATTAAAGATAAAGTGAGATGACGATATTTTGCAGACAAAGAAGGTGAAAATTAGTCTGGCGAGTTTTTAAACCCTTTGCGTGCCTCAATAGATCGAGATAAAACTTGTAGCGCAAACACTCGTTGTTCTTGTCTGACAAATGTCACAGCGCGTTAACTCTTCCTCACTTTATCGCATCTTTAATAGTTATTTTTGCTTATTTGCGGGCCTTTTTTAATTAGTACCCTTATATTAAAATGCACAGAAAAAACGAATTTTAATTTGATATATAAATAACTAAGCTAAATTATGGGTGTCGCCAGGGCCGGATTAACATATTTTGCACCTATGGGCCCGGGTAAATTGCCGCCCCCCACAAAAAAAAATTAAAATCACTTTATACCCTAACCAGCATTTTCTCTTCCAAACATGTCAGCTCGGAGCCGCTTTGCTGCAGTACATTTAGTTTAAAAGGAACAAATAACTTGGCATTATCTCATTATGAACAGATCACATGCTCATACACATCTGTTGTAAAATTGGAAGAGTTTTAGTTTTGTTCCAGATAAAACAGAAAGTTATAATATTCATATATTTTCCAAACTCCAGGTTTTGTTTTATTTAAGCAATTTATTTTTTTAATATTTTTTTTACCGTTTTGTCGCCTCTAATAAATTGCCGCTAGGGGCCCGGCCCCACATGGCCCCATGGTAAATCCAACCCTGGGTATAGCAATCATGCACCGGGCTCCTAGGATATAAGCAACTTCTAATTTAAAGATGAATAAGAGATACAATCTAGAACAAAAGTATTTAACACTAAGAGTTCATGAGTATTTACTGTTTGTAGTTAACACAAAGATATAAATAGTTTCAATTCTTAAAAATGCATATAATTCGTTAATCGTCGTTATTATAAATAAAAATTTAACGCTTTTAACTCAAAAACTACTGAATAGATTTCGATCAATTTTTTTTGTTTTTTTTTTCTTCTTATATACTTGGTCCTTATCTAAAAAACAAATTATTACGATGTCTTAATTAAATCAAAATAATTAAAGTTTGAAAAAATGTGCTTTTTACAAGCAAAACGCGTGAAGCGATGAATTTTTTGTCGCTTTGATAGAGTAGGGCAAACGGTTTAATGCGCAGGAGCTGGAGAGAAGATCTTTCTTCTTCCACTGCCAAGTGATTATTTCATATTATTTGAGTGTAGATTTCTGACTTAATGCATCTCAGCGAGATATTAGATTAACAAAGATTTTTTGAATTCTATTTTCTATTTGTTTAGCAGTTTTTAAAATATTTTTTGTAGCTTTTTTTAAACTCTCTTTTAGCATTTTTTATATTTTACTCATTTTATTGTATTCAAAAAACATTTTAAGTTACAACCGATACAATAATCAAATTACATTTCTAACACTCCATTTTAATATTGCATATATTTTTTAATCAGAAAGAGTAAAGTTGGTTAGATTAAAGTTTTTTTTTAATTGCTCCTTAAATGCTCTTATTTGGATTCGAAATTGCTCCAAGTATATAATTAATAATTAAAGTTTTAAAAAACTTTCAAATTCAAGAATTAAAATCGCCTTAAACCCATAATAATTTGTAATTGAAATTTTTGTTTTTCTTTTATCTGCTCTTTTCATTACGCAAACAATTGATCAAATTTTGGCAATATTTTTAATAGTTAATTATTTTTACTATTTATACATGTATTGTTGTACTATGACGTCATCAACTGCCTTTGGATCTTATAAACATGATTAGTTTAAAAATTGAATTACTAATTAACTATACACCTGAAGCAATTGTGGACCCGGAAAGAGCATTTAAGGAACAATTTTTTGAAAAATAAAAAACAGTGATTATTTTGGATTATAGGGTAGGGTATAGCAATTTTTATTTTTGAATTTACAAATTTTTGGAAAATTAATTATTGATTAACTAATATAACTATAGACTTGGAACAATTGCGGATTCTGAAGGAGCAATTAAGGAGTAATTTTTTGGCATATAGATAAAACTGTTCTACGCTAAGTTCTTTACGGTTATTTTTAATAGATTTTTGCTTTTAATTTCTTAAATGTTCTTCCTCTGTAAATTAAAGATGTTTTTAACAAAAAAAAAACCTACGCAGACTACGTCGCGGGTATCAGCTAGTCTTCATATAAATAAATAAAAAAAATTCATGCAACGAAAAAAGTCCACTTACTTTTGACATTGAATATATCTTAGTTTGTAAGGTCAATATCCCTTTAATTGTTAAGAAACTTTCGTTCACATTAAAGCTAAGTGATTTAAGATGGAATAATTTCCTATGAAAAATTGACTCTTAATAATGCAATATATCTTTTGCAGTGTGGATGTATGCATCACTTTCAGTAATAGTAATTAGTGCATGTGGACTTTTTGGTGTGGCTGTGATCCCGTTTATGCAAAAGCATTTCTATCATCAGTTATTGCAATTCCTCGTAGCTCTTGCAGTCGGTACTTTATGTGGCGATGCTTTATTGCATTTATTGCCACATGCAATGATGCCTCATGTGCATGTACACTCTCTTGAGGAACTAGCGAAGCAACACGATCAAATGCATTCAATGAACATGTGGAAAGGTTTTGTTGCAATGACCGGCGTTATATTCTTCTATTTTGTTGAAAAATGTTTAACGTTAGGTGCCGAATGGCGAAAACGAAGACAGAAAAAACAAAAGGTAACAATCATTTTACATTAAAATGTATTAACCAGTAATTATTTTTTTTTTTAATATCAGCTTCCTTCTCGAGTACGTGTCATGCGAGACAATGATTCAATTGGAAATAATTCTGTTGGTGAAAAACTATGCAAACACAAATATAGTTCCTACCCTTATTGTTACGATGAAATTGCTACAGAAACTTTAGGTATATATCTAATTTATCCTTCTAATCAAAACATTATATTTTCTCCTGGTTTTAGATGATCATCATAATAGATCAGGCGCACAAAAATCATTTTCTAATTCAATCGGAAACTCGAGCAAAGATCCGAGTCAAAATAAAACCAACTCGACAATATTGAAAGATTTGGACAATTTATCGACATCCCGAATTTTGAATAATATTGAAGCCAGTCAAAATAATTTACCAGTGATTGATTCGAATCAAAGTAATCTGAAAAATAAAACAGATGTAGATCTGCCTCGAAATGATTTACAAATGGAGGAGAGTTACACTGTTATATTAAGGTAGGTTTATTGTTATTTTAAGAGGTCGTTTCACCAGTTGTTGATAAAGTGGTAGATATCTAAGTAGCGGGTATTTTATCTATCAGATAATTTTTTTTATGTTTTGCTAATTATTTATCCATTAAAAAATCCAATAAATAGTTATCCTGTTTCGTAAGATGAATTACTTGACAAATGAGGCGACAGTTCAATTCGTATTCGATATGCTGGCGTTTCACAACTGATTTTAATTGGTACAGTGGTACTTCGACAGACAAGTGTCCTAACATACGACTTTTTTGATAAGGGCCGTTGGGGGAGCGATTTTTTGCTTTGAAATACAAGCAAAATTTGAGATATGAGGAACCGGTTTAACGGGTGTACTCCAACCGCCTCAATCAGTGTGAATGTTTGCCTCGCTGTCGAAGCATCTTTGATAAGTTTTGCTCGCGTTTTGTGCTCATTTTTGTTATTTAAGGTCGCATCAACTACCATGGCCCTTCTTTTATATAAGGATAAAGTAAAGAAATTTCAAATACTAAAAATTGCCTAACTAATCATACTCGTACCGTAAAATCTCCTATATAAATATTAGAGATGCAACGAATAGTGATTTAGCCGAATACCGAATATTCGGCCACACTCTCGGCCGAATAGCCGAATATTCGGCCGTTTTATTTATGAATAAATCGTATCACTAGACGCATTATTTTTTATAAAAAAATAAATAAATAAATTTAACGGTAACTAAAATTAATGTTTATTTACAAACTATTCGCCTAGATACGGATAGATACTAGATTCGGATACTAGATCTAGATAAGTAGTGGTTTCTAAAGTAAAAGCAGGTTCCTACTCGAGGAAACCTTACTCAAATGCAGAAAAAATTGTTTTGATTCATCATAATCAATTTTCCCTAATTGATTTTCAATTTTAATTTGTAATTTAAATATATATAATTTCGAATTAAACATTTATTTTGTTATGATTTAGTATTCGGTATTCGGCCGAATAGTACACAATATTCGGCCGAATACCGAATATTGAAAAATGCAGCTGAATAGTAGCCGAATATTTGTTCCATCTTTAATAAATATGTAGGAGTGGCGAGCAGTGCATACATGCTGTAGATGCGGCGCATACCCTGGGATTGTAAGACAATTAAAAAAATTAAATATTTTTTGTTATTTATACATTTTTAATTTACGTAATTATGAAAGGTATAAGCTCATAAAACTGGCATAGACTACCAGATCAAATGAACGGCAAACGTCTAATTAATGCGCAGGCGACTGTAGCATGAGGCCGTTTGCTACGAATTGGTCGCGCATGCGCACTAGTATGGTCGAATACTATCTATCTTGGCGTTTCACATTGCCGATTGACGGTTTGCTGATGAATTTGATTTTTTTTGTGTTTTAAGTCGCTTTAACAGCTAGGTCATATCACGACTGTCTAAACACAGAAAATGTCTGTTGGTCAGTTTTAATCTTAGGTTTATGATCTAAAGTCTAAGATTCAACGGGAATCGAACCCGTACCACTTGACGCATGAAGTGCAGAGAACTACTACTCTAGCCACTGCGCCAATAGGTGGCCCGATGCATTTGATGTTTTGAATCTATACAGAGAATTTACTTGTTACTGAAACTGTTCGTGACTTATTTTGATTTATTTACCCAGAGGCCATACAAATGTCCTGTTTTTTAGGATTAGAACTATTTACGTGGTTTTTAAATACATTATAAGAAGTGGTTATTGATGATTTTTTTAAGAAGGAGCGTCGAAGAAGGCTAATTTTAAAAAATAAATACGTTAATACGTAATGGTTTAACAAATAAAAATTAATTTAAAAAAATTTTTTTTACCCTCTTCCCTCTGCTGACCGCATGCCCTGTTTCAAAAGTCATCGCACGCCACTGGTATTAACACTTCTAAATGTTAATTGATTTGTGTGGTAGACATTTGTGACTTTATCAATAGGTGGTGGAACAAATCCCAAAAGAAATAGATTATTAAATAATTAATTTTTAGAGAGCATGAAAGTAAGCATCACGGACATTCTCACACTCATGGCCACGTACATTCTGCACCAAAATCTTTGTCTTCAGTCGCCTGGATGGTTATCATGGGCGATGGTCTTCATAATTTCACCGATGGAATGGCCATAGGCGCAGCTTTTGCTTCTGGTTTAGCCGGTGGCTTCTCCACATCGGTTGCCGTTTTTTGCCACGAATTACCGCATGAAATCGGCGACTTCGCCGTTTTACTTAAAGCTGGAATGACCGCTAAACAAGCCGTGTTTTACAATATTTTATCATCAGTTCTATGCTTCATGGGATGCATCTTGGGAGTTATAATTGGTCGAAACGAAACAGCAAGTGAATGGATTTTTGCAGCTGCCGCCGGAATGTTCATTTATATTGCTCTTGTTGATATGGTAACTTATCATAATTATTTCTTATAAATAACCACTAAAAAAATTCTTTTTAGATTCCAGAATTAACATCAAGCCATTCAAATGAGGGAGGTTCTCTTTTACAGTGTGTTTTACAATTTTTGGGTTTGATGACTGGCTTGGGAATAATGACATTGATTGCATTCTATGAACATGATTTAAAAGCAATGTTTCAAAATGAATAATTAACGTACTTATAAAATAAATTTTATAACGCTCTTAAACCCAAAATTGTGTTGATTTGAAAAAAAAATCATTTCTAACAGCGATTTTTTTTTTGTTTTGGTGCAGATCAATTGCATATCACTTACGTGGTACTAATTCGTCTGTGTTCTTAAATCTCCTTGAAAATGTGTTTTGATAGACGATCGTTTTGTCGTCAATTTGGGTGCTAGATTAGAACTAAGTTTATAACTAGGAAACATTGTTCGATATTTGTATATTATATTTTCTACGGAGATTTCGTACAAAAAAAAAGCTACCAGTACAAGACTTGTACGGCTTTGAATGGTAGCTATTTTTCTATCTTTTCTATATAAAGTTGATTTTTCTATTTAATTTTTTTATTAAAGTACTTTAAATAATTAATAAAACGAAAATAGTATTAGAAGTGTTTAAACTAATTTCATATAAATGGAATAGTATATTTTTTAAAAACTATGACATCAATCAATACTTTTTTACGTAGAACTTGTAAAAATATTCTGAATATGTTTAATGGATAGAAAAACAAATAGCATTTATGCATTTTCATTTTTAATCTTGTATTAATATTAAGAAATCATCTATTATGATCATGATCCCGAAATATTTCCCGAATAATTAAAATTTATCTTTTTACTAATTTTTTTTTTTTTTTAGAAATGTATAATTTTGTCATAATACTTATAGTTCCTTTATTAAGTAATTAGAAAAGATGCGATTACCAGCAACAAACTTATAAAGTACTTGAAGAATATTAATACCAAAAATTGTGTACATTAAAATAATAAATTATAACTTTTTTTTATAAACATTTTTTGTTTTTAAAATTTTTATAACAGTTTCCTAGAATTATTTTTTAAGATGAGACAATAATTTAATATTGTGTAATGACTTGTACCGTACAATGTACCTGTCTTCGAACCGATGTACGGTTCGAAGACAAACCTAATAGCACCTGGATTTGTTTGATCCCAGTAACTTTAAGGAGCCATAAAAGTTTCCAGGATTTTCTCAATTAGCGGTAGGTATATCACTGTAACTTTTCGCTACATGCTTATTTAACCATAAAAATCAACGCCATAAAGAACCAGAGAATGCTACCAAAAAAGAAAAATTTCTATGGATGAGTTTTTTTTTGAAAATTTAGACAAGTTTCAAATTAAAACGTTGATTTTGATTTCAATGGGATTCTGAGGATTTAGTGCAGATAGGACGATCAACACTATATTATATAAACTATTGATAATTGCTAACGTTACTAAGCAATTAATTATTATAGTTAGCGGGGTTAGCGACAACAATAAATGTTGTCAACATTTTCATGAAAGTGGAATACTTTTTCCGTTACAATCGAAGCGAGCGTCTAACCACGTCTAACGCCCCCCAACATCAACTAACAAAATCAACTTAAATTTGACCAAATTGCAAATATGATTTTAAAATAGTAAAATTAGTCGTTTATAATGGTTTTAGTTTTTATATATACTTTATTTTTAATTATATATTTAGGAATAAATAATTACATATAGGTATATGTGCATTTTTTACAGGTTTTATTACATACAAATCCAGGCTCTAATTATAATTAGTCACTACGAAGCCCATTAAGCTAATCCAATTCAGTTTTTTTTCTTGTATTTACCCATTTCTTATAATTTTCTTATAAATCCTGAAACAAATGCACTAATATAAGGCAAATGGAGGTACATAATGTATTATCAGGTTAATTAATTCGATCAATTAAAAAAATGTGCCTCTAAGATTATGGTAACGAACAACCTTAGAAAAGGATAGAACATTCCAGATTGTTCTATAGTCTATACGAATCTCTAATAATAAGGTAAGGTGACCATATTTTTTTATTTCAAATCCGGGACGGGAACTTGTAGCGGGGGGGGGGGATTAAGTTATATAACTTAAATATGATTTTTTAATTTTTTTTAATAAAAATTATACATTACAAATACTATTTAAGGATATAATAAAAATAAGTATTTTTTTCAAATGAATCAAATTTTTTTTAATCAGAATTACTGAGTACAAAACTTTTATAGACCCACTTGATGGCGCAGTGGTTAAAGCAACTGCTCTCTCTGCTACATGCGCCAGTGGTTGTGGGTTCGATCCTCATCGAATCCCTAGATATAAGATTAAAAATTAAGATTCAAGACCTACAGAATATTTCTGTGTGTAAGACAGTCGTGATATGACCATAGATGTTAAAGCACCGTTAAAAACACCCAAAAAAAAAAAAAAAAAAAAATCTATAAAATTCTGTACAATTTTCTTCATAATTAATTTTAGTAAGTAATATCGCTTTTAATGTGTCTATTTCAAGTCGAGTTTTAAATATATTTAAAATAAATATTGAAAATAAGAAACTTTTCAAAAATTCGGGACAAAAAACCTGAATCTGGGACAAATAATGCTTCTTGAAAAATCCGGGACGCAGGGTGGAAATCCGGGGTGTATGGTCATCTTAATAATAGACATTCAAACGAGTTTATTATTTTACGGTCAAGTCGGTCAACAATCGTATCAAAAAGTCTGAAAAGTTTCACAACCTTCTACTACTTTTTTGTATGTTGGGTTGCAGATATATAAATACCACAGATCCGCAGTCTGTGTAAGACAGTGACCAGTGAAAAGTATGATACTCTCAGTGTTTAGTGCGAAAGTGATTAATTATACATCAGCGAGGGTAAATAAATAAGTGATGAATATTACCAAGGAATTAAAGAACCCATAACATGAATCTATACAGTTTGGAAAAGTTCTGTTAAATTATGTTAGTTTGGACCATGGTAAAATTAGTAAACAACCATGTTGACCATCTGATCCTCCTCGGGATGAATAAGAATATAGGACAAATACGTTTATCGTTCCACAAAAAAATAAATAAATATAATAAATTTTAGAATGGTTTCCTAGGACCTCAAAACGTAGAGATTTGATGAGAACTCAACTTTCGAAAATTAATTATTTTCACTTTTGACGGCTTAAGACTTACGCGCTGAATAATATTTCCAGTGAGTTTTGTGTTCGAAACTTTTACTTTACTTCTTAAGACATCGCTAGTAGCCTTGGGATCTCTACAACTCCCCGACTTCGTGTTATTAAATCTATAATAATAATTACATTTTTTAAAAATTTTCAAACCCAACAATACAAATCGCTATAAAAACCAAAATAATTTTTAATTGATTTTTTTTTATTCTCTATCTGCTCTTTTCATTACACAAATAATTGATTAAATTTGTGCAATATTTTTAATAATTAATTATTTTTAACTATTTACACATATTATATTGTTGTACTATGACGTCATCTACTAAATTGTAGTTTAAACATTGAATTACTAATTAACTATACACTTGGAGCAATAGCGGATTCTCAAGTAGCAATTAAGGAGCAACTTTTTGGCTTATAGTTAAAAATGTTCTACGCTAAGTTCTTTCCGGTTATTTTTAATATATGTTTGCCTTCAATTTTTTAAATGTTTTTCTCTGTACCTACGCAGACAACGTCACGGGTATCAGCTAGTAGGATAATAAAAAATCACTTTCAGCTGATACATTTTTATTTTTATATAAATATTAGAGCATAAATATTTTACATCTAAAAATTAAAAATGGCACAAGATTATTTCTATATAAACTGCCAATATGATTTTTAAATATAACATTTAATTTATAAAATAACATTTGTAAACTTTTTGATTATTCCAACATTAAATTTACAAACCTATACTAAAATTATTCTTAGTTGATGTTCAATATAGTCATTATAATGCTTAACATATTCAATTAAAATTTTAATAACTGAAACATATGGTGATTCTTGTACGGTATGCTACTAAGCCATCGGTGTTTATTTGAAAATTTAACACAAATAGCACACAAATACAATTGAAAAAAATGTATACAATTTGATGAACCATTTTGTATCTTTAAAAAGTTGAATAATCTTTTGAATAGGAAAATATCTTGAAGATATTACTAAATAAGATATCTATAAGATGTTTCCAATGAAAACAAAATCGAACATTTTACGATACAAGTCATGCGCAGTATAAATTATTGTAACATTTTTATATTGCGGGTGTCTTGTATCGTACAATGTACGATTTTATTTTCAATCGAGAACAAACCTCATTCCAACCAGAGAGAAGACTGAGAGAGCCAGATCGCATGAATACACTTGCTGCCATCTACTCCGAGTAAAGGTGTTTGGAACTATTCCTTAGTCAGTTTGTGTTCCTTTCTCCACCGTTCTACACTCGGAACGCTTTTCTTCTCTCTCATGAGCATAGATAAGTCGTAAGCTATCGCTATTTCAGTTGAGAATTATAGCTCTATTTATTTTGCGATAGCTTACGACTTATTATGCTCATGAGAGAGAAGAAAAGCGTTCCGAGTGTAGAACGGTGGAGAAAGGAACACAAACTGACTAAGGAATAGTTCCAGACACCTTTACTCGGAGTAGATGGCAGCAAGTGTATTCATGCGATCTGGCTCTCTCAGTCTTCTCTCTGTTCCAACCGATTATAACATAAGTTATTGACCTTTTAGACATCTTATTTTTCATTAAACAGGATATGACTGGGATATACTACTAAACCATTTGTTTGCGTTTAAATTAGTTTACAAATAAACTTTCTATTCAATACTATAATACTATCATATCATGGAACTACGTCATTTCTAAAACCATTTCTTCTCCTTCATCGTTAACAATTTCTTCATTAATGGCTGTACTGGAAACATCAACAATGCTTGCCTCGTTTTCGATAACAGTCTCCATTTTTATTTGATTACTTTCAGAGACATTTTCTACTTTTAGCATATCAAAAACGTTCGACTCCTCGCCAACGAATTGATTTTGAGATGTCGCTGAAGTGGTCGCAACGACGGCCGACAATTGTCGTTGTTGCTGTTCCTGAATCAATGGAGATTGTTCATTATCGGATTGTAAAAATAGAGAATTTAAATGATACGATTGATGTGGTGACGATTCCGGTTTATTGCTATCGGGCAGCTCAGTAGAACTATCCAAGTCGTCTTCATCGCGCTGCAATATATCCAGGAAAATTTTTTTTGTTTAATTTTGTAAAAATATAATTTTGAAAACATTTATTAATACCAATTGTTTAAATTTTTTAACTTGGATTGAACTTCAATTTTAAAGAAAATCCGTTAATACTTCACCACTAAAGTTAAGGGAGGTAAGAAATAAGAATATATATTAGGAATGCTATAGTTAATTACCTTCATGTGGGTGTAGCTACGAAGAGGAGAAATATCTGTATGAAAAACGCAAGCTTGACCTGGAAAAACATCTGGCACCGGTTCGTGACAAACCATGTCAGCATCTCCACGTGCTACAGCACAAGCTCGAAATAAAACTTGTAAAGGATCGTTTAATATATGCTTTAAACAGTATTTGGCATGGGGCAAAGTTCTCGTTCCACATTTAACACCACCTTCAGTAAACAAACACTTTGAAAACGATGGAGGTCTATGCGTATTTCCATCAGCCATCTATAAACAAATGAAATTTAATTTTTCTCAATTATTTTTTTTTCTTAAAAAATTTGTTCCAAGCATTTTTTGTACGATAACGTGATCATCACAAAAGTGTTTTAGATCTACGTTACGCTCATCTCTACCCTTAATACTGTTTAAAATAGCTGAAGTGCATTGATGAACCGATGACTTAATTAAGGCGGTATTCTAGTCTAGAAGTTTGAAAAAATCGATTTTTCTTTTCTTTCACATTCTCAAATTTTAAACCTTTAAGAGTAGGCCTTAAGAGGATTTTTCAAAATTTTCAATATTTTTGGACCAGGAATCGCTGATTAAAAAATGTAAGTATTAACCTAATAACCTTGAGTATTAACTACCATTGTATGACCACTGAATGTAACTTTACCCGAAAATTTAAACGCGTTTTTCTCGAAACTGTCTTTTTCAAAACGATACCAACGATTTCTCAGGTTCTACTGGACCGATTTACCTGAAATTTTTAGAGTCTTCTTTATAGACTTGTCTATACCTGGAACTATCCCCATTCCCAAATTTCAATTTTTACTATTTTTAAAAAATTTGAAACAGTCAAAAAAAGAGGTACAAAAAATTTTTTTTCAGGCAGTCGCCATTTTGTGAAAAAATTTTTTCCAACTTTTCCGTAGTTCCAGACATTATTCAAAAATTATAGACATGCTAAGAAAGTAATTTATGAACAAAAAAAAAATCTATTTTTTGAGCCCATCACATGGGATGATCCCCTTAACTACAGAAAAGATGGAAAAACATTTTTTTACAAAATGGCGACTGCCTGAAAAAAAATTTTCCAACTTTACCGTAGTTCCAGACATTGCGACATTATTCTAGATTAATAATTTTCCTTTTTTTTTTGGTTTTACATTGCAAGGAGGGTTGAAATCATTAGTATCGTCACGTGCCAATTTTTTGAAACCCCCCCACTTCATCAGCTGCTAATTTTTAAAATATTTAATTTTTTTTGTTTTTTGATTTTTTATGTATTCTTTTAAGGTTAATAAATAACTAGTAAAAAAGGGATGGTAAAAATATTAGTTGCCTTTTTTTTATAACACTTCAAAAATTACCTGAAATTCATACCTCTAGACGAGAATACTGCCTTAAGGGGATCATCCCATGTGATGGGCTCAAAAAGTAGATTTTTTTTTGTTCATAAATTACTTTCTTTACATGTCTATAATACGGTAGTAAAGTGATTTTTGAAAATTCTAAGTCATTTTAAAGATACAGCAGGTAGAAGAAAGAGCTGCTCGTAGCGCTGAATTGGCGGTTGAAAATTTAAACGCGTTTTTCTCAAAACCGTGTTTTTCAAATTTTCCTCCATCGTATTTAAAAAACGGCTTGACCAAATGACTTGAAATTTATAGGGTAGACTCAACACATGTAAATGCATGGAATGAACTATTATCAACCGAAAATTCCCAAAATTTCTATTTTTATAGCAAAAAACAAACAAAACAAAAAACGCAACTTTTATTTCAAATGTCTACCAAAAGTCTAATTTTTTGTATATTCATTTGATATGTAATAGTTCATTCCGTGCATTTAGGCTTACAAATTAAAACGCCGTTGTTTTTTTTATTTCGGATAAGTCAATCAGCCGGAATCGTGGAGGAAGTGCGAGCTCATTTTTTCAAGGTGGGGGTGTTCAGAACGCTGTAACTCATGTTCTACACAATATTTTTAGCCAAAAATTTATATTTATACTGTCGAAATATTTGTTAATAAATGATAATAAATTTAAAGCTCTATCTAAATACTGGTCGTAGAAAAAAAATCCTAATAAAACCCTAAAAAAACAGGCCGTCACATGGGATGACTCCCTTAACATTTCAATTAGATTAAATATTACAATACCAAACGTGGCGATGACAGTACAATGTACGATAACGTGATCGTTTGGAACATATCTATTAACTACTTACTTTTGCTTTTAAATCATTGACCCGCTTCTGTAAAATTGCCTCCACACCACTTCTCTTATGATAAGCATTTAAACATTTAAGTTTATTATACAATTTATATTCCTTAGGATTATCCCGAACTTGATTATGAATACTAGCTAAAGTTTCACGTTCTTTTTTCAATGCAAACAAATACTTTCGTTTTTTCTCTCGTAAAATACGTTGTAAATATTTAAACTGTTCCGTATATAAATCTTGAAGACGAATCAATTTGTCACGAGTTAAGGAACAAACTTCTTCGGCTGTGTAGACTTCAGCATGCCTAAAAATGTTTGAGCTCATAAAATTGTATCGGTATAAAATATAAATAATATCATACTTTAAAGGATCTTCGTATTCAGAATCAATACTTTCATTATCGGACATTTCTGCATTATGTGAATGCCAAACATTGTTATAGACTGTAGGTTCCACGTCCGAATCCGATTCACTTGCATATTCCAATATTTCATTGCAAGTGGAATTTATTTTAGATGCATCAATTTCACCTAAAAATAAACCAATTATTATAATAATTAATTATCTTCAAAATATGAGATGTAATATAATTTTGATTAACTTACTGAAAGGATCTAAATTAGGGGTTATCACCAGCTTTGAATCATCTTCAGATAAATTAAAACTATCATCTTCTTTTTCGATTGAACTTGTAGAACAGGTTCGACCTCTCGTACTTAATGAATCTGAATTTCCAGACTGCGTTCTGGTTCGACCTTAAAATACATAACAATTAATTTAATCTGAAATCCAAGAGCAATTAGTTTTAAATAAAGTCTTACTCGAAGACGGTTTCACATAATGAATCAAGCCATGTAATATTTTTTCGGCCGAATCAACTGGTTCTACTTTCTGAGTGGTCTTATTTTTGTTGATAATCGCCTTTTTCAAATGTTCATAGCAATACCTGGAAAATTAAATTATTAGCTTTCTCCTAAAATATGTATAATATTTTAAGCAATTGGCAGATGAAAAGACCAGTGTTTTTATTTTCTTTTTACAAAACGTTTCGTCGGTGTTATTCCGACTTCATCAGGTATCTTAAAAAGTCTATTAAAATTGTTATACCTTATTTTATTACGAAACAGTTTTTTATTATTCACTAATTTTATATGTCTAAATTAAAGTTAAATTTTTTTATAAATATAATAAAAACTAGCTGATACCCGCTCGCTTCGCTGAGTGTATCTAAATTTAACTGATGGATTAAAAGATTCCCTACGTTCATAGCGAAATATAAAAATTAATCTATTTTGGCAGAAAAAAATGATAGATACTTTCAGACCTTAGATCCAAAGAAAGTTCATCAAAATTCGTAAAACTACTTTTCAAGAAAGAGATGTTAGCTGCCTCACATCAGCTTCAATACGATTTTTAGTAAAAAAGTACTTGTATTCCTTCCTTTATGACTTTAAAATCTTTCATACCAAATGTCATTTAAAACCGTTCAGCTATTTTAGGGGGCTAATTTATCCATTAATTGCACGAGGCGTTTTTTGAAATCCCACCCCCTTTTCTCTGGTATGATGTCATGAGTTTTGGCATAACCCTTTCCCCCAATCCACAATCTAATATATTTTTCAAAACGTGTTTTCTTAAAAAAAATACATGATATTTGCGAGACCTTGCCTTTCCCCAGAGTAAGATTAGATGAAATTCGGCTCGACGCCATCGGCCCCTAAACACCTTACGTAAATTAATGGATGTTCCCTTAAAGAATAGATTAGTAGCTATCCTACAGGATTTTTAGCAAAACTTCATTAAAATTCGTTCCTTTAAGTAATTGTTGATTTTTGAAATTTTTAGTTATTTTATAACGTTTATTTCTAATTAATATCTTCGACAATGAACAATGAAAAAAATCAAATATTTAAAAAATTTCATTATTAATTTTATCGGATGTTAAATTGAAATGCATATTTATTTTCCTGTAAAAATTGTCAATTTTTTAATTTCAACTTTGTAGAGATTTCTTTCGTTATTGTGTAAAATTGGAAGAATAGGCGTTAAAATTCTATTTCACAAACTCTACCGAAACTTTTTAAATGTACGATTCTTGTAGGATTCACTTGTTTTGTCATCCCATGGGAACCATGCATTAATAGCCTTAAAAGTAAGCTATATCATTCTCTCTTAAACTACCACATTGCAAAAATCATATCAATCTTTAACTCTGTGATAATCAAAAAACATATCTATCCCACGGGAATAGTACATCTCTCTTGAGTAAAAAGTAGATCAAGCCATCTTAAGGAAAATGAGTTAAGACTATTTCGTGAACTTTAACGAAACTGCTTTTAAATATTCGGTTCCTATAGAATACATACTTGTTTTACTATCCCATGGGAACCGTTCATTATTCCGGTATAAGAAGTAACCTATATAATTCTCTGACCCCTAAACAACCACATTGTACAAAAAGAAGTTAAATTTTTGCTCTGTAAAAAACAAAAAAATATCTATTCCACGGGAATCGTACATTTTTTCTGAATATAAAGTATACTATATGTTTAAACCGGATTATAATCTATATCTATGCCAAATTTCATCCAGATCCATTCAGCACTTTTTGAGTGAAAGAGCAACAAACATCCATCCATTCTTACAAACTTTCACGTTTATAATATTAGTAAGGATATTAATTATTTACCCCCATTTATTTTCATGTTTTGCTGCTGGCATATGGCATTTTTTTCCTGATGTAGTATAAATATACGTGCATTGTTTGAATGGAGCCTTTTCATCCTCCAATATATGAATTTGACAGAAATTATAATTTTCGACACGAAGATTTGTGCATTCATGGGGTTCATAATTGCATAATTTTGTCGATTCGATGATTTCCTTACGGACTTGAGCTCGAAGACGATCGGTTTCGGTCATTTTATCTCGACTGGTTATCGAATTCTTCACGACATGTCGATAAAGTTTATTATTCATCTTTTCAACTGGTATTAAATATTTGGACAACGTCAAACTGATAATATTTTCTAAAAAATATAATAAAACACAAATTAACCTAGTTTATAGACGCTCGGCGCCATTAGTCAAATCATAACGGATCAGGATATGATTCATATTAATTTAACTGATTATTTTTATGAAATAAAAAATAGTAAAAGTAATATGATAATTAAAGCTATAAAAAAATATTAATTTTAAAATTATTTCATTAACTTTTCGGTGAAAATAAAAAAATTTATGATGTTGATGCAATTAAAATTTGACTAGTGTGGTAACTCCGCCATCGTGTTAAAGCGAGCATCGTAGGACGAGACAATTTTTGTAAATATTTATTTAATCAAAAATAACACGAATTATCCATAAAAAATACAAAAACTATGTAATTGAATCACTAATATTTAAGTTTGTAAAGGTAAAAAATAATTAAAAGTGCCGTAAGTACCTTAAAATCGCAATTAATCCTGAGTGCAACTACACTGGAAAAACCCAAAACTAAAATGGCGACTCGTGCTTGAATCAAGGAAAAAAACAATACAAAACGTAATTAAATCTATAAAATCTATATCTATTCTATTTATTTTTTAAATAATTCATCAAAATAATAATTTCGGTCTAATAACAATATCATTTCTCTCCACCAAATGATTAAATATTTGAAAATCAAATGTTGAATTGTGCGTTTCGTTGTACATACAATAATCGAGTGTGTGAAATATTCACGTTTTCTTCGCGTGTGTCATCCTTAAATGTTAAATGGCTGCCGAGGAAAAATGGTATTTTAATAAAAAGCAATTAGAAAGCTCGCCGAGTCGAAAATGTGAAATCGACGCTGACAAAGAACTTTCCTATAGGCAACAGGCTGCTAATTTTATACAGGATGTGGGCCAACGTCTTCAAGTGTATCCTTTTTACCTTTTGCACAATGCTTTTTACTCATGTATTTAGATATTATGATTGCTACATAATATTTCACTATATTTTTGATGGTAAATCTAGGTCATTAACCCAGTTCAACCATTAATAAAATGACCTCTAAATGCTACACCTGCGGAATTAACCTAACAAATACCACAAAATGTGTTATTGGCTAATAAATGGAGTTGATTCCTTTAAAAATATAAAGCATTTATTGAAAATAAGACGTAACGAAATATTGCATGTTTATTTTTATTATGATGCAATAAATTTTTTAACGCATTTTGTTTTGGTATAATTTGCTACCAACTATTAAAAACCTAAAGTAACTAGACGATAAAATTACTGTACTTATTGCGTCATAATGGCGCATTTTTTTGAAATACATCTATCTCCTAATTTACACAGTAAAAACTCCTTAGAATACCGTGTAATTCCAAAATTATGATTATTCAAAATACTTATTTATCCAGTTTAATTTTGAGTTATATCAAATTAAGGCTCTTTTTTTCTGTGTATGATGATAATATACTAATAGCCTTATATTATAAGGCTGCGTATGAAAAAGTGCCCGCAAACTGATTACTGCCGCGATTACCACCAAAATGGGTCCAGGGATAGATTTTAAGGTGTTAGGTTAACTAGACAGTCATAAGCAGCCCCCTACTACTCCATGTTACAAAAATGTGACTATTTTGACTGCATTTACAGACATCGCCAGTAATATTAGTTGAAAACGAGTTGAACGAAGACCACAAAGACTGACGAAGACCGAAGACTTTTATGGAGGTTAGAAATAAATGTTTTTTAATAAACGTCAGGCAAATTATTTTTTTTGTTTTCATTATTATTGGTATTATATGAGAATAATTATGATGAGAATTTTATATAATAGTATAATAACTCTGATAAGTTTAAGCGGTAGGGGGCTGTTTGAGACGTATGGCTCATGTAACAACACAAACAGCTGTTTTTCAACTAGCTACCAGCGCCACCCAAAGGTACTAAGATTTGCGTAATAATCGGTCACGTTGTTTAGTCTTTCTCGTATTTAAGTGACAGGGGACTGGCCATAAGTCATAGCGCATATCGTAAATGCATTTATTGCTTTATGGCTTGTATATAGTATGGTTTTCTTCAAGGTAGAAAGTCCTGAAAAAAAAAAGATTGAAAATGTTTTAATAGATCTAATCAGTATGATACTCGGATTTTTATCTATTATTTATAGTACATGAAATAAATTCAAAGAAAGTGAGAAAAATAGTAATTACCTTATTTCATATAACATTGTTAATATCATAATTTGAATGATATAATAGTAATATTTTTATTAGTATTAATTTTAAAATTTTAAACGATTTTTTTCTGAGAACTTTCTTCTTTAAGAAAAGCTTTAATTTATACAAGATATAAAGCAATAAATGAATTTACTATATGTCTTGATATTTACCCAAAAGTTATTCTGATTAGGTTTGTCCCAATTGTCCTACCTTGCTGGTGCACGAACATTGACGAGAACGTGTGAAAGAACTGGTTGCAATTACTTTGTACGCAAGTCTACCGTCAGCTTAGGCTTTGTGTCGACCTAAACAATGCCTCATCAAAAGCTAGAATCGGTTAACATGTGTTTAGATACGACCATCATAAAGTGACAATTTCGCTTGAGTTACAAATTCAGTCGTTCAAGGCACGTGTTTAAGTACCGCCCAACAGCCATGAACAGGATTCAAGCGTTCGTAGACGTAAATGGTCGTGTTTTGAGTCGTTTATAACGAACCCATTATATCCCGATTTTTATTTAACCAGAACCTTGTACAAACACCAGTAGTACCAAACAAGTTAGCTGCATTTAATATTCACTATGTATAATAAACGCTAAAGGTCACTTAGTGGCGTGGTTTACTAGATAGTTGCCCTATACGCCAGTGGTCCTGGATTCGAATCCCAATGAAAGCCCAAGATTTGTTTCTGTATTTTCAGATTCGTCGGTCGCTAATGATCATAGTAGTTGATGCAACCTTAAATAAATTTAAAAAAAAATAAAACGCTAATTTCATCAAGCGGATGAAATTTAAATAATAGCTGTGGAAATCAGGGGATGGATGTACTCAAATAATTTTAAAACAAATATGAATACAACATAATTATGGTTAAATATTTCCTTAACTTATATTAATTAGAACGCAATTATGTATCAACACAGCGATTGTGTATATGCATCGATTTTATGTGTTCCATTCGTTCTCACACTTCTATAGATATGCAATGGCTGCGGCAGCCTTATTTTTGGCTGCCAAAGTCGAAGAGCAGCCCCGAAAGCTCGAGCATGTTATCAAAGTGGCCCACTTATGTTTGCACAAAGAGTCCGAAAACCCGTCACCGGCTCCCGACGTCAAATCCGAACAATACGCAAACTTGGCCCACGATCTCGTCTTTAACGAAAACGTTCTGCTGCAAACACTGGGCTTCGATGTTGCCATCGACCACCCACACACCCACGTAGTGCGATGTTGTCATCTCGTCAAAGGTATTCTATCCTTACAAAACTCATTTGAGATTCTTACAAACCATCACGGAACATGTTGAAGAAACTCAAGTGAACATTCTTATATTACAATAAATGATCACTGCCTTGTATAAATTAGAATTTTTATTTGTTTTAATTACGGTGTTCATGTCTTAAAAATAATATTCAATCAATTCTCTTAACCTGGCAGACATTTAGGTACGTTACAGCAAATCAGACACTAAAAAGTGCCTGTGTTTCTCTTTCATGTACGTTTTCGTCCTACGTATAGCTTCCAAGGATCTCGCTCAGACGTCGTATTTTCTAGCTTCTAACAGGTAGTTAACAGGATCATTTTTATATTCTTCAACATTTTCTAAATGATACAATTTTAGTTTGCATTTGACAACAATGTGTTTGCAATACAAACCAACCGTAGTGGCCTGTTTTTGCATTCATTTGGCATGTAAATGGTCTAATTGGGAGGTAAGTTACTGATTAATTTAGCTTGAAACTGTGGTTATTCTTATTTTAAACATTTTAGATACCTCGGTCAAATGAAGGAAAACTCTGGTTTACTTATGTAGACGAGGGTGTAACGTTAGAATTACTTGATAATTTAACACAAGAATTTATGGTTATTTATAATAAATGTCCTTCACGACTAAAAAAGAAAATAATGAGTATGTCGAACCAAGCAAATCAAACCCAAGGCAGTTCAATACCCGCATACCAAGGAGGTTCGACCTATAGCACTTCTACTGGAGGTGTCCCTCATTTTTCAGATCCTAATTCTCCAATGGTATGTATTTTTTACAATAATATTTCAATACTTCGAAGGCATACAACACGAAGTTCATTTTTAATTTGTTATATGAAAGCAAGTTCTATTTGTAAGTCCATGGGGATTATTTCCCATGGACTAAAATGTGTAAAAATTGTATTTAGACCAGGGTAGATAATTTTTGAACAGAAAAAAATTAGAGTAGGATGAAACCCATTAGAAAAGGAAGAGAATATAACAAAAATGAAAAACAAAATAAATTACGGTCGATCTGAGGGGGGAAGTGGAAAAGGGGGAGGGGGTTTAGGGTAGAAACGGTTTATCTCGATTTCTGACAAAACTACAAGTCCTATGGAAAAAAGTTAAACGGCAAAGTTGTAGATAATAAGTAGATCTACAACTTTTGTCTTAACACTTTTTTCACATAACCTCAAAATTTATATGAAAATTTCCACTAACCAGTTTTTAATTTTTTTATTTTTATCTTTTACAAAAAACAATTTTTTTCATGTAATTTTACTTTTTAATGTCCCAAACATTGTAATTTTTTGATTAAAAATATTAATTTTTTCACCTTATAATGACTTAATATCGAAAAAGCACCCTGATTTTCAATCGAAAATTCTCACGTCAAAATATCTGATTTTTTTAAAAAGTCGGTGAGCTTTTTATTCTTTTAAACCTCTACTTTCTGATGATGCAAAAAAAAATATACATTACAATGTTAAATGTTCTTAGAAAAAGGAATAATTTTAATAAATTGCTCAAAATTGTACATAATACAATTTAACAAATACCATTTTGAGCAATTTATTAAAATGAACACTTTAATTATTGTATTTTCTGAGAACATTTAACATTGTAATGTTTATATTTTTGCACCATCAGAAAGTAGAGGTTTCAACGAACAAAAAGCTCACCGACTTGAAAAAAAAAACAGATGTTTTGACGTGAGAATTTTCGATTAAAAATTAGTGTGCTTTTTCGATATTAAGTCAATATAAGGTGAAAAAATTAATAATTAAAATCAAAAAAATTATAGTGTTTGGAACATTAAAAGGTAAATTTTTACAAAATTTCATGATTTTTTTTTTTTTTTTTTGTAAAAGATAAAATTAAAAAACTAAAAACTTTATTATTGGAATTTTTCACATAAATTTTGAGGTTATGTGAAAAAAGTGTTAGCATAAAAGTTGTAAATCTTCTTATTACCTACAACTTTGCCATTCCAGTTTTTTCCATAGGACTTGTAGTTTTGTCGGAAATCGAGATAAACCGCTTCTACCCTTAAAAACACCCCCCCCCCCCTTTTCCACTTCCCCACCTCAGATCGACAATAATTTATTTTTCCTCTCATTTCTGTTATATTCTCCTCATTTTCTAATGGGTTTCATTCTATTATAATTTTGTTCCACTTTTTACCATTTTCAAAGGCTTTAGCTCTGGTCTAATTTCTTAGTAAAGTAATTATGTCTCATGGGCTTAAATATAACAATCAGGAAAAATAAAATTAGTTTGAGTTTCATTTTTTTATTTATTTATAGATGGCTGAGCCGAAAAAAGTGGCAGCTCCTATGACGAAAGAAGGCGTTTCCCACCATTCTAAGTCTCATCATAGCCAATCGAAACCCGGTAGGAATTTGTATATTATTTGGAAAAATCTTTTACTGAATCAATTTATTTATAAGGTCCATCTCATCAACATCGTGCCTCACATGATCCTAATACGACTGAACACAAAGAGAAAAAAGAACGCTCCAATCAAGGGCATGGCGTTCCACATCATAAACCCTTGCTACCAACTCCAGATGTATCAAAACACCCAACAACAACAAATAGTATAAATCATAAACACAATCTACCTCCAGGATCGAATCTTCATCGAAACTCCCATCATCGTAGTTCTGCTAGTAGCAGTAACAGCAACATAGATCCAAAACTAAAAATGCATCCTCAGTACAATTCGCAGCATGTACGGAGTTCGAATGCACCGAGCCGGCCGGACGCCCACCCAGTACATTCACGGTCGGAACTATCGAATCAGTATCAACGTTCGATGGAACACCTACCATCGAACAATCGCAGTGACAGTGCGTCGAAAGATCCTGGTGCACGCGAATCGATATCCCGCGATGCCAACCGCGATTTACATCGGGAACAGCTCCGCGCCGGGCAAACGACCACTCGGGACTTGACAGCGCCCCGCGATTCGTTCCACAACCGGGAGCATTCAAAAGAACTATTTAACAACAGTGATCAACGTGATAATAAAGATCATTTTGTTAATAGACATAGTAATAGTAGTGAAACATTAGCACAAAACAAAGACAATTTTAATCGTGATACAATCGGACGAGAGCGTCAACTCGCCGAGCAAAATAGTCAGAGTAGTAGTCGAGATGCGATCGGATACCAATCGGGTGTTTCTCAAAAGCACAATAGGATTGAGTCGGGTGTTAGCTATAATTGTGATGTGGTCAATAAAGACAGTATAGACAAAGTACCTCGGTTCGAATCAAATCGATCCTACAAACCAGAGCCGAACTCAAACAAGCAAATATCAAATACAGCAACGTCACAAGCCCCCAACAGCAATAACAGTAAGCATGAAAATCGACACAAGTCAAGTCGTGATTTCATTGATTCACCCCAAATTTTCAACAAAGCCAATCTCAAACCGAGTGAAAGTCGTAAATCAGCGCCGCCTGATAAAATGCATATCAATCGCCCACCATATCCCGGCCAGACAAATCCAAGTCAAAAATTCTTATCTCCATTCAACGCAAATGCTCAGGACACAAAGAATTTATTTGGACCCACATCCAGTCCGGGTAACATACTTTCACAAAGCCTAGACCAATCTCGGAATGGCAACCACAATGTATACGATGAATCCCAAAAAAGAATACCCGAAACAGAAACCCTATCACCACTGATGCAAACGCCTCCACCCGTTCAAAAAGTCAAATCGATTTTTTCACCTGAAAAAGAAACGCCGAAGCCTTTACAAAAACGATCCCGATCGAGTAAAACACCACCCAATAGCATGAAACGGCCCGAATCATCAATTCCCTTGGCCCTATCACCTTTTGGTTCACCACTCGGTAACAAGAACCGTAATCGAACTTCAAGTTCAAGTTCCGAACCTGAACTGATGGTCTCTGTGACGAAATTAGAAAATATTAAAGGTTTTGAAAACATGGTGCGTGACCATAAAAGTGGTATTAAATTATCCAAAGAAAATTATAACAAGGACGATTTTTTTTCCAATGTCAAAAAAGAATTTCCCAACAAAGGGGTTGATAAATATGACTTACCAGGAGTCATAACGAGTGAATCCAATCAAATTTCCAATTCACTACCAATTGTAAATGGAATTGAGACTGATCCAACTTTAATTAGTAATTTATTAAAAGAATCAACCCCGTTACATAGGCTATCTGTTGTGGATAACGCCAAAAAAGAACCGCTTGACTCTGGATTGAATCAAACCAATTTTATACCAGTTGATACAACAGTACCATCACCATATACCGATGAAAAAAAATCTGAGCATCACAAATCCGAGAAAAAGAAAAAGAAAGAAAAACACAAACACAAAGATAAGGATAAAGAAAAAGGTCGTGAAGATAAAGAAAAGAAAAAGAAGCACAAAGATAAAGATCGGGATCGTAACAAGTATAACGATGGCTCATCGTCAGGAATCGCTCCGTTAAAAATAACCATTCCTAAGGATAAAATCACACCGACAGCCACGCCAACGGAATCGTCATCGGGGTTGAAAATCAAAATACCCAAAGAACGAATCAAGTCGCTCGATCGAATCGAAACGATACCACCGACGAGTAGCAATAATAGTGCTACACATGGGGGAGGTTTAAAGTTGAAAATTTCGACGTCAGCGCTGAAAGAAAAAGTCGTGGAGAACGTCAGCGAAAGTCGAAAACGAGAACGCGATGGATACGATATGGGAGGGCCACCGATGAAAACGTCGAAGATGTCGACGGGAGCATCGTCCTCATCGAGCAGTTACAATCGATCCGGGGACGGGCGCCAGAACGGTCGTAGTTCATACAATAAACAGGTAAGACATGATACGAATAATCCACGTAAATACAACAATATTAGTGTGCAACCGGTTACAACGGCATCATCGTCGACAACAATACCAGCACAAGATAACAATAACTGTCATATTAGTAATCATGACAATATGACATTGGCGCAACAATTCGTACAACAAAATCAATATTTTTATCAAAATTTCCCACCGCCGAATATGCACATGCAAGTCCCGTCATATCCAATCTATGATGCCAATATGTACCCGTATTATTCAGCGTATCCAATTTATGCCTCGGCGCCGGCGACCGCCCAAGATATGTATGGCGTCAATCCACAACTAGCCGATATGGGAAATATTGTTGCGAACGATTTCGCTTCGCCCCCATTACCACAAGGACCACCACCAAATAATCCTCCACCACCACCTCCACCCGAATGATAATCAAAAACCATATAAAATATCGCACCCGTCATAGAATAAAGGTACATCTTAAAATTTGCCATTTTCAATTAAATGCTTTCTAAATTGTTCGTTTTTTTCTTCCTTCGTAGAATAAAAACATACGCTCTTTTACGGATCAGAAGTAAGGTAGAGTTATCCCGTTCTACCTGATCAAATTAAGCTTACCCACCCAAAAACGCCAATGTTAACTTAAAAAATTTGAGATGTACTTCTATTCTACAAACAATGCGATATCATCTCAATATTCAAAACTATCCTCTTTCCTTAAAACGTGAATTAATCGCTTTTTATTTTTATGGAGATGTATTAATATTACTCATAAAGTAGATTAATCAGCCAAAAATCAACTCGCTTATATTACGAAGAAATTATTACCTTGTATTATACGAATATTTTTTTAATCAGTAACTATAAGATTTTTTTTTAATATATGATTCTATTTGATGGTCAAACGCAGTCATTTTTATCGTTATTATTGAAGCTTTCTTAAAGACTGCATGTTGTTATAAAAAAAAAAAAAAATGAAGGAAGTAAATAGATTATAATTTTTGTTAAATTCATTAATTGAAAAATTGGGCTTATTAAAAACTGAAACTTGGAAGTATAAATACATACCGTACTATTTTACACTATTTGTGTTGAGTTTATTATAAAACAATAGCAGCGATGACATATTTATTCTCAGTGAATATAATGTACTTATTAAATGAGCATACAGCTTGCAGACCAAAAGCCAGCAACATATTATTAGTCGTGAAAATTTACGCATTTAAGGTTCATTCTTCCTCATCAGCTGTTGACATATATGCTCAGAAACATTTTATTAGCATCGCTCATGTTAGTTGTTACTAGATAAGAATCCTCGCCTTCTCTCTCCCATTCGTTTTCTCCACTCTTCTCTCTCGTGTCTGACCTTTATAGTATTTGTAGAATATTTTATTTATTAAACAATACACCGCGATATTCTCGAGCAGAAAAATATGATTATGCAATTCTTCAATGATTTTGTTATATTTCTACCCAATTTCTGTAAATTTGTTTATTCACATTGTTAGGATATTTCCGTTTTTTTTTAAATTTGTTAAATTTTAATTTTATGACAAATAATTTCTTTTAGTTTAATCTCGGTTGAGATTTATCCTTAACCCTTAAAAATTCAGGGTTAATTTTTAATGATTTTTTTGTTAATTTTTATTAAAATCTGAATTAGGTTTAGTTATGCTGGGAACGGCTTTAATAAAAAATAAGCCTTCACGGGTCAGAAAATTATGAATTTTTAAGAACAGTTCGATGTTCATATCGATTCAGAATTTATTCTATCGATCCTCGAATTTTAGTTAGACCGAAAATCGTGGTTTCTTAGTCATGGAGAGTTTGATAGGACGTGGTTAAATTTAGCTCTATTGTTAACGTTATTAAATATTAAGCAGTTCTTGTTGAATTTTGAAGTTGTTCGCGGAAAAACAAATTTGACGATAATCGTGAATTGAATTGATTCGTAATCGTTACAGCTCCTATAATTGAATCGTTTATTTCAGAAACTCGTCAAGTGCGCTTGAAAACAATATCCAATTGACGGGTTTCTGAAATAAACGATTCAATTATACTTAAGCTACGTTCCACTAACGGTAACAACGTTAGAAAACAATTTAGAAACATTTTTTCAATCGCTTATTTATGACAACCACCTTTGTTGTGTTTATTAAATCGACATCAATGACGTCATTACTCTCGGTTGCGATCTTCAGACCCGTCTTAACAGATGGGTCAGTGTGATGAACGTCGCTTAAACGCTTGACAAAGTAAAATTAAATAAAAAAACGCAATGAGTGTAATCGTCACAATTGCGTACTGGAACGTAGCCTTAATGAATAATAAAAGTTGAATTTAACGGCACCCGCGTCTTGAGTAGATTTTTTTTTTGTTTATTAAAGGTTGCATCAATTACTATGGTCATTAGCGACTGTGAGTAAAATTTAAAATGGTCAATTATCGAAATACAATGTTTAAAATAATTATACCAGTTTTGTAGTAACTGGACTGCTAGGCAGAACTATTAGTGTTTATTTTTTTATTATTTTTTTGATTCTTTGGCGTTTTAAGACTTTTATTTGTTCATTTAAACGCAATTAAAAATAATTTAAATTCACATTTAAATCCGAATCTTTTAAACTAAAGGGGCCATTCATAAATTACGTAAGACGTTTCTGAAGCTTATTCCCCCCCCATTGTAAGAAACCATAAGAATACAACTACTCACCCTTTCCCCTTCATAAGAAATTTTCGTAAAAAATAAACATACTATCATATATGTATACATATATATATATATAAAATAACCGGTTAATCAGAGCGATAGTTAATGCGAAATGGTAAAATTTTCAATTCAAAATCATAGGTAAAATCAGATTGTCTACCCCCCTGCCGATATAAAGAAATTATAATATTCAGTCTACCCCCCCCCCCAATACCTTATGTAATTTATGAACAGTCCCTAATGGTTATTTCTATAATAAGATTCAACAATTTTTTTTTTGGAGGTAATCTTGAATCTCCAAAAGTTGTTCAGAGCATGTTTGGTAATCATAATAGTTAAACTGTTATATGAGCCGTTCAGAGCACACATCGATTAACTCCGTAATACAAAAAGTTGAGTAAATTGATAAAATAGACTTCTCAAATACATTGTTTCTTATAAAAAAGCTAAAAAGCAAACTGTCATTTAGAGCTGTTATTACTTATTATTAGAAATTTTCTTTGGGGATATATATAAAATTAGGAGTCAACCAAGTGTTTTGACATGAAAATTAGTAAAAGTTGAAAAAGTGGAGTTAATCGATGTGTGCACTGAACGGCTCATATAGCAATTTAGTGTTCTTTATTTAACGCAGAGAGATGCCTCCTTCTGTTATACCTCATGAATCATATATTGATTTAAATATTTGTAATTTTTTGATAGAAAGGCTTTTTAAGTTGCTTGATTGAAGTGAAAACTTCTACAGGCACGTTTTTAAGCGATTTTTGTAGGGCTAAAATTCCACGAATCGCAAATATATCTTCCCAAAAAATTAAATAATAAATTAGTATTTAAATTAACAAGAAATTACGTTTTTTTACTGGCCAACTAAATGTATAGGAAGTGGTTATTTATTTTTACTCTTATACAAACATATTTAAAACATTTTTTTCTTACTTTATTTTAATTACAATTTTTATTTTTCAATATTGAAATTTAATGTTCATAACTTCACATTCAATTTAAAATATTTCATTTTCAGGAGGGGATCCATAGGTAATTAAAAAATAAATACTAACAAGAGGTCTACGTGATATTAAAAGATTGGAAATCGGTGCTGTAAACGTTAACACGTCGTATTCAAATCATTTCTGTTGCGAAAAACTTAAAAAAAAAATGAACAGGATATTCATTTGACTCGGGCATCAAAACGCTTACTTTTGATAACATAATCATTGTCTATTTTATTTTTACTTTCAACTATGCAATACTCAAGTATTTTGGATGTGCAACATTTGCATGTTTGAAATAGATCAATGAATCTAAAATTTAAAAGTTGCAAAGTTTACACGTGCAAGATACTTACCTATGTATATATAATATATAGGTTATCAAATCAAAATTAAGGCGATAATGACTTATCAAAAAACCTTGTAAATAATTGATTAATAATTTCGAACTTCTATATATTTTGTATTGCACAAATCGCATTATTTATTGTATGTAATAATATTTCTAGCAATTGGTTACTTATACTTTTAATACTTTTTTATATTTTTCATAATTGAACTGCATTCCAAGACGATGATCGCAAATTTGAATTGAGTTAAAGTTAAATTTACTTTAACTAATTTTAAATAACTAATTCATTTTATTATGGGTAGTTTTATAGACTGTGGAATGCAGTCAAGGACGTATATCTCTTATGGAAGAATAATTTCAGAATAGTCATCGTAGCGCAATTGGAAGCCAATGCAGGCCTGTAATAAACTGAAGATATCCATTTAATGTAGAGCACTACTGGAGGTCGACTACTTGACTTGCTTTTTAAGCTACTTGACTTAAATTTAGCTTCATATTACGTCAAATTTAAATCAAATGTTATTATTTAAATATCAAGTCAAGCCAAACAATGAATTTACAAGATATTTCATTTCAAAGCAAAAATGTTAAAAACAGCTTAGTAGAAGATCCGAACCTACATCGACCTTCACCGAGTTGATAATAGAATGAAACATATGTTATAATGAATTTAGTAAATTAGAAATATATTAAAAATGGGTTGCCTAAAAAAATCCTGGACAGACTATTTTTAATTGTTAAAAAAATGATTTTTAAAAAAATAATGCAACAAATAGAAAAAATTTTACACATCACAGGCGACTGCGATGTTGGGTTCTTTATTATTACACAGTGTACTTACCTCGGATCTCTCTGTCACACATTTCCACGCGCATTAAAATTTAAATCTTTAAAATTCGGTAACCCCTAATAGAACCAAATTTTTTGCAGACACACCTATATCAACGTGTTCGCAATAAAACAGCGCTTATGATGATATAAAATTTTTTCTGTTATCTTGATGTTGCAATATTTTAATAAAAATATTTTTTTTTTAAATAATTAAAAATAGTCTGCCCCGGATTTTTTTAGCCAACCCATTTTTAATATATTTTCTTATATACTAAATTCATGATAACATATGTTTCATTCTATTATCAACTCGGTGAAAGTCGACGTAGGTTCGGATCTTAGACTGTATTGCACAAAATGTCAAGGCCACTACCAAATTCTCCGAATGTATGTTTAATAGCGCCATCTGAAGAAGTTTCCTCTTGCACTAATTTTAGCGCTTTTTCTTTTACACAGAGATATACCTCCTATCTAAATTCTTTATGAGCAGTTCCAAGGGAATTCGAGTTCCTTATAGTTCGCTATAATTATCTATGTTAGTGGATGGAGGAATTTATTGAGCAGAATAGCAATATAATTAACAAAAAAAATTGTTTGAAATCATATTTTTCAAAGCAAAATTTAGATTAATAATATTTTTAAATGTAACTGTAGGTTTTTATATGCTGCTCTAGTAAATATGTTTAAGTAAAAAAATGAGGTATATAAATTTCGTATGGCAACAAAATAGACAAGCAAGATGTTATTTTAATCAATAATTAAGGATGCATATCTCTTATGAAAGAATAATTCAAAACTCGATTAAAATCGGGAAAATAGTTCTAGAACAGTCGCCGTGGCGTTGTTAGTGTCTGATGCAGGTTTGTTATAAACTAAATGCAGTCATTCAGCGGATTGCCACTTAACGCTAAAGGATGGGGAGCTTATTTGACCTATCAGTTCTGAAACAATACCAACTCAATAATTCACTTTAGCCGTAAAATCTTCAAATTTTTTGTGATATTTTTAGTTTTCTCCCACATTTGGTGCGAACCTTATTGTTATGCAGCGCACTTTATTGACAAGTAAACTATTTAAATTTAACCTGATTTAATTAATAATAAACCAATTTGATTTAACATTTTATTGTTGTTGTTGTGGTATTGACACTGAACTGATGATTAAATAAGAAAGTGGAGAGGGAAAAAAGTGGCAATCCGCTGCAGTCATGCAGAGCTTTGAGCACACAAGTCTAATGGCGCCAACTGGTGGCAATTTGATGCTCTACTTTTTAGTGTTCTTTCTTTAACATAGAGATATATTTCCTTCTAATAATTAATCTTTATGATATAAATGTGTAAAGAACCCAGTATAATATTTTTCTGATTAATTAATGGTGAACTTATAGAAATGAGTTATTTTGATAATGAAACATATCGTATAATACAGTTACTAATTTTAAGAAATATAAAAATGTTTTTTGGCCTCGATTGCCAAAATTAATTGATCGATTGATTAAAATTCGAATAGTATTTATAAGCATTAATTAATACATCTCCATCTATCAGTAATACTTTTCTTTTTTCAAATTTTGATTTTGTTGTTCGATGTCGAGACAAATAACACAAAAGCCCAAAGACGGTTCCAGTTTTGTGTGCTATACGATTTGTGCATGCATGAATCATTGTGTTTCTTTCCTGTTTCTTCATGAAATTTTCAATTTCCGACTCTTGTTGTTTCTATGTAAAAATCACAATTCATAGAATTTCTCTTCAATTTTATGGATTACAAATCAGGCATTCATGAGTTTGTATGTGAGAGAAATAAATTATATATTTGTGATAGGAAAAAAAAAAATATTGAGAATGCCATTTTTAATTTTTCTAAGAAATATACGCGTTATTTTTTTATAATATTATTAATTTTATTGTAAGCAATGAATTTATAATGAATAATTGAATATTTGTTTAGGATATGTTAAACGGATTTTATATAAAGCAATTATGTCTGTGATAGCATTAGGGTTGTTCTTTGATTCTTTGTTTAAAATATTTTATTTTCATTTATTTAAAGGTCCGTTTTCCCGGATGCTGAAGCTATATAAATACAATGGCTCTAAAGTTTAATTATTTTCTCAATGAAATCCACTGTATTTATTGCACCAGGAAAACGTATCTTAAATTTAAAAAAAAATCACTTAATACAAGAATTCAAGATAATATGTATATATGCGTTAATCTTTCCAGGTTTGTTTTTAAGCATATTTCTAATTATTTATTTTAATTATATAGAATCATGACATTTTCTTTTTTATTTCAACTTAATAAAAATAGAACTTATTTTCGTTCTTAATTAATTTACTTAGCCAATGTAAATTATAAATATATATATATATATATAAACTATAAAAACGCCATTTTTCTGAATAATTATATCATTACAAATGGCTGTGAAAAAGTCAAAAAAATTATTTAGTTAAAATTGCTAAAAGAAAAATTATTTTCAAATAATTATCATCGACGTAGAACTATAATAATATAATTAATATTTTCTGTTGCTTACTAATATTTAAGTATCGTGTAGTTGTTAACTAAAAATACATTCATACTTTTGTAAATCAGTTTCTCACAAATGTAAATTTTATTTGTATGAGTTTGATTATAAATTGCAAGTATAGAAAATGTGTTTTATGAAGCCAATAATGAAATCAACTTTACGTTATACATTTAGTTTCATTGTCCCTTGAACACCAATAACTATAGTTAACTATTTCTGAAATTAACAACTCGTAGTGTGTCCAGAGGGGTAAAAATATAAATTTTTAATTGATAAACAGACTTTTAATAGTTTCTTCAAGATTAAAAAAAGTGCCTTAAGAAACTTTAAAATTCTTTTCCAAAATTAGGTCCATATTTGAACACTGACTAGAAATATTATATATATATATATGCAAGTAGAGTAACTTTGGTGTACACATTTTTGCCTATATTGACTGTTTCTTATACTATTTCATCTGTTAAAGAAAAGTAAAATTTAATTTCTTTAAAGGGTTTAGCCGGGTTTATATGGCAAATCTGCCCCCACGGCTTTTTCGATTTGCTGTTAGGGGATCGATTTGACATCAAACGAAAATAATTCACCCAAATTTTAGCGCCCTATCTCAAACGGTTTTTGAGATTTTAAAAAAAAACTAATTTTTCGATTTTTTTTTTTCAATAGTAAAACTTAATATTAATGAATGGTGATTTTTTTTTTCCAATTTCTAGGACTAAAAGAGATGATATGACACTATGTGATTTCGTCGAGTTTAAGGGGGGACTGGTACTAAGCAAACCGTAAAGGCTTTAGGGTAAATACGCAGCCCTCCCTAAGATATTGAGGGTGAAATTTTTAAAAAGTTTTGCCAATGTTAAAATCTCTAAAGTGTAATATGCATGATCGTAGCAAATAGCCGAACGGTAAAGACTCTGACTTACTATCCGTCCATCCTGAGTCCAACTCTCGGGTTGTTTTTCTTTTCTTTTTTTTTCCCTCAAAATTGTCTTTAATAAGCTTGCAATCGACATTTTTCGGACATATCCTACTATTCAAACTGGTGTCTCCTTAAGCTAGCGCAGATGTTGAAAAAACATTGTTTTTAATTTTTTTCATTATGTTCCACGACATCAAAAAATATGAAAAAATTTATGAGGGTAAAGAAATATAAAAGACATTTTCTGAGAAAGTTTGGTGAGTGAGACTTTTAAACTATATGAATAAAAAAATATTTTAGTTTTATTTTTTCATAACATCTCATTTAGTCTTAGAAATTGGAAAAGAAATCACCATTCATTAATATTAAATTATACTTTTGGAAAAAAAATATAATCGAAAAATTAGTTTTTTTTTGAAAATCTCGAAAACCGTTTGAGATAGGGCGCTAAAATTTGGGTGAATTATTTTCGTTTGATGTCAAATCAATCCCCCAACAGCAGATCGAAAAAGCCGTGGCGGCAGATTTGCCATATAAACCCGGCTATACCCCTTCGGTCTAACTTGCGTGCCAAGTTTATTAGAAAATAATGGAAACTGTAAATTCAATGGTAATGAATGCGATCTGCTGCGAGCTTTTATCTATAAGCAGTTTAAAAAAATCTAGTAATATTTTGTTAGTATAAAATGTAGCTAATGTAATTAAAATACAATTCTTAAATACTTTCTTGTAATATAGACTTGTACCACTTTCAAAAAACAAACAAAGCATATGCCAATAAGGCATCTTACACGTACAAGTTTTGCCTACCTTGTTTACATTTGGTCTAAACCGGTGTTTCCCAACGTGGAGCCCCCGACCCAATTCGAAAATGAACTCGGCACGAGTTTAAACCTTTTGCTTCGGACCATTTAAATGCAATGCCTGATCTCAGTGCCAAAATTGTAAGAAAAAAGTAAATTCTTAAATAATTGCGGCCAATAAATATTATTAATTCGTTTAACGAGACCAAAACATCAACTGGGGGTGAACAATTTAATTATTTAATAATTAAAACTATTTATATGTTATGGGTATAAGAATTTTAAAAAGGCTTAGGTGGCACAAAAAACGTTGGGAAACACTGGTCTAAACTGTTTTGAAAAAAAATGTTAACCGTTCAAATTTAATTCTTTATATAGCCCACTTAGTAACGCAATGATTAGATCTATTGGACCTCCGCTCTATGCGTCAGTGATGCTCGGTTTGATTCTCGGTGAATCTTCGCCTCTTCGTACACAAGGCTATGCAAATCTTCGATACTGGACGATTTTAGTGACTCCAAGTGACTACCGCCATACAAACCCATGTCGCGGGATGAACGTCGGCGACGCGACTCGTGTACAAACCTCAATGGATTTGTATGGCGGTAGTCACTTGGAGTCACTAAAATCGTCGAGTATCGAAGATTTGCGTAGCCTTTTGTACGAAAGGGCTTAGATCTTTTTAGATTTGCGGATTACAAAAATTTTCGGTTTTTAGACATTCGTGATATGACCTTAGATGTTAAAGTGTATTAAAATACCCCAAAAAAAAAAATTCATGACAAGTTACATTTTTTTTTATTCGATGTGTTCAAATGTGAGACTATTTTTTAAAATACAAATTATTAACAAAACCTGCATTATACGACAAGTCAGTCATTTTCCAAATTTAACACAAATTACATACTAGAATGCACGAAAATTTTTTAAATTTACCTAACTTATGGAAATTATTCTTAAATGCATTTTAACACATTTAAAATTCGCCTTCTAAATTCCATTGGTCTCAAACGGTCAATTCACGAACGAAATTAAAGTGTAGTTATAACAAATTTGTATAATAGCTTTGTTCGCTGGTGCGATTCTGAACCAATTCAGGGATTATTCGCATATGCATTCTTAAAAAAAAGAGCGTTTGTAGGTCAGTAAATTCTCGATTTCTGTAACAGTTCAATGTTCGAGATTCACACAAAATTCGGTTGTTATCGATTTAGAATTGATTCTAGAAAATCTTCAGATTTTTGTTAAGGCAAATCTACTGTCAACATTGTCCGACATTAGATTCTCGTTTAATTTTGAAGTCGTTAATGGAAGAAGAAAATCCTGAGCTTATTTTTAAACAGAATATACGCTCAGCGACAATACTGAATATATCTTGAACTGATTCGTAATCGGTTCAAAATGAGACCCGCAAACAAAGCTAATTTAAACGGTAGTTGCAATGCAGTATATGCCAGATTTAGCAAAGCTTTTAACTTTTTTATATATTTTTTTAAAAGTACCACAAATTGCTTTATTTAACTTATCATATTGCCTACATTGGGACTATAAAACAAATATAAATTTTTATAGAACTCTTACTGCACTTACCATAACAAAAAAAAACCCTCATTTGACAAATCGATTAACTCCACAAAACAGAATTGAGAAAAAATTAAAACAAATTGAGAAAATTTGACTACCGAAATATGAATGAAGCGTACAGCAAAAATAAAATGGTTTCAATTCCCATTTTGTCCCATAGTAAAAAAAAAGCGACACAGTCTATCAAGTGCTTTGTCATAAATATTTAACAATTGGAGTTAATCATTTTGGCAAGGAAAGTCATTCATTTATATCAAACCACTAGTTTCATCATTTTCTTCTTATAATCTAAGTTTGAGACCACTGTTGTTGACATTTGTGTTAAATAATGGGTATAATATATAAAATATTGACAACATTAATTATTTAGACTGAATCTATTTATCACAATCAAATTTATTATGTTTTTTTTTCTCGTAGTTTTAACAAATGTTGACATTTAAACAGCATAACGAGTGGAAAAAATGCAATTGACAAAAGTCGTAGCTAAAAATTTTCTCATGTTGAAGATAGTGTTTCCAATATCTGCAATTCTTTGTACCTCTGTATATTATTGTTATTCGATGTCAATAAAAGGACAGATTTCTAAACAAAATTATTAAGGATTAATAAAAACAAAAGTTTTCGATTTTTTATCTGATCTACTAGGATAAAAAAAATAAGAATTTGAAATTTTATAAAAAACACAGCTCCATTGAACTTAAATATTTCGGGGTCTTGGATCTATATACCATAGCATACGAGGATAGCCTTACGTATGAAGAAAGTCTACAATAATATTAAAATGCTATCTTCAATAAAAAAAATGTAAATTAATAAAAAAAAAAAACAATTTAATATTTAACTACCTTTTATTAATGAATAAAAAAATGAACTAATTGACAATTATCGTTACCAAAGCTTACTCACATTCTAGATCTGAAATTCTTTATATTTCTGTGTATTCTCTTGATATCAATAAATGAGCAGATGTAGACATTATGGATTAATCAAGTTTAAGCCCTGGATTTCTTAATTAACTAGACTACTATCAAAAAAATAAAATTTATAAGACATAAAACCCCAGTGAACGTTATGTTGGGGTCTCGCAACTATCTATCAAAAAAAAAACGATAAAAGTCTGATATAAAGAAAGAAATCTAACACCAATTACTATCTTCAATTTAAATTATAAATTCAAAATATTTAAATTAATTTAGTTTTTAACTGTTTACTAGTGAATAGTTAACTAAATGTTTCATTTTGCATATTAAAAAAAAATTATAGCTATGGCTTGATAGTAAAACTATATAAATCCGAAAGATCGAAATTTTTATTTTATCCGATTTCAACTAAAAAAATTTTCAGGTTAATAACTATATTAAATAAATATTATAATAACTATATAATTAACACATCTTTTAGATTGCTTAATATGAAATAGTTGAATTAAAACAATTAAATAATTTCTTATTGTTTCTGGTTAGCTGGTACATTAGAGCAGTGCTTCTTAAACTTTTTGAAGTCACGGCCCCGTTGAACCCCAGTCAATATATCACGACCCCCTATGTTTTCGAATTCAATTGTTTGTTCCTTTCTCCACTGTTCTACACTCGGAACGCCTAAAGCAGGGATTCCCAACCTTTTTGTCCTCTGGAGCACATTCTAAAATATTAGTAGCGGCGGGCATCACCTATTTTATCAAAGGATATTTATAATTGAACATATTCAACAGTAATAAATAATTAACAAACAAAAAAATAATGTTTTATAATAGTTCATGAAAAATTCTATTGCGGTCGAATAGTGGCGGGCGCACATATATTGGTCCGCGGGCACGGGGTTGGGAACCCAAAAAGCATTAAAATGTAAAAACAAGTGACTAAGGAATAGTTCCAAATTTCATACTTGAAGTAGGGGACAGCGCCTGTATTCGTACGATCTGGCTCTCTCAACTTTCTCTCTGATCAGCAACACAAATTTATACCTCCTTCATGGTTTTACTATTAAGTCATCGATAACTTGCCTTGTATCAGTTACTAGTTAAATACATAATATAATGAAGATAGTAAAAATTAAATTTATGTCTTTACCGTCTACTAAAAACATTTTAAAGCAAAAATAAATTATTAATTTAATATACGTTAAAAATAGTATTTTATAGATAAAGTTGACACACAAAGGTGCTAAAAGCTGAAAATAAGTCTGGAATATTTTTTTAAAAAAATTAATTTTAGTAACAACTGACACTTTATCATTACACATATGAACTGTAGATAAGGACGTATATTTCTTATGGAAGAATGATGGAAAAGCTGTTTAAATGTTGAGATCAGAAAAATAGTTCTATTAGCGGCCGTAGCGCTGTTGTAGGTCAAAATAGGTCTGTTAAAAATAGTTATTTAATGCATTTAATGTAGAGCGCTACCAAATATTCTGAACGCAAGTCTAAGAGCGCCATCTGGCGGTAATTTGACTTGTGCTAATTTTATTTATTAAAAATTTATGTCTCCTTTCTATAGTCTTTATGATCTTACAGCTTAAGTTAAAAGGGAGCAAAACTAGACTATTTATATAATGATATTTCTCAAATCATCAAGGCAATGTTTGATGGTGAGGTTCAAGTAAATACCTCAAAGTTTAAAGCATTCGATCACAATTACTGGGTTATCATTTGCATGTGAAACCAATTGATAAGTAATATTCAGGAAAAATTGGGCCAAATTTAAATTTTTATATAGATAATTAGATATATTTTTGATAATTGAAATGAAACATAAAAATAACACAAAAGACATATTTTTGGTAAATTGAATGTGTGGTGTGGTTTTGGCTTGCAGGTGACGCTCGGTGAAGGGACACAGGTGGGGGGCAATGCCGTTGGTGCATTGCAGTCGCAGTGGAGCACCCAAGTCAAGTTGGCCGAATCTAAATATCACAGCAAAGCTCCCGGTAGCAATTGTAACAATATATCCGGCAGCAAACAGCCTCCTTCCCATTCGTAGTGCTTGCATCAGTAAAATAGAACGCAAAATTTTCTCGGATTTTATTCAAGTCCTGTAAAATTTTCAATTGATATAGTTAACGACTATGTTTTATTTTTATTGTTTCGTTATGTGTAATTTGCATAGTTTCAACGAGAAAAACCAATTATTTGTATATACTTATGAATATTATTATTAATATTATGATTATATAATATTAAAAAAAAAACTCGTTTATTACATACTCAGGTGAATTAAAGCAAAATTTTAAAAGTGCGTTAAATTTAAATATGAAAATCGTTTGCTTGATAAATTAGATTAAGCCAACTTCAAAAATCATCATTTTCATCATTGTTATTAATTTTAACCAATTTCATCATGTTGTTGTGTGCAGGGCTTTTTGTGTATTTTCTTTTTTTTTTTTTTAAATTGGACCCCCGCCCGTCCTAAATCCATACTATATATGAAAATACTTCAAATGATTAACAGCTTTAAATGCTTTTTTAATTTAATTCTTTTTTTGGGATCAATTAACTTTGCAATTCATTTAATAAAATTTATAATTACCTTAATCATGTTTGAGCTTTTATATATTATACTTTTTTTTTTTTAATTTCAGAATGTATAAATGCTGTTTGTATGTTTTTTGTGGATTGGGAAAGGGGATTTTTTTGAATTTTTTTTAAAAAACTACAATGTAAAAATGACTTTTGAATGTTGGCTTAGTTTTACGATGAATTACTTTTTTTATGTAGTCACAGATTTTTAGTTTAATAATAATAAATATTGTTAAAGTTTAAAAAAAAAATGTTTGTATTACTTTTTTTACAAAAAAAAAAAAAAAGAAAAAAAATATTTTGTAGAATGACAAGAAATGAAAGAAAATAAAAAAAATCAATATTGAAAAAAAGAAAAAATGAGTTTATTTTATTTTATATGTTTACTTTTAAATTGTTCAAGCAATTCTTGCATGTTAACAATGTCAATGGATATCCTTTTAGTTTTATTAGCCATATTTTTCTTATTATATCCTTCATTTGTCCTTTTTAGAAACTATTTTTTAATCTAATATATAAGAAGTCTGATTAAAAATCTGTGACTTCATTTGAAAATAATCACTAAGCAATTTTTTCATTGAAAATGTCTTAAGTATTTACAAATATATTATTCAATTCAATAAAATTGAAATCCTAAAAAAAATATATTTCAAATACTACTCTTTAACATAATCTTAATTAACTATAGGAGAAACCAAGCTTCTTTGAATGTTCTTCTTAATTTAGAAAATAATTCGTCCTTAGTTAAAAACAAAAGTAATAATTAAAAAAAAAAATGTTCCATAAAATGTATATAATATTAAACAATTATACACTAATTAAATTATTAGTTATTTTAATGGAAACATTTAGAATGCTGATTTTATCTTATTTTTCAATGAATAAAGATTCTTAAAATTACAAGTTTTGTAGTTGAAAAAACTTATTCTAAAAAAAATCTAAGATAAAAAAAAATATTTAAAAGAAAATCGTATAAAAAATACAGGAATTAAACTATGTAAAAAGTATATCTACATTATGTATTTATAAGAATTACATTGATTTTTTGAATTTAACTAATTTAATTATGTTAATTATTGAGTAATTTTCTAATTATAAGTTTTTGATGCATATGAAGAACAAACAAAAAAAAACATTTTGCAAACTTGCAAAATTCTTGTTTCAGAGAATAAAAACCATTTTTTCAAAACTGATTTTTTGAGTTAATTTTATTTGTTTCTTTCTTTAAATTATTTCAGACACTGGTTGATTCAATTATGAACTAGAAAATATTTGAACTATTATTAATTATTTCTAAGTTAAGATAAACGGGAAGTTATACAGTGGAAAACGTTTAATACGAAAACGTTATGAAGAAATTCGGTTAGCACGAAATCTTGAAATTTTGTGGTCCCATTGAAAATAAAAACGTACAATGTACGGTACAAGTCATGCTAAGTATTTTCACTTTTGCGACTAATCTCATTTACAAGTTTAAATATCAAGCTAAATTTATTTAATAAATGTCCAAATACTTGACTCGATGAATCCCTAATTCTTATTTAATGACGAGGAAGGGACAGTAGTTCAGGATTCACGGGTGAGCGGTACTGTACATGGCTTACGACAGGTAGTGCATTGTTTCAAATACAAAAAAATGAGTATATATTCAAGTTACTTGACGTAAACTTGACTTGAAATCAAAACAAATTTTAATTTAAATAACAATTCAAATCAAACATCAACTTTATAACAAATTTGATTTACAAGTTGAAATATCAAGCACGATTCCAAAAAAATAACTTGATTTGTCCAATAACTTGATTTGATGAATCTAGTTCTACTTATTTTAACGCCAATTTATTGTGTATTTAAAAAAAATTAGGGGATAAAAATAGTGTATTTCTGTTAAAAATTTAACCATTCGTGGTATGGTACAAGATTTTATTTTATCGAGAAATTACAATTTGTATTCCATACATTTATTCTCTTTAAAGACAAATCGCTGTTCAGATGAGTATAATTAGGGATTCATCAAGCCAAGTAGTGGGACTTTTTTAAATTAATCGTGCTTGATATTTTGACTTGTTTATAAAAATTAGTTGCAAAACCAATGAGTTACTTGGATTAACATTTAAATAAAAACATTTAACTCGAGATTGACTTGATTTCAAATCTAATCTTGGTCAAGTAGCTTGAAAATCAAATCAAGTAGTAAATCTCGAAGTAGGACATACTTATTTTCTGAAATTGAAATAATAATCGCTACCCGTCGTTAGTTACATTACCAAAGACTGCAGCATCTCGGAAAGGCGGACTTAGGCAGGTGCTGACTTTCTTTAAAAGCCTGATGCTCCCCTAGTGAACACAGAGGGTCACATCACAAAAGACCTCTTTAAAGAGATAAAGGGAAGGAATATCCTAATACCCATAGTACGAAAAAAAGTTATATAATCGCTCACCCTTGAACCCTAAACTATAGTCCCTCCCTTATCATTTGAAATAAATACCAACTAATTTTTAAAAATAAGTTAATTCAGAAAAAAGCAGAATGAGGGGATTTAAATTGCCTTCGAAATCTTACTTAAATAATTGCATCAAATTTTTTAGAAGGGGCTAGATCAGATTATATTGTATTCATAAAAATTTTAAAATAACTTTAATATGGGAGGGGGGGCGGGTTGTGAATAACGTCGTTCGAAATACGCTATGTAATTTAAGTACAGCCCTTTAATTCTTTCCGTATTTCTTGCGGCGGTTCGTAGTTTTTAAAATGCTATGTACACCTTAATTGGGTTTTGTGGTTATAAAAACGCGCGTTTAAAACACCTAATCTGTACCAATTCAAAGGATGCCATCTCAAGCATCGCTCGATTTCCAGCGATTTTGGTTACGTGGTACGATGTCGACCAATTTTCTGTTAGGATTTTGAAATCTAAACTGATGCCTTAGCGCCGCTAGCGTCAAGTCGTTGAAGCTTGAAATCGCTCAGATGGCAGCCATTTTTTTACCAATTTCAAAATCCTGGCAGCACATTGGTCGAAATCGTACCACGTGACCCAAATCGCTGGAAAGTGAGCGATGTATGAGATTGCACCCTAAGTCGTCTTCTATGATAACTACATATAATTAGTTATGAAAAAAACATTTTAACAAAATTTAAATTTTGTTTGAGAAGGTGCCTTTCTTGCCTCCATAGACAAGCCACTAATGACTCAGAACTGTAACAACCAATAGAGACATTATATGTGCCTCTGACGAAAATAAAACCGTACAATGTACGATACAAATCATGCGCAATGTAAAATTAAGTTTTAAAAAAATTCAAAACAAAATATTTTAGCTCTTTTAATTTCGTCTTAACCATTTTCCACTGTATAAAAAAAATCGACTCAATCCTTTTTATATAAATAATTTATTTATTTCAAGCTCAGTTATTAACTATTTGATGTTTTGATCGCGAACATTTTTACTTTTTACTCCAATTACATTTAATGCTAAATGTATTGTGACTATAACGACTGGAAGAAGCAAAAGTTTCCTGTTAAGCGGCTTCATTTTCCTGGAATAATTAAATTTTCAATCAATTTAAGTAATCAATATTGAAATAGTTAGAAACAATTTCAAAATCATTCTTGTAACTTACAAATTTTATTTTATGTGTAGATTAAATTGAAAATATGCTAAAAAATCATTATTCTTAGTGAAATTTGCTAATTAGCGATAAAAATAATGTTTTATAGGTTACGATGTTCTGTCATCAAATGACCTCAATTTACCTTATATCGACTCCATTTATAAATATATAAATAATATATCTACAATGTGGGTATTAGACTATGTTTTAGTTATTAATAACTAAATAAAAACAAAAATTCAAAAGAAAATTTAAAAAAAAAATAAATTAGGGAAAATTATGACGAGCATTAAAAGTAATAAAACTAATTTTAAAATCGTTTTAAAACGGGTTGAGTCAAATAATTATAGTTTCATTGTTATGAAAACAGTTTGATGTATTTTCCAAATAGAAAAATTTGTTTTAACAAAATGAAATATACGATTCTCTAATAAAATCGGCCACTCAATAATTGCATCGCCATTGTTGTATGAACTAACAAAATGGCTGCGGTCAATTGTTGGACGTGCAATAGTTCGAGTGCAAAATGACCAATTATTAATGGCATTATAAAACCTATTTGCAAACGCGTAGTTTTAAACAAAAATGCACTTAAATCTATTATCAGAGCATAGATTCATTAAATATAACAATACATTAATTATATAGACTTGTGTTTGTGAAACTTAGACTGAAATGCTAACTCGCCATTAATCAGTGTAACAATATTATTATATAATATATTTGAAAATTAGCAAACAAATACAATGTCACAAGTTTTAAAAAGAAAAAAGTTTGCAATCATTGCTCATCATATTTAAAAATTTATATATATATCTGAATGATGAAATATGATATTCTGAATGACGCGACAGTTCAAATATTTTAACAATAAGATTTTCATAGAAAACATTTGATTGTGAACAAAAAAAGAAAATATTTTTATTTTCATCACAAAACTTTGTTTTTTATAATAAAAAGTTTTTCTTTACAAGATAATAAACGATTTTTCATTGTTGTTCTGTTAACTCCAAGACATCAAGATAGATGTCACCTCTCGTAACAATGGTCGTTGAAATATTTTTGTTACTGAAATTTTTCTGAGCTAATTTTGTATTTCTAAATAAATCTAAGTCCTTAAAATATTTATTTTATAGTTAATATAACATTTAAGACAAAATGCCTTTTTAAAATTTACGAATGTGTATATAGACATAATATGTATGGTTTTTACAGCATTTTTCTTTTTATAATTATTATGTATTGGCTGATTAAAAAGTTATTTTGCTTAAATTATACGAAAGCTTACGTTCAAAGTTTTCAAGTAAATGCAAATAAATTTTTGTATTGCAGTTTGCTGTTTGATTAGATAAAATACACAAGATATATAGGGGTATTTTTGTTGGTCTGTATTATAAAACAAAATTCAATATAAGAAATACAAACTATGTATTTGGAATAATAAAATATTTCAAAACTTAACAGTTTTTGTTTGATTTGAATCCTTACAAAATTTATTCCATGGAAAAGTAAAATTTTTAAAAGTTTTAAGATCATTTTTAAATAATTATTTTTGCTAGTGGAAATTCGTCAATTTAAAATTTCCTCATTTATGCATAGTCATCTGAAGTGTAATAAAATTTTGGCATCTCGAGGGTGTCGAGACTGTAGAATGAAAGAAATACAAAATCTATACATAGTATAAAACAAAGTCACTCCCGCTGTCTGTTCCCTTAGAGCTTTTGAACTACACAACAGAATTTAAAGAAGTTTTCTGCAAAAGATAAAATGATTCAAGAGAAAGGTTTATATGTATAATACATGCATTTTATAGTAGAGAAAAGTCGAGAAATTCAAAAATTTGCACTTACATTGCACACGCTGGCTAAACTTTACGAGATAGATCAAATTAATGTGCTACGGAATTGTGTCTCTTAAAAAGATCAATAAAAAAAGTCCGCAATGGTATATTTTTATCTCCTAAGGATTATCCCCAGTAACCATTTTTATTTTGTACATATTACCAAAAAATTATTGGTTAATCACTAAGCTATTTTAAACAATACAGTATTATTTCTTATTCAATTAAATACATTAGATACGTTGTGCATTTCATTTACAGCATATCATCAAAATGAATATCTTAGAAGATATCACAGATTTAGAAAGCGTTGGCAGAGCGACTGGATATTGTATGTATTGTCGTATTGCTGTTTTATTAATATCTTCTTCTATTGTATATACAAAAATGTTATTTGATCTAGGACAAAACTCGAAAAATTTTGCACCAATTGAGCTCAAATTTTGACACAATCCGCTTCCAAAAAAGTTTTTATCTATATTTCTCTCTCTTTCCCGTGGGATAGATATGTTTTTGTTTTTCGCAGAGCAAAAAATTGACATGCTTTTTTAATGTGGTAGTTAACGAGTCAAAGAATGATATAGGTTGCTTGTTATGCCGGAATAATCCACGGTTTCCATAGGATAGCATAACAACGGTATCCTACAGGAACTGTGTATTTAAAAGAAGTTTTGTTAAGGTTCGTGAAATAGCATTTTAACACATTTTCCTCAAGAAGGCCTGCCTAATTTTACACTTCCACAGACCCCAGAACCCTCCTTATTCGAATTTTCCCAGGAAAAAGTTTCAAATAAAAGTTGTAGGTATCAATGATTCTAGGAACAATAGAAAGTTCAAAAAAAAGCAGCCGTTGCAGCCGTTTTCGAAAAATATTGAAAAAACTCAAAAACTCCTAGAATAAAGTGGAGCTTCCGGTTAAACGATTTAAACCAAAAGCTTCGCGGCACAACTAGATGTAATATAATGGCAAAGTTCCAAGTTTGAGGAAATTCCGATAGAGCTTTCGATACGATACCGCTGTCACACATATACACAGAAATGTTTCTAAAAACCCCTTTTTTGGACTCAGGGGACCTCAAAACACGTAGTTCTGCTGAAAGCTCGAAAAGCTTTTTCTAATTCTTAACTATACTCATTCTTCGTTATGACTTTCACGACCCCTTATTTTTATCCAACGCATCCAAATCCAAGGCTACCATCACCCCAATCGTTTTAATGCCCCCACGGAGCGGTATTACCCAATTTGGGATTCATTGATGAAGATTTTGATAACGTTTCCAGGTAAAAATGTCATTGCCATTTTCAAATCCTTGACACGGATATTTATAGCAGAACTTTCTCTCTGTTTATAGTAATACAACTAATTGATACATTTTCATAAAATGTAAAGAATTTTTCCTATTAAAAAATTAAATATTTATGCCAATCAATAAAAACTAATCCATATTAAATTTTTAGGATCTTCAAGAAAACCGCAGCTATCCAAACGAGACATTGACGAAGGAAATCTTCCAAAAAGACAAAGAAAATCATTTATAATAGTAAATCTTACATTTTTATTAATCTTTTTACATAACCATACAATTAAAAATGCTAATTTTTACACTAATTGTAAGATAATACAATTTATTTTCTACAAATGTATGTAACAATTCATTAATGGTTCTATAAATTATTAAGGAAAATAATTAAAATAATATTTTTCTTTTAAAAAATTATAAATATACTTTGATGATTAATTATTGCAAAATGAAATAATTCGGTTAAAATTAAAGTGAAATGATAAAATTCGTCAAAATTATAATCGGTTTCTTCGCGGATATGATACTGAACCGATAACGAATCAATCCAAGTGGATTTAGGATAATCGCCAAGCGCATATGAACTGATTAAGGGTTATTTCCCCGTGCACGAGTTTGAAACTATTCGGAAGTAAGACGAGGATTAACGAGAACCCACAAAAATTGTTAATTGAATTTAACGTTAAGAGCGAAGGAAAGAAAATCTAGCCCCATTTTATCAAACTGCGCATGAGTAAGAGAATCGAATTTTTTGTCATAAAAAAGAAGAGAGAATTGCCATAACCAAAGTCTCGATCCGCTTTCCTTTTTTGTCAATGTTAAATTCAATTAACAATTTTCGTGGGTTCTCGTTAATCCTCGTCTTACTTCCGAACATTTTCAAACTCGTGCACGGGAAAATAACCCTTAATCAGTTCAAAAGCGTGAATGCGTTTGGCGATTATCCTAAATCCACTCGGATTGATTCGTTATCGGTTCAGTATCAGATCCGCGAACAAACCTAATAAAACTATCCAGTAAGCACCAAATGTTACGTCAAGTAACATGAACGTAAAAGTTCCATAAAGAAACAATGTTCAGTTGATAAGACAGAACTATAACGTAGTGTAAAGTATTGTGTTTACTGGTTAAAGCTCAAATAATTTTAATAGTTAAGTTTGTTATGAACTTTAATATTTGACGGCTTTATCTGTCGTTAGTATTTATATTTAATATTAGTTTGCAACATATAATGTATAAGCTTTTCGGGGTATTGATGAATATAACATTTAATTTATACAATTTTAGGGTTGTGATTAATTTGATCCACACATAGGGTATGATATTGCAACAAATTTATCAACAGGAAAAAAGGAAAAAGAATGAATCCGTTAATCATCAGCAGACTGCAACATTTTCGATTTGTTCAGTCGACGTTATTTCATTGTTAGAGTTGAATAATTTAGCGGCCTCACTACTTAGCCGTACACAAGAGTTGCGACCAACCAAACCCCAAACGTACGGAATGAAAAATTCCTCTGGCTGGTCTTCTTCGACATATTTAAATTTTAAATCCGGGAATTTCTGGAAAAATGTTTCAATTTAAAAATAACCATTAGTTTGTGTCATAATCAAAGTTTGTGTCAAGATGTAAATAACACCGTACATTGTACGGTGCAAGTCATGCGCAATATAAAATAATGGTAACTTTTTATGTTGCGCATGGTTGTTTTTTGAACGTTTTTTGTTTATCTGGATAAACTCAAATAAAAATTTAAAATTTAGATTTGTACTTACTCGAAGTTTATCTTTAGGCCAAGTCTGTGCTCCTTTTGATATTGTGTTCAATACTTCTTTGACGTCCAAATTTTGATTTTCTCCAATACTTTCCAATTTTTGAGTAAAATAATTGATAACAAAATCGATGTTTTGTACAATATCCAAAAATGCTGAATTATTTCTGAAGGGCTCAAAAATATGTTTTTTATACAACAATGTATAGACCAGATTTTGGTTGTTAGCTAGCTGATTACTTAACGTCGAATTTAAAATTTCCAATACCATACGTAAAACCTCCTCGAGCACGACCACGTCTTGTACCTTTAAAAACCACAATATTTTTAAGCTTTCATTTAAATATTTGTTACTCATGTTGTCCAGCTTTTCCAAATAAGATAAATTTCCTGACCAAATCCAAACTAAATTCCATGACTTTGGAAAAGTATTAAAATTGTAGTCATCTTCCTCGAAGATGGCTACCATTAGATAAATTTATTTTCAAACCTTTTTCACTTCTAATCAAATTATCAACTAACAAATTCCCTGACTGGACACCATGTTACGTACCATTTCATTATATTCACTGACATCATTAGAGTTGGGGGCTCCATTTTCTTTTTTCTCGTGTAATATTTGTGTGAGCCGATTATGTTTTTTCGCCAATGTTTCAAACAATGAAATCAACCGTTGTGCCACGTAGGGATGAAGCCATCGAAACTGCCCCGACATATTCGCAAGGGCGGCTAAACAATTCGTGTGAAGATATTTATCCCTCATTTTCGACATATTATATTGAATCGTTCGAATCACGACCAAAATCAATAAGCCGCCCAAAGTAATTTCGGAAATCACCCGTTCCGTATACCATGGAATCGTTTTTAATTTCTACCAAAAAAAAAAAATAAATAATTTGATTATCAGTGGAAAAATTAATCTATGGAGTCTTACAATTTCATGGACACCTTTATTGAATGAATCATCTTCACTTAATATCAGTAATATTATTAACGACATATAAATATGATGAGAATTGCTTTCAGGAGCATGATACAACGTTCGTAAAATAGGAATAATCTAAAAAAAAATTAAATCCACTTTTAATGTTATTAAAAAGTAATATTAGATTTGTTCCAGATGAAAAAAATTTGTACACTTTTGTACGTTACAAGTCATGTGCAATATAAAATGTTGGCGACTTTCTAAATTTTTAGTTTTTTTTTTCGCAACTAGCGAAATTTCTTTTATTTGCGACTATCTAGTAATGGAATAATCCCAGTGTTTCGTTCCATACATATACAATTAATTCTTATAAATAAATTAAACTTAGATATTAATGGAAAAGAAAAAAAAAGAAAAAATTCATTCTAGGGTTTAAATGACTTGAGGCAGATCTAATTCGTTCCACTTTTTTAAGCAACTTGTCATCTCTCAGTTATCAAAAAGGTTGATGGTTAAAGCATTGATGTGATCTTCTAATCTCTTATGATCGCTAAATCTCATCACTTCTTGCTTGACAGTAGGCATCTTGGTATCCTCATGTATCCTTTTGTTGTTGATATAGTATGGAGCAGCTCCCCTGTCATTTCAATACGAAAAAGGCTAAAAAACCTAACCGATTTTTACGCAAATCTTAGTACCTTTGGGCCCTTTGGGTGGCGCTTGTAGCTAGTTGAAAAACAACTGTTAACTATTTGTGTTGTTATACGGATCATACGTTTCAAACAGCCCCCTGTCACTTATAAACTTATAATCACTTATCAGAGTTATTATACTTATTATATAAAAATACTTATCGTAATTATTTTCATATAATAACAATAAAAATAATTTGCCTGACGTTAAATAAAAAACATTATTTCTAACCTCCTACCTCCATAAAAGTCTACGGTCTTCGTCAGTTTTTATGGTCTTCGTTCAACTCGTTTTCAACTAATATTCTGCAAATGCAGTCAAAATGGTCACATTTTTGTAACATGGAGTTGTAAGGGGCTAGTATAGAGCATTCATAATTTGTTAGGGTCACTATCTTATATTGCGCATGACTTGTTCCGTACAATGTACGTTTTTAATTTCACCGGGAACATTATTTGTTACTGTTTTTTGATTATTATTTAATAATTATTTTTAACAAATCTTTGAAATATGAAACTAGCGCCATATTTTAGTGAACCCATTTGCAATATTTCATATACAATTTTTTTTAAATTAATTATGACGATCGATTAGTGTATCACTTAGAAAATGCATGTGTACAAAACCAGTGGCGTAGTAAACATTTTTTGCACTCGAGGTAAAATATTTTTTGTCTCTCTGCCAGATCGATTTTCCAAATTCTATCATAATGAGGATTGAAAAGTTTTAGTCTTAAATTTCCGAAAATTCACAAAGACGTGCATTTTCTAATTAGCTAGTTCATGCATTTCAGATAAATATTGCGACCTTGAGAAGACACGCAAACTGCTAATTTTAGGAATAGCAACTCGCGACAGCTTCGGTTATTTCCGAAATTTTTTTTTGGAAAACATCTTTATATACTTTATATGTATACTCTTGAATATGTATATGAATAAAATGACTTCATAATGCAAAAAAAAAATAATTATGTAAGGGTTAAACATTTTTTTTTTAAATATTAAAATACGCCGTTTTATACCTATTTCCCTTTTTAGTTTCTAACAACAATTACCAATTTGAACTAAACTAATATTAAAGAATACCAACAAGAAACATGCATCGTTGCATACACGACATTTGTCGTAAAGCGCATCAAACATTTTTTTTGAAAAACGCTTTTCTGGTTAGTGAATCATTATTTATAACAATGTTAGTTTAAGGAAAAAATACTTACTAAATTTTCTAAGTCAGGCATTTGTATAACAAACTTTTTGAATTGTTGATTACGATGAAGCACCAAATATAAAAGTAAAGTCGGTGAATCGTTGCTAACTACCTTACACATAGTTGAGAACAATTCACCAAAATCTATTTTAAATAGTGTTACAGATTGCGAGGGAGCAACTGGAGTTTTGTCTGGAAATAAAAAATAAGATTTAATATCTATTTTCTTAATTTAAATCTTAATAAAATATTTAATACCCATTGAATTTAAACAAGCAAATAAACTATGCCGGTAAGGATTAACAGTCGTTGTACAATGATTTGTAAGGACTAACATCAACAACAAGGCCTGATTAGCTAAAGGTGTATCAGTGCGTAACGTTCCATTATCAATATTTAACGCTGACACATCAGCCTGTGGTTTCGATCCTCCAAGAGTTAACACAGACCAAATTCCAGCTAAAAATTAACATTTTAGCTCCACTTTTTAATAGTAAAACAATTTCTTACAAGCAATCCCAATAACAATGCTCCCACTTCCATCATTTTCCTCGGGTGCTTTACGCTGATCAATAAAGTGCTGTAACAAATTTTTCATAAGAGCCGCAGCGTTTACAGACTGACGATCCAACATAACAGCTCTATATATAACTGAACGTTCAGCGGCTCCTGCTCGTGGAGCATTCACTGACCCACCATACGCCTGTACACTTAATAATACTAATAAACAATTAATCGCTTCTAGTACAACTGAATAGGTAAACGATCTGGAAAATAAAAAAAATATCAAAAATAAGTTCACAGAGACTAATGATAGAACCAGTTTCACATTACTAGGGAGATAATATTATATTATATTCCATATAGACCAGTGCTTTTAGTCTTTGAAAATGGTAAAAGGGGAACAAAATTATAGTCGGATGAAACTCATTAGAAAAGAGAATATAACGAAAATAATAGGAAAAATTAATTACGGTCAATCTGAGGTGGGGAAGTGGAAAAGTGGGGGTTTTAAGGGTAGAAACGGTTTATCTCAATTTCCGACAAAACTACAAGTCCTATGCAAAGTTGTAGATAATAAGTAGATCTACAACTTTAATGCTAACACTTTTTTCACATAACCTCAAAATTTATGTGAAAATTTCAAATAAGCAAGTTTTTGGTTTTCCATCTAATACAAAAAAAAAAAAATCATGAAATTTGACAAAAACTTACCTTTTAATGTCCCAAACATACTGTAATTTTTTTGATTTAAAATATTAATTTTTTCACCTTATAACGACTTAATATCAAAAAAGCAACCTTATTTTCAATCGAAAATGCTCACGTCAAAACATCTGATTTTTTTAAAAAGTCGGTGAGCTTTTTATTCGTTGAAATCTCTACTTTTTGATGGTGCAAAAATATATTCATCACAATGTTAAATGTTCTCAGAAAATGCAATAATTAAAGTGTAGATTTTAATTAATTATTCAAAATTGTGTTATGTACAATTGTATTATGTACAATTTTGAGCAATTTATTAAAATTTACACTTTAATTTTTGCATTTTTTTAGATCATTTAACATTGTAATGTATATATTTTTGCACCATCAGAAAGTAGAGGTTTCAACGAACAAAAAGCTCACCGCCTTTTAAAAACCTCAGATGTTTTGACGTAAGAATTTTTGATTGAAAATTAGAGTGCTTTTTCGATATTAAGTTATTATAAGGTGAAAAAATTAATATTTTGAATCAAAAAAATTACAGTGTGTTTGGGACATTAAGAGGTTTTTGCCAAATTTCATGAATTTTTTTTTTGTAATAGATAAAAATAAAAAAGCCACCTATTGGCGCAGTGGCTAGGGCAGTAGTTTTTTCCACTTCATGCGTCAAGTGGTACGGGTTCGATCCCCGTTGACTCCTAGACTTAAAATCCTAGAGCTAAGATTAAAAAAAAATTGACCAACAGAAATCTATTGTTTAGAGTGATATGACTTTAACTGTTAAAGCGACTTAAAACATCCAAAAACTTAATTATTGGAATTTTTCACATAAATTTTGAGGTTATGTGAAAACGGTGTAAGCACAAAAAGTGTAGATCTACATATTTTCTACAACGTTTTTTTTTTACTTTTTTCTATAGGACTTGTAGTTTTGTCGGAAATCGATATAAACCGTTTCTACCCTTAAAAACACCCCCCTTTTCCACTTCCCCACCTCAGATCGACCGTAATTTATTTTTCCTTTCATTTTTGTTATATTCTCTTCCTTTTCCAATGAGTTTCATCCTACTATAATTACTTTCTTTTACTACTATATAGATAGTAAAGGAAGTATTGTAATCGGGTCGAATTTTCGAATTCGAGATTTTACCGGAAATACATGTTTTGAGGTCCCCTGAGTCCAAAAAAGTAGTTTTTAGAAACATGTCTGTGTGTGTGTCTGTGTGTCTGTGTGTGACAGCCATATCGTATCGAAAGCTTTATCCGAATTTCACCAAACTTGGTATTTGACCTCCCTATTATACCTAGTTGTGCCGCGAAGCTTTTGGTTGAAATAGGGTAACCGAAAGCTCTACTTTACTCTAGAGGTTTTTAAGCTTTTTCCATTTTTTTCGAAAATGGCTCCAACGATTTTCTTTAAACTTTCTATAGTTCTTAGACTCATTAGTGGCTACAACTTTTATTTGAAACTTTTTCCTGGGAAAATTCGAATAAGGGCGGTTCTGGGGTGAAGGTTCGGAATTCGTATACCTATACCTATGTACATATAAGCTGTATAGAGTATACATATTACTTTCTTTTACTACTTAATAGTAAAGGAAGCATTGTAATTGGATCGAATTTTCAAATTCGAGCTTTCGCCGGAAATACATGTTTTGAGGTCCCCTGAGTCCAAGATAGTGTTTTTTAGAAACATGTCTGTGTGTGACAGCCATATCTTATCGAAAGCTTTATTCGAATTTCACCAAACTTGATATTTGACCTCCATATTATACCTAGTTGTGCCGCGAAGCTTTTGGTTGAAATCGGTTAACCGAAAGCTATACTTTACTCTTGGCGTTTTTGAGCTTTTTCAATTTTTTTCGAAAACGGCTCCAACGATTTTCTTTAAACTTTCTATAGTTGTTAGACTCATTAATGGCTACAACTTTTATTTGAAACTTTTCCCTGGGAAAATTCGAATAAGGGCGGTTCTGGGATGAAGTTTAGGAATTCGTGTATATATACATATAGCCCTATAGGTTGTATGCATATAGTACTGTTTATATGTATTGTTACAAAGTGCTTATATTTCTTTTAACTAACAGCGAGTATTTTCATAAATGAAAGTAAAAGAAAGTAGTGTGACGCCTCGCACCAGATATTTTTTTTTTGTCGTTCAAAAATTATTTTCCCTCGTCTAATAGTGTGAGCCTGGCTTTAGATATATTTTACTTCAAAGGTACGTCGACTATAATCTCAATTAAAGCATCTAAAAACAGCTCTAAACGCCCAACTGGCTGTAGTTTGGATTTTAAATCTTTTGGCATCGCTTCAAAATGTGCTATAAGTTGATCTTCACTGAGAGTTTCAACTAAATATTTAATGACACATCTGACGACAAATAACGCGTTGAACGTTTGCCATGCGAACATATGACTGAAATTATATAAAGCTTAATATGAAGACATCAAACAAATTTAAATAAGAATACTTTTCTGTTTGTGTTGAAGCAAGCAATTCAGTTGATCGATACATAAAAACGTGGATTAATGTTCCGATATTCCCAGAAACCATGTTATTAATAATCAATTGTTGGCATAGTGGCTCGATGCGACTATCTAAACTTAACTGATCTTGACTGAAAAATAATGAAAATAAATATATTAATTTAAAAATTTGCATCTTTAGTGATCTTACTTAGTAACTGGAGGGCGAATGTTAAACGTAAGAAATCGATTCCAAAATGGATCATTTTGCGATATCGGTTCCTTGGAGACAAACTGTAAGATGTATTTGTTTGCACTCAAGTTTTCCTCACGACTAATTGCAGTCCCCATATTGTTGAAATTCTGGAAAATACGTTTAAAATGAGTAATGATAGGCGACCGGAAAATTGACGTGTTAGTTTATGATAGTCATAAAATGCGAATGCTGACAAATTTACATGATATACGTACAAGATTACAGTTGAATTATATTTTAATCATACTGGTGTAAATAATTCACATGACTTTTGGAGACAAATTCGTAAATTTAACTGTAATTATAGTATTATATTATATACAATTAATAGAATTTGTACACGAATTTTACAACTGTCAGTGTCACATCACATGTTATAAAAACGGTATCTGCATTACCTTTCGTTGAACGCCATTAATTTTAAATATTTTGGGAATTTTAAAAATTTATTTTACAACCCACAATCGAACAAACTCCAAGGATTTCAGGCCCTATTGTTTTAATTATTTTTTTAAAAAAATAAGTAAGTAGTAAGATTTTTTTTAACTTTTAAAAATAGTTGTTTTCAAAATGAATCTACCGTGTAATCGTATCTTATAAGTCTTATATTTGATCTACCTTAAATCTTAAGAAATGAATTACATTTTATTTGTTTATTTAAAAAATGCTTTTATTTTACGATTCTTTAGTAGATTTAATTAATATAAAGTTATTTAAGTTAAAATATTTTCAAACTGAGTGAAACAATTAATTTTAATTTAAAGAAACGTACCTATATAAAATTTGCTTGTGTTGTGTTTTACATTTATTCTGGTTCCTAGCTTTGTTGGAATATCTCTTAAACTGTTTAATTAACCCTAAGAAATCGAAAGCTTCATTATCTCACTATAATGTGATTTAGTATGCATGGAATCTTTGTTGATATAACCGATATAACGGCTAAGTCGGTTAAGTATTTTAACTGATTAAGTATACGCATTTTTTTGTAAAACTGATAACTCAACTTTAAGCTTCTTTATTTTTTTAGATAACTTAAATAAAAACTTTCAATAACATTTAAATTTTGTTTTCTATGTGGCGTGCAGCTTTTCATGTAACTCACGTACATATTCAATAAGCATTCAATAAATAAAACCCTAATACAGTGTCAATGGATAGGCAATAACTTATTCATCAATGTATATTAATATTGCCCCGTAGTAAAAAACATTTTTGTGTAAAATTAATTGAACTAATATTCATAAAAAAAGTTGTTGGGAAAAAATTTAAAAACAAATCGAAAACCTGATTTTATCAAATGTTTATACAAAGTGTAAATTAAGGTAAATTTACTTTCAAAATTAGGTATATTAAAATGTCTTTTAGTATTAAAATCATGAATTATATAATAGTCTATATGGGTATAGGTAGGTACTCCACAATTAAAGCTATATTTATTTACTTCGTGATAAACTATAAATAGTATATATTCATGAAATGTATTAGTGTTCAGTATTTTTGCTCCTGACTGTATCTCCTATACAATCCTTAAACAGTTAATAATTTTAATTTAAATGCTATACATAAATAATGCATATTCAATATTTCATAGATTTGTAACTATACTGGGTATATTTACGAGGTATAATGTGCAACTTCAGAGACGGTTTCATTTTCTACCCGCATTACCGTATTAGTAAGTATGAGCATTGATTTGAGCATGGTAATAACATATAATCAATATTGAACTATATTGTAAGCATTACAGTAATTATACTTTCATTTTTCACATTGTAAAATTTTCATGAAAATTGGGTGTTGTTTTTAAATAACGCTATATAGTAGAAGATCCGAACCTACATCGACCTTCATCGAGTTGATAATAGAATGAAACATATTTTATCATGAATTTAGTAAATTAGAAAATATATTAAAAATGGGTTGCCCAAAAATATCCTGGACAGACTATTTTTAATTATTTTTAAAAAATATGAATTTTATAAAATACTATCCAGAGGTTAATCAATGGTAATTTATTATTATAACAATCAAAGAATAAAACGCGCCTATTAGGGATTTATTGCTTGACTTGTTTTTTAATTTTAACTTGATGTAAATTTGGTTTGCAATCAAATCCAATTCGAGTCAAATGTTAATACTTAAATTTTAAATTAATTAGAGGAGCCATGGATCGGGATCACAATGAATGCAACGAGAGTTCGTATCAGGTTGCGACGTTTTGCCAAATATTGTCATCATCAGGCTCTCTGATGCATTTTAATAAACATCAATCATGAGTATCAAACTCATGTTTAAAACGAAAAAAAAATGTATACCTAATTGGTATATGTAAGGCTACAGAAAGACTTGAATGCTGAGCATACATCAGAAAGTCTGATGAAGCTATAATATATGGCGAAACGTCGCCATCTGATACTCTTGTTGCATTCATTGTAAATCCTGAGTCACTACCCCTCTAACTATATCTATCAATACAAATAACAAGGATCAGAAGAAATATAATAAATTAATTCAAACATTGAATTTTAAAGTTGAAAGCAATAGGTACACGTCAAAATGTGTAAGATTCATTAATAAAAATCTTCAACTAAATTCTTTATTATTAAAATACTGCAAAATATTTTTTTTCTTTTGAAAAATAAAGCAATTATTCTAAATGAAATCGGTATGATTTTTTTTTTGTTTCTATCATAAATTATATTACCTTAACGAATATTTTAGAGGCAATTTCATTTTCTACCAGCATTACTATACATATTATATTTAAGTTTAATCATATAATCAATATTAAACTATGCCATAGGCATTAATATAATTACTTTCATTTTTATGCAAAATACATATGCAACAAATCAATAATTCATTGTTGCTAAAATCAAATAGTACCTAAATCGCAGCCTTTAAAAATGAAATAATGTTCTTGCTCAATTTAACTAGTAGAAGAAAGTATAAAGGCTCTGGAAAAAAAAATATCATTTTATTTCTATTGTAAATTATTGAAAATTTCTTCAAATGAAATCCGTGTGTAATTTAAAAAAAAAATGAAATCATGCAAATCGAAATTTTAATCGCGCGATTACCGCGTTTCAATGATTTGAATGAATTTGAACATGCGCTGATGTGCTCTAGAAAAGAAAACCATGACAATTGAGAGCTGTCAATGGGCTGTCAACATTTTAAAACTTTAACATAAGCACAGATTAATTTTTATTTAATAAATAGCTTAAAAATTTTTTAAAATGAATTAGTGTTGTTTTTAAAAAAAAAAAATAAAGAAATGAATTTTCTTTAGTTAATTTACAATTAAAAAGCATGTAATATTTTAATGACCTCGTTCGAAACAAGTTGAAATAAATGCATTCGCATACGGCAAATAATTAATTTGTGAATTGCACGACGTTTGAATGTTCGTTTATTAATTAATTCGTATTGCTTTTAAGTTCAATCAGTGCTAAAATGGATTTGTACTGTGAACAGCATTACGTTGAAGTGAATTGTGATGAAGATAATTTCCTTTTGGATGATAAAAACGCGATGCTGTTGAACGAGTTTAAAGATAAAACAACAACTGAATATTGTATAAGATGTCGATTTTTGCAAAAAGAATTAGAGCGAGCTGAGAAAAATAAATTGCCGTTGAATAATGGTGATCAGATTTGTCACACCATCCAGTTCTCGAATCGAAGACATTCAAATTCTGGAGATAGCACCGATTCACCGTTACTGGTTAATGTATATTTATTTTTAATGACTATTGTTTTTTTTTTTTTTTAAATAAGTCAATGATTAGTACATTTATTTCATTTAAAATTTTATTAGTCAAGACTTTTAATGCTAGACTAAAATGCATTTCTTGTCTATATAGGATTCTGGTGTTAATATGTCCGAAAATTACAACGATCCCGATTTCTGTTATTGTCATAGTTTTGTGTTTATGCGTAACACAAGCATAGAAAAGCGTAAACTTCTGCTTGCTGCGATTTTTTGCCTCATTTTCATGGTAAAAACTCAACAATTTCAATAAGATTTTCTTAAGTTTTAATAACTCGAAAAAAATTTTTTCAAGATCTCCGAAATTGTTGGTGGATATGTAGCCGGTAGTCTGGCCATAATGACGGATGCTGCTCATTTACTCTCTGATTTTGTCGGCTTCCTAGTCTCAATCATCTCTATATGGCTCGTTAATTATAAACCTACAAAAAAGATGCCCCAAGGATATTGTAGAGCTGGTACATTACTAAATAAATCTATCTTTAAATATTGACTTAATTTTTTTAAATAGAAATTTTAGGGGCGTTATTAAGTATTTCAATAATTTGGTCGTTGAGTATTTTATTCATTTATTTATCAGTGATGAGAATCATTCAGGGAGAGTATGATATTGATGCTAATACAATGATAGTGGTATCATGTTTAGGGGTTGCAATTAATATAGCGTAAGTTTCAACATTTTTGTGTTTAATACATATTTTGATTGTGCGATTTTTTTTTCTTCGTAGAACTGGAAGTATTTTACATGGGAATTGTTGTGGAGTGGTAGGAGGTCATCATGGTCATTCTCATCATCATGAAGACACGAATATCAACATTCGAGCTGCAACCATCCATGTTTTGGGTGATTTATTGCAAAGTTTAGGCGTACTAACTGCAGCGATCATCATAAAATTTTATGTAAGATTGGTCTATAAAAAATCATGAAAACTGGGGTGGCAATTGATTAGTTTAGGATTGCGACCCCTAAGAGGTTCGCCAAATTATTTTCTTGAATTTATTTCATTTTCATCTTTACTTAACCTTCTGTATATAAATATTTTTAAACACACCGATTTATCGAGAGGTTCTTTAAAATTTTAATACGTAAAAAGAAGGTCGTAGACCAGCGGTCGGGGAACCGGGGTAAATAACTCCAAATGGGGTAAAAATAACTTTTTTGGGTTAATAAGGAAATTTCTTGCCATGGTTATTTTATAAGCGTGTTAATATAACCGAAGACTTTATTCAAATTATTTTTATATCAAAAAGCCCCAATTTTTTAACTCTCCAAAATCTAAAGAGGGAATTTTATTTTGTGTATTTCATACTTTTATTGCTTCCATACAACTTTTTTTTCGTGTCAATTAATTCAATAAATAATAAATAAATTCAATAAATACCCCTAGGGGTATTAGTATGGTGAACTTGCCCCCGGAAGATATTTAAACGATATCTGGAAGGTTTGTAAGTATTAATGAAATAATAAGATCCTGAAAGTTTCAGATTCCTTACACATTTAAGAAAAAGCAAAATTTGTAAAAATCTAAAAAAAAATACATTGATTGTCTAGTTTTCCAAATAAGGGGGTAATATCGACTTATGCAAAATTATTTTGGGGTAATGGTAAAAAAAGTTCCCTGACCACTGTCGTAGACTGAAGCTTGCGAAAGACTGATTTAAATTCCTAAGACTACGTTCCAAAACGCGTTTACAACGATTGCTTTCCGTTATTTTTTTTTTTATTTAATTTAATTAAATGAAGTGTTTAGTTGACATTCATCCCTTTAATCCATCTCTTAAGAAGGGTTTACGTGCACGTTAGTGAAAGTTATGACGTCATTGATGACGTTTTACTCAACGCAACGATCGTCATCATTGTCATAAATTAAGGACTGAAAAAATTATTCTTAACTGATTGGTTTCTAACGTTCGAACCATGTTAGTGGATAGTAGCCTAGAATTGTACTAATTAACATCTCGTTTAGTTAGTCAATACCAGCCCCCTACAACTCCATGTTACAAAAATGTGACCATTTTGACTGCATTTGCAGACATCGCCAGTAATATTCGTTGAAAACGAGTTGAACGAAGACCACAAAGACTGACGAAGACCGAAGACTTTTATGGAGGTTAGAAATAAATTTTTTTTAATAAACGTCAGGCAAATTATTTTTATTGTTTTCATTATTATTGTTATTATATGAGAATAATTATGATAAGTATTTTTATATAATAATATAATAACTCTGATAAGTGATGATAAGTTTAAGTGACAGGGGACTGTTTGAGACGTATGACTCGTATAACAACACAAATAGTTAACAGCTGTTTTTCAACATCAAAAATCGGTCACGTTTTTAAACCTTTCTCGTATTTAAGTGACAGGGGGCTGGTCAATACATTAATCAGTAACCAATTTATAAATCGATTTTTGAATCTAAAATAATTGATCAAAGTTTCATATGGGAAATTTTTATTCAATAAGCTCATTTAAATGACACAAGAATCATATCAAAGTGATTTTATATAAAGCTCCGTTTCAGTTCAGTATGCTTAAAAAGAAATAAATCGACAAATGTTTTATTTCATTTAAAAAAAAGCATGGGTGCTATCAACAAGATTCAATCTACCATTATACCCTCGCTCTATTTTTCAAGTGAAATAAAAAAAAAATGTTGACGATATTTAACATTGTCCTCTTTTATTTTTTAACTGAAGTCAAAATTACTTGGTCGTTATTTTTCTCTTTTAATGTTTTTCGACACAAGGGGGCTCAATCCTATGCTAATAAACTAGCAATATTTATATGGGTATTATATTTGTGATCGCGTTCTCGAAAACGGCTCTAACGATTTCGATGAAATTTACAGAGGTTTTCGGGTGTCAAAAATTGATCTAGCTTGAATTAATAAATTAATTTAGAGGAGCAATGGATCGAGATTTCAAATGAATTCAACGAAAGTGTCAGGTTGCGACGTTTTGCCATATATTACAGCTACATCAGGCTCTCTGATCTATGCTCAGCATACGTGTCCTCCTGTAACCTTGCATATAATAAAGTATATATAATTCTTTTCTATTTTAAAATCAAGTTTGACACTCATGATTTACAATAAATTGTGTAAATTGTTGATCTTTTACAATTAGGCTTTTGAATTTATTTTTTTTTGTGATAAATGGAAAGATCATATATAAGTTTTATAACAAAAGTATTTTTATTTTTTCGCAATAATTCCAAATTTATATCAAAATATAAATAAATTTTTAAATCCAGTACCGGAGACACGCCGACAGCTCCCGAACAAATCCGAGCGTGTGTGACGTCTTAATGGTAGTTTTCTCATACAATGTTTTGATCTATTTAATTCTGTTGTCATGGTTAAATCGTTTTTTAGCAGTAAATTTTCAATATTATTGACAAAAATCACACGTAATAGCCGTAAACGCTCTATTGTTATTAAATAGCTCCACCATTATGACGTCAAAACTATGGTGACCAATCGTGGCGCGTTCATAGTCACGTGATTTTTTTTAAATTTTATCAATTTTTAATTGCTTATAATTAATTGAGAAAAAAATTTCAAGTTTTTCGCATTAAATATCAATATTATTAATAATAAAGTTTTAAAATAGATTTTAAAAAACCATAATTTTTTTTTCAAATTCCCAATTTATTGTTAATCATGCGTATCCAACTTGATAGTAAAATAGATAGGAATTATATATAATTTGTTATATGCAAGACTACAGAAGGACACGAATGCTGAGCATGGCTCAGAGAGCTCGATGAATATGTTATATACGGCAAATTGTCGCGATCTGACACTCGTAGCATTCATTTGAAATCCGGTTCCATTGCCCCTCTAACTATATCTATTAGTTCTAAATAACAAGGATCTGAAGAAATATTAATCATGATCTAGTTCGGTCTCATTTATGTAAAAAATTGTTTTCATTCTATTTTCTCGTTTTTCATTATGAGGTTACATTATTATATATTAATGAATAAGTGATTGCCTATCCATCAACATTGTTACTGAATGCTTTGAATTGACGTGGGTTGCATGGAAAGTTGCACATAGTAACAAAACTTAAATCGTTATTAAAATGTTTTATTTAGAGATGCAACGAATATTTGGTATTCAGCCGAATACCGAATAATAAATCATTACAAAATAAATGTTTAATTCGAAATGATATATATTTAAATTACAAATTAAAATTGAAAATGAATAAGGTAGAACTAATTAGGATGAATCAAAACAATTTTTTCTCCATTTAAGTAAAGTTTCCTCGAGTAGGAACTTGCTTTGAGTTTAGAAACCACTACTTATATGGATCTAGTCTCCGATCTAGGCGAATAGTTAGTAAATAAAAATCAATTTTGGTTGCCCTTAAATTTTTCATTTTTAAAAAAAAAAATAATGCGTCTCGCGATACGATTTATTCAGAAATGAAACGGCCGATTATTCGGTACCGAATATTCGGCTATTCGGCCGAGAGTGTGGCCGAATATTCGGTATTCGGGTAGATTACTATTCGTTGCATCTCTAGTTTTATCTACAACAAAAACAAACGTTTTAAATATTTTTTTTTAATATTGCGTGTTCTCTAACTATAATAATTAGCCGTTATGTTAACAAACAATCAGGCATATATCCTGAATTTCAATCGAGCAAAGCTCGGTCACCCTGGTAATTTATTATATTGGCTTAAATTTTTACTCTTTTTTTCTAGCCGAATGCAAAAATAGCCGATCCAATTTGTACGCTGTTCTTCTCATTTCTTGTAATATTCACGACGAGTAGTATTTTAAAAGATACATTCAACATTTTGATGGAAGGATTCCCAAGAAATTTGAACTACACTACAGTTTATACAGCATTGACTAGTTTGAATGGAGTTCGTAATGTACATAATCTATATGTGTGGAGTCTTACAACCGATAAATATGTGTTAACAGCCCACGTGGCTGTTGGTAAGGACTATATATTTTTTTTTCCTAAATAAAAACACTAATTAACCAAATCATTTTTAAGATGCAAACGTGAATAAAGACGACATGATCAAGCGTCTCACAACATTAGTCAGAACTTCGTTTAAGATACAAGTCACAACATTTCAAATCGAAACATACAATGAGAGAGAAATTGAAAAATGTATATCCTGTAAAATTTTACCAGACTGACGTTTTACATATATCCTAGTCAATTATCTGCGCTTTTTTTAAATGGTATTTACATCACAAAGTTATATTTATAGTTTCCTTAAAAGTTACTTTTGAACAGTAAGTTGCAATTTTTTTAAGTATTAACTAGTTAAGTATTGTAAGGAGATAAATGATACATTCCAATAATTGTCAAAAAATAATAATAATTGTCAAATGTGATCTTAATAATTATTCGAATATTTTAGTAAATTGAGTATTTTTTATATTATAGTAAAAGTATTTTTTTAATAATTATAAAATTGTGAACGCTCAAATTTATTTATGCTGGGGTGCAATATATAAAATTATATTTTATGTTCATTCTATGTTCCAATATAAAATAAAATCAAGTTCTAAATGGAAATTATTTTTTTTTTTTTTTTTTTTGGGCACATTAAAAATCAACCTGTATTTTTTCCTAAGTTCATATTTTCTAAATACCTTACGAAAATTTTATCCAGATCCAAACACAATTTCCATTTAATTTTTGAAGCAAATCAAATTGCCCACTACTGATTGCAAGGTAAAGTATTTCAAAACTTAAGTCATGATAAGAATAATTCATCAAATTTAAATTCTTTACTATCAATTACATATTCCTGAGTAATTTTTCCATATTTATGGTGACCTCGAAAATATCAAGTATATGCGATAACATTTTCATTCTAACTGAACGCTTGGATAACATTCAATAGAATTATTTTTAACTATTTTTTAAAATAAAACAATGCTATCGATTATGAAAGTTTTAGTTTAATCAAATGTTTTAATTAGTTTTAAAACAAAACAAATAAGTTAAGCATTATAATTTGTTTTTTAATGCATTCATATAATATGAAAGACGTAATTGTTGCATCAGAACAGACTAATTTTGGTATTAATTCCATGAAATTATACTACAGATGTTTCAAAAGTCATGAAAACGTTGGAAACTGAAAGTAGATGACGCAAATCAAGCCGAGAAGTTCTTTGGCGTTTTCTCTTTTAATGAAGCGTCAACGAGTTATTCAGAAAATTTCGTCTTGTAATTGCGTCATATACCTCCAATTTTATGCTTTTTTGAGACGTTCTGTATATAATATTATAAGTTTGTTTTATTTGTGTAATGTAAAACTACATAAGCTATGTCTATAAAAAAAAAAAACAAATTTTACAAAACCTAGTATAAATCAATGATAATATTTAATTTAATGTACCATAACTGTATGGTTTTACTTGCATCTCGAACAGACCTTATTTTAATGTATTTTCATCATCATTTTTGCATATTAGAAGATTTTCAACTTATTTACCTCACTTTGTGCAAAGATATAACATTTATAATACTTAATTACTTGTTAAAATTTAAGGTATACTTAATTTTAGAAAATAGAAATAATGTTTTAGGTCAATATTATTACAGTTAAATAAATATGAGCCGTTAATAAATTGTTGAGGCATAGGCAACTACTCTATCATACCAGGTATACAGCATTGCATTTTTAGCTACACCACTTAAGTCCATTTTTTTTCGAAAATGAGAATATGATGATGCACAACACAATTTCTAAATTTGTATGTAGAACTCTTTTTTTTTTTAATAGTTTTATTTAAAGTCGCTTCAACAACTTGGTCGTTAGCGACTGACAATTACATAGTTTACATCTATCTATAATAACAACTTAGCGACCAAAATAAATAATCCTTCAATATTTTATCTAATAATAATAATATATAATAATCTTTATCTAATAAAATTTATAATAGTTATGTAAAACAATAATCTTAATTTTTTATTATTATTAAAAAAATGTTTTTAGCCGTTATGACTTTACACCAGAGTTTCTTAACCTTTCTAGCGAGCCGCACCCCTTTGAATCTGAAAATATATCTGCGCACCCCCCCCCCCCCCTCCGCTCATTGAAAAATGTGTTTTAATTTTTTAGTCTAGAAAAATATATTTTTTGCGAAACTTATTGTTTATTGAAAATCATTTTACATTTTACATAAATACAAAATAATATTATTTTTATTAATGACTAGCCTGTTGTTGTTTGTTCATTATTATATTAGCGAAGCGAGGTTCCTTTTTTGAAAGACATACGCGTAAGTCATCACTTGCATTTAAGCGATTTCTCCCTTTAGTTTTTATATGCAAAAGCGATGAAAATCCCATTTCGCACAAGTAGGTGGTAGCAAAGGGTAAGAGTAACTGCAATGCTCTGTTTGCCAACTCTGGATAATGTTTTACTGTGAACACTAGAATTGTTGCAATTCTAATTGTTCGAATTCCATTTGAACATGTCCTGTTGCTCGTATTTCAATTAGTTTATCTTTTTTCAGATCACTATATCAATTCATCACTATTTCAACTATCATCCATCAAATTTAAGTCAAATAGAAATGGATCCAGTATCCATCTCAGTCAGTAACAGTCAGTGAACAATTTCCTCATGTAATTCAAAAACTCTGTTAAGCATGCGACCCTTAGATAGTCACCGTATTTAGGTGTGATATAGGAATAAATAATAAATTAATAAATTATATTTAATAATTTTTATGGTTAGGTAGGGGCTTTTCCCGCACCCCCAAAAATACATTCCCGCATCCCAAGGGGTGCGGGCACCCCCGGTTAAGAACCACTGCTTTACACACTAGTCTACAAAAAGGATAAAAATAACATGAAATAGATTAATATTAAAATAATGTTAGTTATGATTTTGTTAATTAAAATGTTTAGTCATGTTAATTGTTATTTTGATATTAGTATTATTTTTTATATTTCTCTTAATAACTTTGGTCGCTGGGGAAGATGGGTCAGGTTTCTTTCTGTTAGGCATCCCACTACATCCTGATAGTATTTGGTCAACATCAATTTGTTTTTAGCAATTGGGATTTTTGTAGAACCTAAAATCTCGATAAAAGTTTATTAAGGAACCACATAATTTATTTCATTTGTTGTATAACTTTAATGAGCTATTGTTTGCCGATCCCAAAATTGTTTAACTATAAAATAATTTCACTAACGCTCAAAAAATCCAGATTTATCGCTTATAATAATAAGTATACAGTTTTATTTTCTAAGTAATATTTCATTAATATTTACTCATATAATTTGATTAACAAAAGATGAGGGAAAATTTAACAATGAATGAAAGATTATTTATTTAGAATTATACCGAATCGACTTTCAAAATGTGAAAGTTTATTTTTATTGATTAAATGACTTTTCTTCATATTAACTTTTCCTTTATTGTGTAAACTATTTGATTGAGTCAAGTTTTTTATTCGGCATCTTCAAACATTAGATGTATCAATTTATTTACTTGGCTTTTTGCAAAGATATAGCATATAATTAAGTATTTGTTGCAATAAAATTTATTTAATGCTAGAAACTAAAACTCGTTTTAAAGCCAATATTTCTTATTCAAATAAGCTATTTCCAATACATACATATTATAGGCACTCGGATTTATAAGTTGTTTACGCGTAGGCAACTAACACAACATAGGTGCGTTATGACATTTTAATGTACTTATTTGGTTGCATAATTTTGATAAATAATTATTGTTTGGCTAGGTGTACCTCATTCTTTTTGACTATAAAACAAAAATTTTGTTAAAAATTTAACAATGTTCACGGTTTTTGCCTTGAAAATTTACTCTTTCATATTTACATCAATTTTTTTCGAAACAAATTACTTTTAATTTTTTTCTGTAAATGTAAGTTTTTATTTATATTTCAATGAACAAATTAACTATAGTTAGCAACTTATAAGTAACTGAAAAGGTTTAAAAGCGAATTTTTACCGAACATTTACCATGAAAAAAAATCGAACTTTGTGGATTTTTTGTAAAAATTTAGGAACCACAGTTCAATAATTTATACTGCATAGTGCATTAATCAAGATCAACTAAAAGATATTTGGAGTTCTAAATCCTACAGAAAAAATGAAAATTATTTGTTTTTCAAAGCATCTTATAAATTAAATTATTGCAAGTAAGTAAATGAGTTTGAAGTTGAAAATTTTAAGTAACAAAAAAAAAATTCGCTATAGGAAAGAAATGCTCGCAAAATTTGTTGACCTTTCGTAAAAATGCTTCGACTTACGCATGATACATGAGTCATGAAACTTAGTTCATGGATTTTTTTGCGATAGTAAAAAATATAAGAACATAATAAAGACAGTTTAAGTGAATTCCATTATCCTTCCCTTCCCCAAAAGTTTTCGTATTTGTTACCAGAAAATTATTTTATTACAACCAAATCCCCTTGTAGTTTCCATTATAAACGTATTCCGTTGTATTTTCTGTTAGTAGGTGATTTTTTTAAATGTACCTTCGGAAAGGATTTTGAAAAATACCAGGACGAAAAACAAATACGCAAATTCGTTAACAAATAATAGAAATCTTTATTAAGTCTATATTTCTCTCTTACATGCAAAATAATTATAATTTTTTTAGTTATTGTACCGCGCTTATATTAGAAATCCCATTCACAAGTATTTATATCGAGGTCTTGTAATTTTTCGGCTGCTAACATTGCCGCCCAATCATCTACAAGCAAAGAGCTTTAGATTTAATGCCCTAATTTATAAATACTTTAATTTCTTACCGGCATCATTCGAAATTTGATCGTTGATTGGCATAACTGGATGAAGCAAATCCGGCAAAGATTCTCCTCGTTTACACAATTTGAAAAAAGAGTGCGATAATAATTGTGAGCAGCTAGGACGTGCTGTTGGGTCTTTCTCTAAGCATAGTTCAGTTAGCGTATGGAAATGATCAGTAAATTGACGATTTGCATAGATATGAGCACGTGATCGGTATTCACTGGAGGAACCAGCAGCAAGTTCGTTACAATCACCAACACCATCTGCAGGGATTTTATAAACTGATAGTAAAAACGGAAGATCGAGTTTACAATCGCAAAGTGCGATCTTATAACATCAAACATATAAAGATCAGAAGTCCGAACTAGTGCCACAGAATATAGAGAGAAGTTTCACTGAGTATCCCCTCTTTTTTTTAAAGAGTTTGTAAAAGTGCATGCATGGCCATCTCCATGATAACGCAAACGCAGAAAAAGAAGATTTTAATTTTGTTACTACATTGAGTTGTATGCAAAATCAAAAATTTAACGATGTTTTTCTCCCATTTAAAAGAGGTTTTTGATAAGTTTGATTTTACAAATCTATTTTATGTGCTTCAATCTTTGTTTTAAAAGGAAAAACTAAAAAAATTCAAAAAATGGAGATGGCCATGTTTGATCTTTAACGACACATATCTTCTATGTATGCAAATTTGTCATAATAAAAGATAAAAATTACTGTAAAAAGATGCTTAGAGCCTCACGCCCATCGCAATTTAAGCCCAGTTCACGCACAGCCCATTTTTAAGTTCACGTTCAACTAATATTAAACCCTCTTTATCAAAGTCACGTTCTTATTGCACATATTGTACGCTCAGACAAAGCTTTTCTGGCTTGGGAGGTCAAAACCAGGGCCTCGTACTGGAGAAATACTCCGGGACAGAGACAAACCAAGAAATTCATAAAGTACTCCAAGAAAAGAACTAATGGCTTATTGTCACTCGGCAAAAGGGACGTAATAAGCCTCAATACGAGCCACTGTACCTTAAACCAGCCCCCTACAATTCCCTGTTACATAAAATGATCCTATTTTGCCACTGCTTGCAGATAGCGCTAGTAGTACAATTGAACGAAGACTTTTATGAAAGTTAGAAATAATTTTCTTTTTAATTTTTAAGGGTTTTAGGATGATTCTGAACTGAGATATAAATTTCTTAGAAATTTACAGAACTGTGTACGAAAATAACAAACCCATTGAATAATATAATGATAAATTAAATAAAAGTTTCTTCAAATACCATGAATTGTTTATATACGACGAGAGAGAAGAGATGAAAAACGAGCAGTAGAAAGAATACGCGGACTATAATCTAGTAAGGGGCCATCCATGTCACACGTTAAAGGAGTGGGAGGAGGTCGACGAAGTGTGACATTGTGTGACAAGGAGTGGGGGGGGGGTCCTTAACTTCGTGACGTCACATTTCAAAATCTATTTTTATCCAAGTGTTAAGTAAAACACGAACTTTGAACTATTAACGAAAAACTCAAAAACATTTGCAACACTATCTGTAGAAACATAAGGTTCAAATTGTTTTGTCGGCCACTCGCTCTACTATACCAAGAAAAAAACTTTCTTCTAACAACTGAATTTCATTTACGCCAACAAAATGATTTGATAGCCATTGCCAAATTGTCAAATATTTAATATTTAGATTTAATTGTCCGGAGAGAATTTTTTTCTCGGTGTAGTGTTTCGCGCCGATTCTATTGCCCTTTGATAAATGCCGCTAAATGCTGCATCGTGCCTAGCGGTAATATTGTTTTTATTTCATTTGACAATTGACTTTCAAGATGATTAAGTTTCATCACTAATCGCTAGTCGCTTTTATTTTTTTTTTTATTTCTTAAAATCTTTGATTTGATGTTAATTTTATTAAAAAATCATTTAACACATTCGCGTCGGGCAGAGAGAAGACTGAGAGAGCCAGATCGCAAGAATACACGTGCTGCCATCTACTCCGACTAGGAGTGTTTGGAACTATTCCTTAGTCAGTTTGTGTTCCTTTCTCCACCGTTCTACACTCGGAACGTCTGCCATAGAGAAGGTTCTCCCTGTCGAAACATACTCGGAACGCTTTTCTTCTCTCTCATGAGCATAAATAAGTAGTATGTTTCGACAGAAAGAACCTTCTCTATGGCAGACGTTCCGAGTGTAGAACGGTGGAGAAAGGAACACAAACTGACTAAGGAATAGTTCCAAACACTCCTAGTCGGTGTAGATGACAGCACGGTATTCATGCGATCTGGCTCTCTGTCTTCTCTCTGCGTCGGGAAACGCATGGATGCATCTTTAGAGTCCCTTTATGTGGACGCGGGAGACGCACCCATGCGTCTTCTGCCTTGTAGATTAGTTAACATTTTAATTTGTATGTAAATATTTCCGTAATTTAAAAAAAATCGATTGTTATAGGATAGGACTTTTTTATTGAACAAATTTTATATTATTACGTTTTTTAAGTTTTAATAATAATATATAATATATATAAACTTTTTCGGAATGGAAAAAAAGTATTGAATAGTATTACTATACTGCTAAAATATTTATATTTAAATGAATAAAATGTTTGAGAACCACATTGTAAAGTATAAAAAAATTAATTTTTGTAGAGCAATGTATTCTAATTTCTAACCCCTGACTTCAAGTTATTTTGAAATAAAAAGATTTGTTAAAACGTTTCAGCGTTTTTTTTTTCTAAAAAAATTTTTTTACATCATTTCGTGAATTTGCCCCGCTACACAATTAAGATGGACAAATAAACCACCCGGCGTGAATGTGTTAAATTGAATTAAACCAAATTTTAGAACTGCTGTTTTAATTCAATAATTATTTGTAGATGTAAAATTGTAATATATGTGACGTCACACTAAGGAGGGGGTGGGTCTTACAAATGTGACCAGTTGCGATAAGAACGGGGGAGGGGATCAAGAATCATGAAATTCGTGTGACGTAATTTATCGATGGCCCCTAACAATTAACATTAGCTACGTCAATAGTAAGAAGTGTATGAGCGAATATGTTAACAGCTGAGGAGGGGACAGCCTTAAGTTCGGGCTCCATGTCGCTAATCATATTTTATACGTACCATTACCATCCCGCTCAGTATTTTGTAAGGCATCTGCAGGAAATGTAGTATAATCAAAAATCGGGGGCGCAGCTCCTCGAACTTTTTCTGTTAACATAAAAGTATGATCTACCCCTTTAAACGGCACGACCCCATTTGCTAATTCACAACAAGTTATTCCTAGGCTATAAATGTCAGACTTTTCGTTATATCCACGAAGATTCTACAAAAAAATCAAGATAATCCCAGCATTTCTCTTTGATAATCTAACTTTCAAATACTTGTTCTAATAATTCTGGACTTAACCAGCTTAAATTTTTTGCTGTAGACGAAGGAAATGAATGAATTTGTCTTTGCCATTTTCCATTTTCGACTATCTGACAGGCATAACGAAGTCCTGTTAAACATGCTTTTCCAGTAGCTGAAATTAAAATGTGGCTAGCTCTTATCGCTCTGAAAAGAGAAGAAAACCATAAGTAATAGATATACTAAAAATTTAGCACTATTATTACCGGTGTATAAAACCTTTTTTATGAATATATTCTAATCCATGTAAAACATCGCGTAAAATTAAGGCAATAGCTAATTCGGGCAAACCTTAAAACAATTATAAAAAAACTATTTAAGAGAGTTACTTCTGGCATAGGATAAAATCAACCTTCAGTGAAAGTATTTGCCATTAAGTCTTTACAAGATCCAAAAGCCATTAACGGAGAAACAACACAAACTTCTGGACCACTAACAAATGTAGCTAAATATGGCAATATGTTCGGGTGGTGGAGTTGTCTCGTTAGAATGATTTCATGCTATAATTAAAATAAATTATGGACGTGAAAATTGTTTTTACATTAACCGATTCCACCTCAATCAGAGCCACTTCTTCCTTCGCTTTATCCAAGTTGAATTTCTTAACAGCTACTAAGTTATTTGTTGGGATATGTCTGGTTAAATGTACTAAAGCTAAACCGTTGCAGCATTGTCCTAAATATGAAATACTTTGATAGTGGGAATCATCCGATTCATAAAATCCTGTCGGCCACATTTTATTTAGGAAAATTTTCTTTTAGCTATAACCTAAAAAGATTAACAAACTATATCATTTAAGTTGGGAATTTTAGGAGTTTATAACTTTAACTTACTTAACATTATAAAATATATTTTAAAATAATTATTTAGTTGAATATAATAGTTTTTTAAAAGTTATTAATTTTTGACGTTTTTGACAAATGATTGTGAACTACTTGGTCGGTAAGGTAGTTGTCTGCAGTTCAAATTGCATACAACAATGGAATTTTTAAATTTAGAGTACAAAGGAAAACGTATTAAACGAACATGTTTAAGACAAAATTCGCTTATCACGAAATAATACTGTAGTCTTAACTTAATGCAAATGTTATATGCATTTTTTTTAAAACGAATCAAAAGTCATTTATCGGATGAACCAAATTATCAATTAGTAATCGGACATTTTTCGAAAAAAATTATGCTTATATCTATAATATCTATATAAATAAAATGATAGCTGTTTCCAATGTTCGCTTATAACTTAAAAACTACTGGATAGATTTCAATCAATTTTTTTTTTGTTCTAGTTCGTATATACTTGGTTCTTATCTAAAAACAGAACTATCACGATATCTTCATTAAAAGTAAAGTAATTAAAGTTTTAAAAAATGCGACTTTTAGAAAGCAAAACGCGTTAAAAGGTGGATTTTTCGTCGCTTTTATAGATGGGGGTAAACGGTTTAGTGCGCATGGATGGGCTGCAGAGAGAGTGTTTCTCCTTCCACTGACTACTGATTATTTCATATTAATTGAGCGTGGACTTAATTGTTAATGCAGTTCAGCGAGATGTTAGATTAATATAGCTTTTTTTAAATTCTTTTTTAGCATTTTTTATATTTTACTGTCAGTACAAATTCAAAACACATTTTTAAGTTACAACCGTTACAATAATCAAATTAAATTTCAACACTTCCTTTTATTATTACATATATTTTTTAACCAGAAAGAGTTTTTTTTTAATTGCTCTTTAAATGCTTTTTCCGGATCCGCAATTGCTCCAGGTGTATAGTTCATAGTTAAATAATAATGAAATTTTTAAAAAATTTTCAATCTCAAGAATTAAAATCGCTATAAAATCCAAAATAATTTTTAATTGAAATTTTTGTTTTTTTTTTTTAAACTCTATCTGCTCTTTATTTATAATATATATTTTTAATATTTTTCTAATATTTTTAATAACTAATTATTTTTAACTATTTCTAGATTTTTTGTTATATTATGACGTCGTCAACTGCTGTTGGATCTTATAAACATGAATAGTTTAAAAATTGAATTACTAATTAACTGTACACCTAGAGGAATTGCGGATCCGGAAAGAGCATTGAAAGAACAATTTTTTGGCATATAGTTAAAAATGTTCTACGCTAAGTTCTTTCCGGTTATTTTTAATATATTTTTGTTTTCCATTTATAAAGCTTTATCCTCTGTAAATTAAATATGCTCTTAACATAATAACCTACGCAGACGACGTCGCGGGTATCAGCTAGTTATAAATAAAATAACTTATAAGATCCATGGTTGACTTGTTTTGAAATTCAAATATTAATATTTGACTCTACCAAACTAAAACAACTACTTGTCGCAAATTGATTGCTCAGTGTGAACCCTAGAACCCTTAATTATAGTTCCTGACAATTAAATTAAGATTACTAACAAAAATTGGGAAACGATTAAAATAATACAGCAGTTGGATTTAAAGCGAAAATAAATCGATGAAACTTTTTTTTTCATGTTTTATTAACGTATATTTCAAACTCGTGTGACTTCGTATACTCCCGAAGTGTCTCGAAAAAACGTCGCTTAGGGCATTCTTTCGTGTTAACCGAATTTCGTCTTAAACGTTTTTTATTTATTTCTATACAAAGAAGTTTTTTTCATTTATGATAAACTTTTAATTAAGAACTACAATGGATAAATCAAATACATTTTGCTTTTAAGTCAAATTTTAGTACAAAAGTATAGTAAAATCAAAGTGCAAATTAAAAATTGTATTAATCTATGATTTAGTTTAAAATCTAGTCCAACAAATTATAATTCTTCGTTTTGTTGTTGTTCTTCTTCTGCTGGAGGGCAGGCCTTTGTTAAATGTACACAAAAACGATTTTTAACATCGCCTTCGTCATTAACAATATACTTAACTAGTTCTTCCAAATATTCCTCAACGAACCCTTGACACTAAAAAAAAAATTAGTTATCACCCAATAAAACTTAAAAACTCTAATCTTGATTATCTCACATAATATTTAACGTTTTCATTTAATTTATCTTCTAAAATCAAATTAACTTCACTCATCATTGGATTCATTTTACCATCATCCCCCATCAACTTCAAAAGAACCAATTTTTCATCCTTTTTAGTCTTGGCTTTAATAAACTCAAATTTCTCACAAATTGCATCTAAAAGATCGACTAAATGTGTCTCTGATTTTCGCAAAGGAACCAAATTCGTTTGATAATTGCCAGTATGATCTAAACGTTTCTGACCTACGTTAACCAGTTTTGTTGGATCGAGACTATCCACTTTCTTATAAACTTCCTCAATCAATTTTTCACATACTTAAATTTTAAAAAAAAGTTATTAAAGTATAAATTATTTAATAAATTTTTTACTTACCTAAGCATTCCGCTTCTAAAGGATCATAATCATAACGATATTCCATTTGGGAATGTCCAAATGAGAAAACGGAAAAAATTATTGTCAATAAGTGAAGATATTTCATCTTGTTTAACTGAAAGTATTGTAAAAAATAAGACCAAGAATAAAATTAAAATAAAATTTATTTTAAAGACACGTTTTTCACTTCTGATTGGACTATTTAATAGCCAATAGAAGTAACGCTTTTTTATCAAACAGTTAATCAATTAAAGATTTAATTCGGATTTAACATTAAATAGATTTTTTTTATTTCAAAACACAGCCTGTTAAGATTCTTTTACGTACAAGGCACGATAAATATTATATGAGCCGTTTTCTTTGAAAGTGATCTAAGTCAACTTGATATTAACGTATAGGGTTTGTATCTGAATTACATTGCATTGAATGACTTGTACCATACAAAGTACGGCTTTATTTTCACCGGAAACAAATTTAATATAATTCAAATACAAAATCTTACATATACTTATATTTAAGTATTTTTTTTTGATGTCAGTTTAGTCTTCCTGGTGAAAATAAAATCGCATATTGTACGGTATAAAAAGACTATTTAATTCCTGTATTTAATACTCTCGATTACCACCCTATGTGATACTTTATTAATAATAAGGGTTCTACCCATGATAACGCAACTACGAATATTGCGATTATGATCCATTTGAAAAGAAAAATTTTTATTTTATAAAATTATTTTATGTATATTGTAGCTGAAAATTTTTAATTACTCCTGCGATTAGACCCGCGATCCCGAGATTCTTATACCTGAGTCCCGAAATCCCAGGCACAAGACAGGGGCAACATAAAACTTTGATATCTTTTTTTATATTAATACACGCATAACTTGTTCAGGACTGCATAAAATCCTTGGTAAAAACAAAATCAGTGATTCTCAACCATTTTTTTCGTTGCGGTACACTCTTAAAATTGTGTAAAATATCATCGTTTGTGACAATTTTTAATTGTAAATAAAATAATGTGTAGCCCACTTAGTGGCATAAGGGTTAGATGACTACGATCTTAAGATCTCTGTTTCATGCGTCAGTGATGCTTGGTTCGATTCCTGTTGAATCTTACCTTTCTCTATAGTCTAAGATCCGACCCTACATCGACCTTAACCAAGTTGATAATAGAATTAAACATATTATGTTATCAGGAATTTAGTATATGAGAAAATATATTAAAAATGGGTTGCCTAAAAACTCTTGGGCAGACTATTTTTATTCATTTTAAAAAAAAATTATTTTTAGTAAAATATTGCAACATCAAGATAAAAGAAAAAACTTTATATTATCATAAGCGCTGTTTTATTGCGAAAACGTTGATATAAGTTTGTCTGCACAAAGTTCAGTCCTACTAGGGGTTAGCGAATTTTAAACAAATTTTTCATTCTATTATCACCTCGGTGAAGGTCGATGTAGGTTCGGATCTTCTACTATTAGAATCAGTAAGAATGCAAATATTTTCTGTGTTTACGCAGCCATGATATAAGATTTATTCCAGATGAAAATAAAACCTTACATTGTACAGTATAAATCAAACGCAATAAAAAAAAGTTCATATAATTTCATATTGCGCATGATTTGTAACTTACAATGTACGGTTTTTTTTATCTGGAACAAACCAAAATATACATAGGTTTTACTGTTTACCTTTCTAAAACTTCGCGGCACACCTCAAGAATTTCGCGGTATAATGGTTGAAAATCACTCTACTAGACAGCTATTAGAAAATTAAACGGAAGATATTTAAGGTTTAGTATTTTGTTACAATAAATTTGTTGAGTATGAAAATAAAACCGGTTATCGTACAGTATAAATCATGCGTTATATAAACAAGCTACCAAAGTGTTATATTAAGTACAGAATCGTAGTGTGGGTGGTGCGACCGGTGCCCTACCTCAGGCGCAGAATGATAACGATGCCACACGATAAAAGCAAAGACCAAAAGAGATGCTGTTATAACGCATATCTTATTGTACAAAGTACGATTTTATTTTCATAGGGAAAATAATTTGATAATTTTTATTGCACAAGACTGCACCGTACAATGTACGGTATTATTTTAATCGGGAATAAACCTATTAAATTTTATATATGACTAAAGTACGAAAATTTTACTAAGTTTTTTCAACTGCTTAGGAGCTATCCATAAATTACGTCACACGTTGAGGGGGAGGGAGGGGATCGACGAAGTGTGTCACTATATGACAAGGGTTGGGAGGGATCCTAAATTTCGTGACGTCACATTTTAAAATCTATTTCAATCTAAGTGCTTAAAGGAGTGGATTCAAAGTCCATAGACTCAAGGTGATTAAGTTTAATCTTTAATTAATATAATTAATCCTTTTTTTTTTTTGTTAATTTCTTGAAATGTTTGATTTGATATTAATTTTATTAAAAAATAATTTAAATTATTATAAAATAAAATAAATTTTGGGACTGCTGTTTTAATTCAATAATTATTTGTAGATGTAAAAATGTAAAATATGTGACGTCACACTAAGGAGGGGTGGGTTTTACAAATGTGACAAGGACGGGGGGAGGGTCAAAAATAATGAAATTCGTGTGACGTAATTTATGGACGGCCCCTTAGATAAAAACTCAGATCGCTTTTGTTGTTAACATAAAACTAATTTTTGTTAAAATCTGACTTAAAACATTTTCAACGAAAACGCTTCTTATTATAATTTATGGAAGAGATTCTTTTTATAGTTCATCGTTATAATCATTTTCTTGGGAATTATAAAAATTACAAATATTTGCTTCGTGTGAACAAATTTTAACGTCTATATCGCTGGTTTCATTAATAAAATGTTTAATGATAGCATCTTCGTATTCCTCAACTATACTCGTACACTGAAACAAATTAATTCATTATTAATAATTGATTTTTCAGATTTTTGATTTTTACTCACATAATATTTGATATTTTTATTAAGTGTGTCCTCTTGTATAAATTCGACTAGACTTGATTCTGGATTCATTTTGCCATCGCGACCCACTAATCGAATCAACGTTAAACGGCCATCTGATTTATATTTGGCTTTCACATAGTCGTCAAAACGTTCACAAATCCCATCAAGAATTTCAGCCAAGTGAATTTCTGATTTTTTAATTGGAACTTCATTAAATTTGCTGTTACCGTCACTGTCCAGCCGGTAGTTACCCACGGTAACCTTTCGATTAGGATCCAAACGGTTTACCTCGTATTTAATTTCATCAATCAATGCCTCGCAAACTAAACATAAATAACATTAACAAAACTCAAAAATTAATTTTCCTTTTACAATTGTTCACATACCTAAACATTCTGCTTCCTTGGGATCATAGTCATGGTTGATTGACAATACTGGAATTACGCAAATTACACACAACGTAATCAATATGTATTTTACTAATTTATTTTTCATATTTAATAATTTTATGGTCTTAATTTAATTAATAATGTGTATCCAATATTTTGGTGGGTATGAATGTGACATGCATTCAATTCGACACGTTTGACTTGTTTTTTTTTTGCTTTCTTGAAGATTTGTTCCGATTGGTTGAATCCATATCTATTGAACCAATCGAAAAAAGCCATATAAATGATTTGAGCCCTGTTAGAGGGGATTTGTCGAATGTTTACGGAAATACTCGGGAAAATGTAAAACGATTTCAGCATTTCAGGCGGCGTTTTTCAAAATTGTAATTTTGTAAATACATGAAATATAAACAATACGCCTGATTTACACGGACGGCACTTCTTTGAACGTTATTTGAAATGATTTTGAAAATATTTTTTTTACATTTTGCAAGCTTGTAATGCTTTTTGGGAAATGATTATTGATTGTTACAGCTAAAATAACAACAAAGCATTATAAATGTAAGAGGTCTGTAAGTTGATCAGCAGTTATTAAAGTTTTTTTTTTTTTAGACTGCATTAAGGATAATTTGATAATAAAAACTCAAAAGGAAAAGGCTATTAGTATTTCAATATCTTACTCGGGGTATAAAATTATAATCATAGTTAAAAATGACAAATTTTGCAATTATATAATATGCAATACTAGCAGACTAAGTTAATTAAGCCTCAGAAGGCATATTTTAGGGGCAGCAAATTTGAGGTAAAAATTTCAAAAACAAAATAACAAACTATAAAAGTACCAAAACTTAGAATTTCAGTCATTTCAGTTACAAAAAAAAATTAATTAATATGATTGTGAACTACAGCAAACTAGGGTATTGAATTGTAGAGGTCGGTAGGGGCCAAGGTTAGGTAGGGGCGGCAAAATGTGAATAGCCTAATGGTGGCAAATGTGTGAATGGTGTAAATCCACCATTGTTAACAATATATCAACGATATATTTAATAGATCAAATGAAGTTTAAATTCGTGGCAAACTCTGTCCCAGTGGACCATTTAAAATTATTACTAAAATATAACATCTTGGGTATAAATTCACTACTTGACTAAATTTTAAAGTTACTTGACTTGATTTTCATACTACTTGACCTAAATTTGACTTAAAATCAAGTCAAAAATTAATATTTAACCATGCTGTTTTTATATCCTTGTCTTATCAATACTAGAACTAATAATGGGCAGTAAGGACATTCGATTAGACCTTAAGGACCTTGGTTAGTTCTAGTATTAATATTTAAATGGCAAATCAAGTAAAGTAGCCTTCAATATACACAATATAACAAGTTAGTGTTGAGCACAATCAATTTTTAAAAAAAATATCCAACGATTTGATTTGGAGATTTTCTTAATCTCGGGAAACTATAACGGGTACTAGTAATATGGTACTTGCTCATTGTTCAAATACAACCTCTTTCATTTCTAAAGGACCTTATTCCACATCAATTTTTTTATATTATAATATCGTAAATCAAATTCAAAGTTATCAAATATACGTATAGGAAATACATATAGATATAGGTAGGTATATCTAATATTTTTATTATGAATTACAGTATGAACGACATTAACTAGAATTTAATATTTTGTTTTGTAATTTTATTAAATAAAAGTTGTTCGAAATGAAAAAAGTTGCGTTTGAAATAAAAGAAAAAGCTGTACCTACATGTTTATGTACCTATCTAATAAAAATAATGCTTATAACAATTATTAAAGAAGATGATTAAATAATTTAAAATCCCGCACTTACCTAGAACTTAAATACTTTGCCAGGAACAATAATGAAGAAAGTAGCATCGACAAATAAATCTATTGGAAAAAATTATATGATCACTTTTATTTTTTTGGTATTAAATCAGATTTAAGTCTTAATTTTTTTTAAATTTTCTTTGTGTATAATAATACTTAAAGTATCACTTAATCCTATTTAAAAGCATAGGATTTTTGTGACCCCCTGGGATTCTTGACTTGGATTTTCTCCCTTTTAACTACCGATAATCTGACCACTGGGTATTACCTCTAGGAAGTAAGGGTTTCAAACCTTCTATACATATGAGATATGGATCTTGTTTAAATTATAAGTATAGTAAGCTTTAAATTTAATACAAAAGATCCTTTTATAATTATCTTCTTCTATGTTTGTACCCACAAATTACTTCCTCCAGATTTGGAGCTTCTTCCAGCTGATCTTTACTTACATACAGACTTTAATTGATCATCCTTAGTTTCTTGAACTTTGCCCTCATTTTCCAAAAAGTGATCACCATCCAAATTTCAATGATCATTAAAATATTCAATTTTAATTAAATTATATTTTTACATAAAAAAGCTGAAATATTCTTCAAATGGGGAAAAAAAAATCAAAATTTTTATTAAAAAAGTATATTTTAAATTCTTGTGCACACACAAATAACGCGTCTTCCAATATTGGAAAGCCTGTTGCAATTTTTTCCGGATGGCATTCAAATTCAGTGCTTTTCCATGACTGTCTTAAATTTCTTTGATTTTTTTTTTATTTTCTAAAAATAGATCTGGATCTCTTGGATGTTCGATTATTTTAAGTGACTTTATTATGTTATGGACAACCAAGATGGACAACTACTTAGTTAAATCGGGACATTAAATAAAATTCCTGTATCGTGTATAAAATTTCTCATCATCTGGGGCATTTTATATAATAACAAGATTTTACAGGATAAGCATAAAAATGCCATACTTAAGAATGAATTGGAGACACCAGCTGGAGCAAAAGCACTGAACATTAATATTCATCAATATTAATTATTAGTAACTTGTTATGAAGTAAATAAATAGTTGTAATACTAAAATAAATATAGATAGATAGGCATTATAAATTTCAATAATCTTGTTGAAAAAAAGAAAAAAATGAAAAATTCTTTTTAATTTTGAAAGTGTATACATATCTCGATTTATACTATGAATTAACCACTAAAATCAGGTTTTCCATTTGTTTTTAATTTTTTTTCTCAACAATCATTTAGAAAATGTGAACAAATTTTGCGAAATTGTTTAATAAACTCCAAATGATATAACTTGAAAATTTGAAACATTTACCAACTTTTTACTTTTATTTTCTGCTCGTACTATATAGTAAAGGAAGTATTATAATCGGGTCAAATTTTCAATTTTGAATTTTCACTGGAAAAATATGTTTTGAAGTCCCCTGAATCCAAAAATTTGGTTTTTAGAAAAATATCTTTGTGTGACAGCCATATCGTATCGAAAGCTTTATCTGAATTTCACCAAACTTTCAATTTTGCCTACATATTACATCTTGTTTTGCCGCGAAGCTTTTGATTGAAATCGGTTGACCAGAAACTCCACTCTATTCTAGGAGCTTTTAAGCTTTTTCCAATTTTTTTCGAAAACTACTCGAACGATTTTCTTTAAACTTCCTACAGCTTCTAGACTCATCAATGCCTACTACTTTAATTGAATTTTTTCTTGGGAAAATTCAAATAAGGACGGTTCTGAGTTGAGGGTGGGAATTCGTAAAAAGGTACATATAGGCTGTATAGTGTATACATATTGCTTTCTTTTACTACTATAATATAAGGGAGTATTATAATCGGGTCGAATTTCCGATTTTGAATTTTCACCGAAAATACACGTTTTGAGGTCTCCTGAATCCAAAACAGTGGTTTTTATAAATATGTCTGTGTGTGACAGCCATATCGTTTCGAAAGATTTATCCGAATTTCACCAAACTTGAAATTATGCCTGCATATTAAATCTAGTTGTCCCACGAAGCTTTTGGTTGAAATCGGTTGACCGAAAGCTGAACTTAATTCTATAGAATTTTGAGCTTATTTTAAGTTCTTAGATTCATTGATGCCTACAACTTTTATTTGAAACTTTTTCCTAGGAAAATTCAAATAAGGAGGGTTCTGGGGTTAAGGGTAGGATTTCGTATATGCTTAGAGGCTGTATGAATAAAGTTCTGTTTATATAGTTAAATGGTGCTTATAGTTCTTTGAACCAACAGCGAGTTTCATAAAAGAAAGTAAGAGAAAGTACTGTGACGGCTCGCAGCAGATATTTTAAATAAGTTTACCCCACCAAATGACTTCCGCCAATGATTTTCATATGGCCCTTCAAAAATTTACGATTTCTGGACTTCTTTAAATAAATAATGAAAATTCCACATTAATCACACAAATGGGCCGGGTATCCCGATTAGCTCGGTATGCCGGGAATCTCAATATTTGAAATTTTAAACAAAAGGAACGCGATAAAATAGAACAGCATCTTTATAATGCTGTTATTTCATTCGAAACTAAATTAGAATTATTAAAAAATCACAAAACAAAAATCCACGCTGTGACATATTGTCTCAAGCTTTGATTTCAATTTTTTTTGTTGAAAGGTTTACTAATTTTAAAAGGCAATCAAAGGTGTTTCAATTGTTCTAAAATCTAATTGACATCCCGATTAACAACGTCGAAAATGATTTTCAATTGGAATTAATTGATCTTCAAGCAAATGATGACTAACATATAAATTTCAAAAATTAAACATATTTTCCTTTTATGCTCAATTAAATGAGTCCGAATTTCCTTAATTAAAATCATACGCTCGAAAATTTCAAGTTTTGGGAGCACATATAATACCTATAATATGTGAACAAACATTTTCCAAATTAAATAATATAGAAAATTAAAAAATCTATCAAGCCTAACGGATTCGCGTCTTGAAAATTACTTACAAATTGGTACAAAAATAAAACTGAATTTAAACGATTTTTTTTTTTAAGAATGTGGAAAACTTTTCACTAATCACGAATTAACGGTATTTGACCAGGGTAAATAATTTTTGAACAGAAAATAAATTATAGTTGGATGAAACCCATTGGAAAAGCAAGAGAATATAACAAAAATGAAAGGAAAATAAATTACGGTTGATCTGAGGTGGGAAAGTGGAAAAGGGGGGTGTTTTTAAGAGTAGAAACAGTTTATCTCGATTTCCGACAAAATCACAAGTCCCTTGGGAAAAAGTTGAATGGCAAAGTTTTAGACAATAGGTAAATCTACAACTTTTGTACTAACACTTTCTTCACATAACCTCAAAATTTATGTGAAAAATAGAATTTACCAAATTTTGGTTTTTCATTTTTACAAAAAATAATTTTTTTCACGAAATTTAGTGAAAACTTACCTCTTAATATCCCAAACACACTGTTTTTTTTTTAAATTTATAATTTTAATTTTTTTTCTCCTATTCCCCTATTTACATTTTAATAATTGCATTTTCTGAGGACATTGAACATTTTTATTTATATATTTTTTGCACCATCAGAAAGTAGAGGTTTCAACAAACAAAAAGCTCACCGACTTTTAAAAAAAATCAGATTCTTTAACGTGAGAATTTTCGATTGAAAATTAGGGTGCTTCTTCTATATAAAAACATTATAAGATGAAAAAAATAATATTTTTAGTAAAAAAAAAATACAATGTGTTTGGGAGATTAAAAGGTAAGTTTTCACCAAATTTTATGTATTTTTTTTGTAAAAGATAAAAATTAGAAACTTGGTAATTTGAATTTTTCACATAAAGAAGTTATGTGAAAAAAGTGTTAGGATGAAAGTTGTAGATCTACCTATTATCTATAACTTTGCCATTTTACTTTTTCCCATGGGACTTGTAGTTTTGTCGGAAATCGAGATAAACCGTTTCTACCCTTAAAAACACCCCCCTTTTTCCACTTCCCCACCTCAGATCGACGGTAATTTTATTTTTACTTTCATTTTTGTTATAATGTCTTCCTTTTCCAACGAGTTTTATCCTACTATAATTTTTTTCACTTTTTACGATTTTCAAGGGCTAAAAGCACTGGTCTATAATGGCATCATTTTTTTTTGTCATCCGATCCTCGAGGTTTTAAAAATAATCAATCACTTTACTCAAAAAATTTGGTGACCACTGAACTAAGGAGTATCCTAGTGAATTTTCGTTTGTCATCATTTTGATTTATCTTCCAAACATCCTTAAAATTATAATAGTTTAAATTAAAAGATTCAATTTTTTTTAAATAAACAAGATTATCACTATAACTTTTTCCTTTGGACACAAAAAAATCAATATTTTTATTAATAATAAATTTATTTAATTTTTTAAATATAGTACAATTTTATTAAAAAAAAAATGAGATAAAAAATAATTTCAACATACAGCAGTTATTGAAATGAAAAAATTTAATGCTTAATGTTGTACAAATTATTGATAAGATTTCTATCTATATAATAGACATGATAGTTACAGTTTTTTATCATTAAAGTTTGAAATATTATGGCCTTATTTTTAATCAATTAGTTCAAATCCCTAAAAAATTTAAATCAATTTTTTAAGACCAGAATTTTTACTCTTAAATAATCATTCATAAGAAAATTTGTTTTGATGAAGATAAAATTTTTTTAATTTTTTTTTGAAAATAATTTGTATGCAATTTGTAGTTCAAACTTTAATATGCTAAAAGAGTTGAGAACAATAATTTTGAAATAGATTTTTTTAGAAACTTTATTAGAGAAAAAAAAACGATGGACAATATGATGTAACTTGTAGCATATAAGTTAACTTTTTTACCTTAAGTATTATGATGAAAATTGAATATTTTCCTCGCAAAAAAACGCTACAATAGGCCACTAGGAAGTAAATTTGATTTTTGTGAATAATTCAGATTGAAATATATCGGATGGATTTAACACACAAAAGCCGAATCTTCTTAATAGGCTCTTACATGTTTCAATTTACCAATTGCTCTATGTATTGCGGACTGCAGGTGAACTAAATGACAAACCCACATGGACGCGTTCATTCCATTCGGCCGAGGTGAGTCTCGTAGCTTTCAATAATCAAACACAAATGTTATCAATTGCAAATTTTGCACAAACCAGCCATAATTTGATGGAATTTATGAAAATTTGGACCAGTTATGGGCTTTAGTATGGGAATTGAGGGGTTTTCAAGACATTTTCACCGTACAATCATCCGTTTGTATTAATTATGTGTGCCCACCTGACCTCCAACCGTGCACTTGGGCAAAGATGAACTCATCCAAACAAGCCTACTGCCATATTCTCAATTCAGTTGAACATCTTGCTTCGCACGGTGAGGTCGTAGCACAGAATGTGTCAGATATTTAGCCCAGTGAAACAAATCAAAAAGTTTGCATTTCGTGTTTTTGTGTCGTTTTATTGTTCCATCTATAATCCATCAGTGTTTATTTTCAACAAACAACGCTCGTTCATCGTTAATTCGGCTGCTTTATAGTATGTAACATATTTGTACTATGAACTTTTTTCAATTCCCTCGTAAAATGCATGAAAAACTTTCATTCGTACACAAATATCATTTGAATCACATTTATCATATCATCCAAATTCTTTATTCGGTGATTAATTCGCCAAATCCAAACGAAGAGTAAAAAAAAATTTGTTTCATATAAAATTTTTCTTGACGAAATTACGCTTTTTGGTTGTATTTCACTGAAAAACCTTGTTAAAATGATCGAATCATAAAGAAAATCGCATTATTTTACCTTTTTATGTAAGTAAAAACCAAATTTAGTTATTGTTGTATTCTCTATGCGACGTTGTATACTGTTTTATATGGCAACGCTGTACAGCGTGTATGAAAGATAGAAGTTTAAGGTAAACTTGGCAACGCTCATTTTGGAGGCGTAGATATTTGTGTACACTAAAAATCTTCACATGAAACCCCCAAAAAAATCATCGAAAACTGTAACTGGTTGGAAAAAATCGAAATATCAATGATGCATTTTCATTAATTCCGTTCAGTTTTTCTCATAATACAAAAGAAAATTTATATAAACGAGTATAAACCTTATACATAGATGGCGTTAGGTCTATTATGATATTTAACTAAATGAAATTCGTTTTTCAAATGCAACATATGAGAGGGAGAGATAACAAGATTTTGTTACGTAGAGGGGCGAGAAGGATAAGTAGTGACGTTCAAATGTGGAATTCCGTCATAATTTACTATTTGTTCGCTGTGTTCATTCGGTCGATTATTGTGTGCAACGTTTATTTCTGCGTCTATCGATTTAATTTTGAACCAATCAGAGACGAGCGCCGCGCCGGTGTTCACACATTACATTCGCGGGGATACTGAACAACAATCCGACATGCGCGCTCCGACCAACAATCGCGTTCTCATTCCATTGCGTACAAATCCATTTGCACCATCTCGTTTTGCACGTATCCTCTTTTATTCCACCAATTCTTTTTTCTCCATATTTCAAAGCGATTTTTTCATGTTAAATATTCAACGATAGAAGTTTCATATTTTATATAACGACTTTATGCGTATTCACTATTCACTAATGAATTAATACAGTGAAAGCAGTTTCGTTAATTGTTTGTGATAATTCTGGCGCGATTCTCTCGTCCTTTCATTTTGACAACGCTGTTAACTAGTTTGTTGAGTGCGGGGTGCTGTGAGGAAATAACAAGGCTTTACTAGGGCTCGTTGCTTGGCCGAATGGGACCCCAAACAGTGTTGCCAGCTTTACAAAGACCATATACAAGAAATCTTAGTTTTTGTCAATCTTTATGCACTCATATTATACATACTTACAAAACTGCAAATGCTATGTATTCTTTAAATAATAAATAATTTCATCTTCTAAATAAAATCAAATTTTATTATTATTTAGATAATTAGGGTATTAATTAGTAATTACACATCCAGGGCATCAATAAATTAATGCATGTACTTTGTATAAAAAAATTATTTTATTCCCATACAAATGTCCTTACCGATATGCTAAGTTCTTAGTTTGAGCTTGTACCGCTTCTATTTTCTTTTTTAAAGTATAAAAAAAAGTAAATAAACGATTAAATTAAATTTTTTTAAAAAATAATTAGAGTAGTAATTATAAAACCATGAACGTATTACTAATACGTCACACATATTTTACTAATTAGTATTAAGCTAGAAAAAAAATTTCAATTAAGTTTTATTTGTATTATGGACACATTATACATAATATAGTGGATCCTGTTTTTACACGGGAGATACATTGCTGGGAATATCATGCAAATTTGAATCTTCATCATTTTTAATTTTTAGGAAATAAAAGCAAAACTTTAAAATAGAAAAGTTGTGATTATTAAAAATATTATTTCCATATTTTTCCACTTACTTTTTACACCAGGGGTAGCCAATCCGCGGACCGTATGCGAATATTGAACATTTTTTCGGCCCGCGAGGTTTATTATATTTCAACAAAATGTATTTACTTTATAATGGCCAAAGTAATGAAGTTATATCGTTATTGTTATATTACATACCTATGTTTACATAATATGTTATTATGAATATGAAATTTCGGATCCGAATACGGATATAGAAATTATATACCGGTTACTTCTATGAAATTATAGGGGATTATCTGGTAGTTTGGGTTACGGATATTTTTTTTTTTTTTTTTAAGAAAAAAGTAAAACATAAATAGGGGTAATAATTTGACCTTATTTCAAAGTTATCATTTGGTACTACAAATAGTCATATAAGTAATAACTACAGCTACTGAGTTTTAAGGTTTTCTACTTCAACATACAACAAACAATCGTTACAAAATGATAACAAACTAACCCCTAGTAGTTTTATTTGCTACACCCGTTCAGATTATGAAGATATAAATTGGTTTAGACAAAAGGTCAGCCAGAACTATCGGTATCTTATAATTTACTTATTTTACTAAGAATACTTTTGTTCATTTAACAAAATCGTATAAAGTATCTTTGACAGGCGACATATGCGCCATCTCGTGTTTTATTTTTTAAAATATTGGTTCATCAAACCTCATAAACAAACACGATTGTCATATAAAACAAAACTACTAAAATTTTAATAAATATATATTTCCACACAATGTCAATAAAAAATTAATGAGTGGTTTTATTTATCTGTTTTATTATTTATCCAAGAACACGATAAAATTGAAATTCTGGATTATACCTGGGTGTTTTCACAATGAACAACACAACACTTTCGATTCGATCGTTTTTACTTGTTTTATTGAATATCAAATCTGTATTTAATCCCACTTGTAAAATATGACAATAACGTTTCTGATGATAGGATCGACAGGATGACCCAGAATTATAAAGTAAAACACCAGATGCCGCGATTCTTTACTAGCGTAAAGGAACAAGAGAAGTTTATTATTTCGACTGTGCTATTTCAAAATTGTGCAAAAATAGGGCTAAGTGTATTATTTATTGTATTCCAGGGGTGTACAACCCAAATGAACTGGCCATTTTGGAAATGTGTTATAAATTCGTGGGTCACTTATATAAATATAAGCTCTTATATTAAATACCAGATTTTATATAGACTAACGATAGACATTAATTTGGGGCAAGTTTCGCTTTTAGCATCCCCTTATTGACATATGGAATACATAATACAACAGACCATTGAACTGCCAACTAGACAAAACGTCGTTTTATACAACTTTTTTATAAATTAAGAAACAAATTTTTTTGGTTATTATATCTATTTTTACTTAAATATTTTGTGCATCAAATATATGCATTGAGTTTACATAATTTACCCTTTCATTTGCGTTGAACGAGGTTTTGTCTAGTTGACAGTTCAATGGGGCATTTAGCTAATGTATTCCCTATGTCAATAAGGGGACACTAAAAGCCGAATTTGTTATAATATAATGAGGATACTATTTATTTCACTACTTGGGTCATACTAAAAAAATATATTTTGTAAAAGTGTGATCAATCTCAGGTTGGTCCGCGGGTTAAACACCCCTGTTATGATGATAAATAACCGTTTTAATTACGAAGATATGAATTGGTTCTATATAAAAGATCTATAGCTACAACTATCGATTTACAATAATATACACCAATAATATTAAATTTATAAAATCGAAATTGTTTAATCAAAACTCGATTAAAATTTAAGCACAGCGACGTAGTGTTTATTTCTTTGTGTATTTCACTCATAAAACGAAAACCGGAATCACGTGAATTGTTCACCAACCGATTTCTACAGGAACTGAAAATGAAAGCGACTTACGAAGTCTGACAACAGAAAGTCAAATAAGCAAACGATAAAGATTTTTTTTCAAAGCCCCACACGTGCTGAATAAATTTTTTATAAGTTTTAATGTGACTCATTATATTATGATCGAATACGTTTTATTCATAATTCAAGGAACTTAAATCTTCAACTATTTAAAGCAATTCCAAGGCAATATCAGTTCATTGTAACATTCTTAAAAAACATTTGGTTCATTTACTGTCACCCTTTAACTGGTCAAATAATGGACTATTGCCATAATTATATTTAGAGATAGAATTTTTATTATATCATTCAAAATTTTATTTTCAATAATTGAGTAATCATTAATTTTTTGAGAAAAGGGCCTTATTAAAACATTTTTTTTGTTACTTAAAATTTAATATATATTTATATATTATATATATTTACTTTAAAAGATATCAAAATAATAATAAAATAAATAATCAAATGAAATCAATTTCAGTTCTTTAATCATTCCAAGCTCTTGGTTCAAATGACTTATTATTGTTACTCTTTTACTGTCAAATAAAAGTCCAGGGAATAAAGACATTGCACTTCGAAAAAATTAAGGGAAAGCTGAATTTTTGCATGAAGATTCCTTTTGTAGTTCTAAACAACATATCAAAAGTCCCCGACGATACATGCGCCGCTAAAAATTTTACGCGGGGTCAAAGGTTACGATAGATGAATTTTCGCAAAAATTTCGCTAATGGTAACTTTTATCGAAAAAATACTGGTTATCAAATTTTAAGTTTAGGAAAGAATCTACAAGAAATATACTGTTACTTTCTTTCGTAAGACTAACGGTTTTTGAGAAAATTCAAAAAATTTTAATAGTAGAAGATCCGAACCTACATCAACCTTCACCGAGTTGATAATAGAATGAAACCTATTGTATCATGAATTAAGTAAATTATTAAATATATTAAAAATGTGTTGCTTAAAAAAATCCTCGACAGACTATTTTTAATTATTTAAAAAAATATGTTTTTAATAAAATATTGCAACACCATGATAATAGAAAAAATTTTCTATCATCATAAGCGCTGTTTTATTGCGAACGCTTTGATATAGGTTTGTCTGCAAAAAGTTCGGTTTTATTATGGGTTAGCGAATTTTAAAGATTTAAATGTAAATGCTTGTAGAAATGTGTGACAGAGATATCCGAGGTAAGTATACTGTGTAATAATAAAGGATCCAACATCGCAGTCGCCTGTGATGTGTAAAATTTTTTTCTATTTGTTGCAATATTTTATTAAAATCATTTTTTTAAAATAATTATAAATAGTCTGTCCAGTTTTTTTTTTAGGTAACCCATTTTAAATATATTTAATAATTTACTAAATTCATGATAAAATATGTTTCATTCTATTATCAACTCAGTAAAGGTCGATGTAGGTTTGGATCTTTTACTATTAACACTTTTTGAATTTTCTCAAAAACCGTTAGTCTTACGAAAAAAAAGTAACAGTATATTTCTTGTAGATTCGTTCTTAAACTTAAAATTGATGACCAGTATTTTTTTGATAAAAGTTACCATTAGCGAGATTTTTGTGAAAATTCATTTATCGTAACCTTTGACCCCGCGTAACATTGTTAGCGACGCATGTATCGTCGGGGACTTTTGATATGTTGTTTAGAACCACAAAAGGAAGCTTTATGCAAAAATTCAGCGTTCCCTTAATTTTCCTAAGTTTGCCCTTTTCTTTGTCTGTATTCCCTGGACTAAAAGTAAACATAGATACTCTTATAATAATGGCCCTACTTCACTACTTTTTTATTATAAAAAATATAGGTGAATTTAAAAAATATATGATTTTAAAGGTGCTATAATAAGACGAAATATCATCATCTTCCTTTGTTAGCCTCAATATTAGCGAGAAAGATTCTAACTATCCTAAACAATGATAAAAGAATTAGAGTTCATCAATTATAGTGATGATGGATCTCTAATTTTAAAAACTAAAATTTAGGTAATGGTTTATTTCATCCGCGCTTTTAGTGTGATTATTTTGTATAATGCGCAATTATCAAGTTGATATTAAGTGAAACATTTTATTATTACATCCAAAATGTTATGATGAATATTTTCAAGTTTGTTTGATTAAAGATTGTCAAGTTATCTTCTTGAATATTTATATAGTTTTTGGTTTATTCAAGAACCTTGAGATGTAAAACACGCGTGTCGTTAAAAATATTTCCTTGAAGGAAAAAAAACGCCGGCAAAATCAATTTAATACCTAATACGTTTTAAATTAATAAATATGGGCCATTTTGAAATTTTCTCAAAATTTAAAAATGTTATAAAATGTGAAACTCGAATTTTCTTTGTTTTCATTTGCATTTCCATATTCTGCACTTGTTTGACACGAGTCGGCTCGTCGTCTTTGTTTGGCGTTGCGCTCGGTGGAGTGAGTGCGAGCGAGACAGACATTCGAAATGGGTTACATTGAAGTTCCACTTGTTTGGGTTTATATGATGTCATATTTGACCAATAGTATGTTGTATACAAAACGATGCGCGCGCAACGGTCTTGTCAACTGCGGTAAATTATAAATAAAATTTCTATCTTTAGAATTTCGAAAATGCTAAATGACCGCATATGTAGCAGATACATTTGTGATTGTTTTATATTTTACACAAATTATTTGATTCGAACATGTCATTATTTAAATATAATGGTCTAAATTTGGTACCGATTTTCTCCCCTACTGTTAACAATTTTCACGTGTTCACAACACCGAAACATTTCACTATTGATGAAACACCAAAAATGTATTTTATAACTTTCGACCAGAAATTTATGTAGGTCACTATTTCTTTCAATTTCTTTTATTTTAAATGTCTTATTTTTAGACTAAGTCAAATGGTTGTGAAAACAGCGTTGAATTATTATCCGAAAAGATGATTTTTTTTAAAAATGGACGAATAAACATTGGCCGTGGAAGAATTATAACAATCCAAATAATTTTAAGGTACATTCAATATTAGAAGCATTTTGTTTTAAATGCTTCAATAATTGTAAAGAAATCGGAAACGTGGTTGGCTTTGGCGGTTTTCTTTTTGTTTAAGAAATGAACATAATTTGTTTGGAATTTTTCAAATTGTGTTGTCAAATCACTGTCATTTTGCCAAAATATTGGCTAATGTCATTTTTACAATACTGCAAAATATTGCGATTTTTTCAATGTGAAAGATAAGCAAAAAAATATTGTTTCATAAAATGTAAGTTGAAATATTTTACCTAACCTAGATAATTAATTTTTTTAAAATTGTAATAATTGATTGATTATTGGAAATATTTACGTCAGTAAAAGTACTAGCAAATAGAAGAAAAATACGGCGAACAAAAAATTATGGTTAAAATTAGGAGTGACATTTTCGTATATTAAAATGTTGAGATCGAATTGTTATTTGTTTAGGGGTTGCATGGACGTCAATATAAAAGAACTACATTCTAACAATAATTGGGAAAATTTTTATTGAAATTTTGTTGGAATTTGATTTTCGGAGACTCTTTAGCTACAAGTATCTTTACGGTGGTCAAAGTTTTTATGAACAATGTAATATACTAATAATATATAATAAACATAACTGAGACCAAAATATTTTGATGTAAAACATCTACACTCGCGTTTAAGTAAACGTTTAATACAAACAACGATTGACGTTATTTTTCGTGACAATTCGGTTGTATACGAAGTGATACGAGATTGAAATATGACATAACCTCAGCTGTCATTCGCCAATTGTCATTTTCAATTTTACAAAACCAACAATAACAATTAATCTCGAGCCCTATTCTATTCAGCTAAATGTCTTGTTTCATTCTTTCGTTGTTACTTCTTCCAAAAAAAAAAAATCGATATAATAATTAAGATAGGATTTTTCCAAGAAAATGGAGTTCATTTTCGATAGATTTATGAACATAAGATGCAATAAATTTTATAATTTGAGCCCTGTATACTCTAGTAAATTTATAAATCAAGACAATTTCAAGAGATCCAAAAATGTTCAAATCTACATCAAATATTGTTTTGTAAAAAAAACTATAATCAAAAAATCTTCGTTCGATAATCATTACTAGACGTCCCCATCTAGAAGAAGTGTGCAAATTTTCAAAAAGATCGTTCGATTGTCTTTTCAAAAATTGCGTCTTGAACCAATTTTAAAAACGGAGTCTTAAGAAAATTGAGATTTTAAGAAATAATTAGTGGTGACTAGCGACAAAAGATTTTATAGAGGCAATTTTTCTGTTAAGTAGGAGTAGTTTTTACGACCATAAGAAGATTAAATTTTGTAAATGATTGAGTAAAAATTTTCTTAAACTAAATCTGTTGTAAAAACTATTGAAACATTTTAATTCTTGTTAGCGGAGCCACTGCTGGTTGTAGGGATTCACTACTTGACTCCATTTTCAAGCTACTTGACTTAATTTTGTCTTAAAATCAAGTCAAACTTGCGTCAATTATTAATATTTAAATGTCAAATCAAGCCAAGTAGGCATTCATTTTACAGGCTATTTCATTAATAAATCAAAATATCAAATTAAGGATTTATCAAGTCAAGTAATTTGACATTTTTTAAAATTAATTATGCTAGATATTTTGATTTGTAAAGGAAATAATCTGCAAAGTCACTGCCTGGCCTGATTTGACATTTAAATATTAATATTTGATGCAAATTTGACCTGATTTAAAGATAAATTTAAGTCAAGTAGCTTGAAAATGGAGTCAAGTAGTGAATGCTTGATATTTTGATTTGTAAAGGAAATAATCTGCAAAGTGAATTTTTTGAAATTTAAATATTAACATTTGACTCTCAAGTTTACCTTGAATTTAAGACAAATTTAGCTCAAGTAGCTTGATAAATTTAATTTAAAAAAATGCTGAACAACTGATAGGATAACTGAACTACAACTATAAAAACTGAATAATAACTGAATACCTGCCTGATAGGAATAAAATGCATCGAACGAGAGGAATTTCTAAAGGTTTTCAGTTTTACTTCGATTCACTTGAAAATTTGAGATGATATTTTTGATATGTTGTATTAAGTGGAAACCATTGAAATTTTGAATTTCTTTAATACAAGTAACTCCTTTAAAACGTTTGATATAATAATTATTTTCATATTATTGTATGTAACTGGAATGTTATTCTATGCATTTAAAATTAATATAAAAATAGTTAACAAAATTGCAAAACTTTTTTTTTTGAATATATTTAATATACATATTATGTTATAATAAGTTTAGGAGAAATGTTTGGATTATGAAAAATTGACTTTGACTTGACCAATCAGGAAAATTATCACCAACACTTATCAATTGTTTACTTTATTTTTACTATTTGATTTAATAAATGTGCGATTTTTTCAAACAAAGAAAAAAGTGCAACTAAAAAGTTTCCTAACGATATTTATTATTGTAATTTCTTTGAATCCGCGAAAATTCAAAAGTGTCATCGTGTCATTTTGTTTTATTTTATAGCAGCACCAATGTGATTTGAGATGAAACGTGGCGGTGCCTGCGCTCCTCGGTCGGACGCTACGGGCGCTCCTGCAGCTGCACATTCAGGTGCGATCGCGTTAACAAACCAACAATCGTCAACAATTACAACCCAACAATCGTTACGAGCACACGAATCACCACCGCGTAACAACAATCAACCACAATCAACAATTGGATACACCGAAATTATAACGCATGGAACCCAAATTCATTCAGGTCCGTCGTCTTCTGCATCAGTAGCGACCACAATCCACCCCAATTCAGTTGTCACTGGCGGTTCGGGGCCTTCCGTCGTTCATATAAGCTCAGCAAATCTAAATCAGATCATTCGACCACTTGCAGCGGCTGCACCAAATCTAACAGCTTCTAGTATTAATTTGCCCACATTGGGATCATCATCCGTTTCGAGTCAAATTACGATTCCGGTATCAGCCGTGTCGGTAGCTACAAATCAACTGCACAATGCCAATCAATCAGTGGCGACCAATCTGATTATTCATCGCCAAACCAATCAAGCAAATTCGCAACATACCACGGCTGTTAACGCCGCGGCTAACACTACAATTTCAGGTGGAAGTGCCCATGTTATTAGTGGCACGACACCGACACATCGTTTCAGTACTCTTATACCGAAATCGTTGCAAATCAACAAAGGGAACATACCTAATATTAATCAAATCACGGTGACCCAAACCACCGCTAATCAGTTACAAGTATCAGGTACGAATCCTGGTTCCACAAGTGTGGTTACGCCAAACCAAACCGTCTCGTTGGGACATCCAGTGGCCGGTGGTGCAAGCGTTGCTATTGCCACACAAATTGTATCGTCAGGAAATAGTGGCACGGCCACCCCTGAACACGGTTCACAACCAACCGGGACCACCACGTCCCATCAAATCGTCTATACCCCAAGAATTTCGCAAAGGATTGTCACTACTACGCAACAAAGTGGAGGTTTGTAACAATAAATTTTTATAATTAAAAAAAAATATTAAATATTATTTGATTTGATTTTGAATAAAGTATTAAAATAAAACCATTGGATTCTTTATTTTCAATTTGGCTTTAATGATAATGAGAAATTGGAAAAACCGATCATTGATTCAAATATTTGTAAAAAATTAAGGGAATTATTTAAATTTCACACACTCATTATCATCTTTCATTTATCAAATATCGTCCTCCCTATATTTGTCTTAAAGACCGATTTAAGTCTTGGTTTCTAATGAAATTTTGTTTTGTTATAGGTCAAGCATTGACTAGTTTTAGTGGGCCTTGTACTGTGAATAAGCAGACAAATTCCGGCGCCACGAATACGGAAAGTATGCAGTCATTAGCGCAATATCAAACAAACACAACCGGTTACACATCGGGCGGTCCCAGTGGTCCCGGAAGACCACCGTCCGTAACCGCTATTACTCAAGCTCAATTATATTCGGCAAATTCTAGAGCCAATCCACAAGTAATACAAGTACGGCAAAGGGTACATATAAAATTTCTTTTATTCTCGAGAGAAATTTATCTCTGTCAGAATTTTCGTTGATAACACGTCACTTATTTTCTAGGTGCAATCTACCGGTGGACCAACTCCACAAATGACAAATACTTCTCGCCGTCTTAAAGTAGAAGATGCCTTATCATATCTCGATAAAGTTAAATACAAGTTCGCTAATTTTCCACAAGTTTATAACGATTTTCTCGACATTATGAAAGAATTTAAGTCAGAAAGGTAATTAAACTAAATATGATATTAACTATAAAATCTTCGTTACAAAACTTTTCAAAATATTTATTACTTGATTATTTAGCTGTTATGGTCATTAGTGACTGGCGAATTCAAAAATCTAAAAAAAATTTTGAGCTTCCATTCGCTTCTAAGAGCACTGGCGCATAGAGCTACAATTTAATCACCGTACCCACTTAGTGACCGACATTAGGTCTGTTCGAGATAACAGTAAAATCGTACATTTACGTTACAATTGATGCACAATATACAAAAAGTTGCTATAATTGTATACTGCGCAAAACTTGTATCGTAACTGTACGATTTTACTGTCATCTCGAACAGACCTAATAGCTATCTTAATGGAAGAATAAGAGATGAAATGGTTAAATTGTCACTCTATAAGTCAATGATCTAAGAATCGAATCCTATCAGTTTAAGGGGGGTCATCCCATGTGACGGCCTGTTTTTAGGGTTTTTTTCTTAAGCCTTTTCTACACTTACTGATCGCTATGTGTAATGTGCGGACTATGTATGTATGTCGTCGCCACAAATTTCATAGACTTCTATTTATTGATGATGCACAGATGTGAAGCTTAAAAGGCTTAAGATGCTGTAAAAAGTTTTTTTTACGATTGACTTGTTTTGGATTTTTTTCTACGACCAGTAAATAGATAGAGCTTTAAGTTTATTATCATTTATTAACAAATATTTCGATAGTATAAATATACATTTTAAGCTAAAAATATTGTGTAGAACATGAGTTACAGCGTTCTGAACACCCCCACCTCGAAAAAATGAGCTCGCACTTTCTCCACAATTCCGGCTAATTGTATAAAAAAACAACGGCGTTTTATTCTGTAAGCCTAAATGCACGGAATAAACTTATATTAAATGAATATACAAAAAATTGGACTTTTGGCAGACATTGGAAGTAAAAGTTTCGAATTTTGCGTTTTTTTTTTTGTTTTTTGCTATAGAAAATATAAATTTTGGGAATTTTCAATTGATAATAGTTCATTCCATGCGTTTACATGTGTTGAGTGTACCCTATAAATTTCAAGTCATTCGGTCAAGCCGCTTTTGAGATACGATGGAAGAAAGTTTGAAAAACACGGTTTTGAGAAAAACGCGTTTAAAGTTTCAACTGCCAATTCAGCGCTCCGAGCAGCTCGTTTTTTCTTCTACCTGCTGTATCTTTAAAACGACTTCGATTTTTAAAAAATCACTTTACTACCGTATTATAGACATGTTAAGAAAGTAATTTATGAACAAAAAAAAAATCGATTTTTTGAGCCCATCACATGGGATTGACCCCCTTGAGATTAATTATATATATTGAGTTTTCGTATTTAATGGTCGTTAATGACCTCAATAGTAAAAGCAACCTAAAAATATAAAAGAAAAAAAAATTTCCAGATCCAAATGAAAACTTAAAAAGTACAAAGGAAAACGATATTATATTCATAAAAGGAAATTTTTCAGGGCAATAAAAATAAATTTTATCGTCAAAGCATGCCCCCGAATAAAATTTACAATTTCTTAAAAAATAATATCCAAGTTTTCGAAATTTAAATAAATGCATTTTTATCGTTTTTCCTTATAACTTTAATTTCTTGGTCTTGTTCTTTGTAACTTTTTTCAATCAAATCCTTTTTATTTACGGCAGTGATTCTCAACCGCTTTTGAGTAATATTTTTAAAGTGTGTCGTGATGTTTTAGAAATGCAAACAGTATTTTATAAGTAGGTACTTTTATACGGCAAATTTGATTCTGATGTCTTCGTGGTACATATTACCTTTTTTTTTGGTTGTTAAAAGTTACTTCAACATTTAAAATTATAAGTTTGTTCGAGGTGAAGAAAACACCGTAAAATGATGGGTAACTTCTTATATTCCGCCTGTCTTATTTTAACTGGTACAAGCCTTTTATTATTGTTGTTTAAATACCAAAAAATTTGGGAAATGACTGAAATCTACTCATTTTAAGAAAATCTAGGATTCATTAGGAATCGAACCGGGCACCAATGACAGCTGGAACGGAGATTTTAACGATCGCTTTGTCACCAAGTACGCTTCATTTTTTGTACATTTGACAAGTATTACCATAAACGATTTTTAAGTTTATTATACAGAAGTCAAATTTTCTTAAACTTCTGTTAATGTACCGTCAAATTTAAAAATTGTTAAACGTGCACCGCCACAAAAAAGGTTGAGAATCACTGTTAAATGGACCTTCTGAAACAACATGTCTTAATGAAATTGATAATTTTGTAACGAGATAATATTTATAATTACAATTAACACATTTTTTTTTAATTACGAGAATATATTGAACGTTATATTGATTTTTTAATTTCATTTCAGTATTGATACGCCTGGTGTGATAGAACGGGTTTCCAGCTTATTTAAAGGTCATCCCGAATTGATTGAAGGCTTTAATACCTTCTTGCCTCCCGGTTATAAAATTGAAGTTAAAGCTAACGACCAAGGATATGCCTATCAGGTTAGTAAATTTAATTTTCTTAAATTTTTATGTAATTGAGATTGTTAAAAAGGGATGAAGATAAGTTGCAGTGGATAATTTTATTCGTGCTAATTACCTTTTTAAATCTTCAAAATTGAATTTTGAAAAGGTATAGAAAATTAATTTATTGTGTTATTTGTAGGTATCTGTTAGTATTCCGTCGCCAACTCAAAGCTCAACCACTGTTGTTCACACGAGTCACAATCAGGGACTTTCAAGTCCACCAATGAACACCAATCAAGTCGTTCCCAATTCTACGGGTGTCCTAGCACAGTCGACCGCTAAATCTCAACCGTCTGGTGGTACTGTGATGCAGATCATTCAAAATTCCGGGATAATTCATACGACAATATCTTCGGCTTCGTCCACGTCTGCCATTGACGGAGCTAGCACGGGAGGAAATGCAAGTGGAGCGGGTCAATCGCAGGGGGCAATTGCGGCTGCGACACCGACTATAACTCAAACTCATCAAACGGCAGCGACACTGCCGCAAGCCAGCCCCGTGAATTTGGCTAATGCCGCCTCTGTCAATATACATCATTCGTCATATCAATCCAGTGGAAATTCGGTCGCAGGAAATGTTCCTCATAGCAATAACAGTGTTCATCATATTTCTCAGGTATGTTCCTTATCACATTATTAACGACTATCCGTAACTTCGTTTAGCTAAAATTTAAGCAAAAATAAGTAAACAAAGCTCCGGTTTAAGATAGTAAAAATCTGTCTATGATGAGAGAAATTATAATACAAAGCAATAAAATTTCAGATAATTTTAAACTCATAAAAAATTATGATATGAAAATTGGTTTTGTGGGAAAATTTAGAAAAATCGCATTATTCACAACTCTTTTGGCAATCACTGGTCCTTTTATATCACTTTATCGTCTTGCTTAAATTTTTCTTCAAGTCAAAATGATGGTTGATGATTGGTTACACTGCTTGTTTGGAGGCGGTACCTAACTGCCACAAACATGTAATACTATTACAGATTGTTCGCATGCATTAGTTGCTTTAATACCCGGAGTATATACATTTATAAATATCAGGAGTCCGAACGACATAGGCTATTTCACGATATTTATGTACGTAAATATGAAGCTCAACGATAGTACACTATTTATCACTCGTGGCGCTAAGATTCGGAGGCACCGAAACCGAACACCGAGGGACCGTTATTATAATCGTTATTAGATGTTATTACTACGATTGTTACGTATAGAATAAATAAAATTATAACAAAATGAAAAACCGACTTCAAAATAAATAAAAAATCTTAAAAAATAAAAATATATCTTAAAAATAATTGCGTATCCTTGCAGTGTCTATAACTTACAAATTATTAGGATGATATAATGTACAGCTATTGTTATTTTTGGAGTTGGTGTCAGCCAAGGAAATAAATATTAATGTTAATTTGTAAAAATGTTTAGTTAGGTTATTGATATTTTGTAGTTATAAGATCGCTAGATATTGTTACAGTACTAGTATATTGTATAAAATTTCATTTGAAAAATAAATTTCATAAGGTATTCTCATTATTGCTATTTACCAATATAGTCGTATTTTTTTGGCTGACACCAACTCCAAAAATAACAATAGTTGTACATTGTATCATCCTAATAATTTGTAAGTTGTACACACTGCAAGGATACGCAATTATTTTTTTACTTTTTAGTGCTTTTTTTAAGATTTTTATTTATTTTGAAGTCGGTTTTTCATTTTGCTACAATTTTATTTATTTCTCGATTTTTTGTGATCTGAAGTTTGATAACTGATTTTATTTCTTTAAATATGGGTAACCCTACTAAACGCGCTGCTCATATGAGGCAGCACCGTTAAATGTTAAAAGTTACTACATCATCTTTTTTGCCCTTAAGGGTTGAAATTTTTTGCTTTTAAATTTAATGATAGAACTTAGTGGAATACTCTTCGATTTAAAAAAAATCATAAAAATCCGATGATTCAGTTAAACGTCACTATTTCAACCCCTATTTTCATCCTTAGGGGGTGGATTTTTTTCATCAAATTGAAATGTGAATAATTTAAAGGTACGATGTACATAATAGAAACAAAATTATCGAAATCGGGTTAGCCAGGGAAAATTTATAATATTATTTCATCCCTGATTTTTAACCCTTATGAGTGGAGTTTTTTTTTTTTTACAAAAAATGGATATGAGATTAATTTAAAATTATGTTCTACCAATAAAAAAAGAATTATCAAAATCGAGCTTTCCAATAAGAAGTTAATATTTCATCCCTTAATTTTTAACCCTTTATAAGTGAACGATTTTCTTCAAATTTAAATGAGACTACACGAGAAGCACCAGCTTTCAATTAAAAAAAATTATCAAAAGCAAACTATCCAATATGAAGTTAATATTTCATCCCTTAGTTTTCAACCTCTTAGAAGTGAAAGATTTCCTTAAAATTAAAATAGGACTACACGGGAAGCATCAGCTTTCAAATAAAAAAAAATCATCAAAATCGCTTCACCCAGTCAAAAATTCTGAGGTAACAAAGATTAAAAAAAACATTCAGTCGAATTGAGAACCTCTTTTTTTTGAAGTCGATTAAAAATACATTTAAAAATCTTATATTTAAAAGTAACTATTAATAATTAAATAATTGTACATAATTGTCTACCGCCACTAAATAGAGATAATACTTCCCGCGTTGCTGTTTAAACACGAGTATTTTCTGAATCGTAGCGCGCTCTGGCGAACAAAGGCTCAGAATGCGATCATTATTTTAACATTGCGTTCGGACTCCTGTATCTATACTCCATGCTTCAATACTTAACGTTTTGTTATATACCTTGAAAACATTTTTTATGTTTTCATTCTCAGTGGGATCTACTTATAAATATTTTATTTCCAACATTTTTATCGTTCAAATGTAAGTTACGACATTAAAATTTCCCACCCACTTTAAAGTAAAATTCCTATACATTTTTCAACGAAGATATTCAACGTGTTCGATTTTTTAATGAATTATTCTTTATCCTTTGAATTCATATAATTATTTTTCTCATCGAGTATCACTTAAATGTCGAGGAAATTATTTAATATTTCATGCATGTATAAACCAGTAATTATAGCATTATCTGAAGCGCACCCATTAAAACCATATATTTCAATATCTACATCAATTCTGGATGTATACTGGAAATAAAAATTGTTTATTTTAGTTATTAATACCATAAACGTGCTATCGTAAATAATTCAACACATTTCTTTGTACGATCCTTTCTCAATATATGTTTTATTATGACTAATTTTTTTCTTATCTTTACATTCGCTGTATGTTTTCATTAAATGAGTCGTTCAGCAAAACAAAAAATCTGATTCACCCGAATAGAATTTTTTGTGGCACTTATTTTGACCTTATCGTTATAATTCGATTAATTTTAAGGCAAGCATAGTGCTAAATAAAATGTTCAGTTTAAAGTGTATTGCGAGTGGAGTAACTCGGGATTCTCATCAAACTGATACAATTTCTTTATTTGTATGACTAAAGTGATTTTTAAGAATATTATGTTATTCCTAACTGTGTTAAGTACTTACTAACATTTAAATTGTTTTTTTGAAAGTGATAAGTTCATTCAAGGTTTTGTGAATGCATTAGCAATTTGAATTACATTAGTCAGGTAAATGTGTATTAACAAAAGAAAGCTTTTTTGGTAACTGTTTATAGACAAAAGTTCATAACGTAATGAATTCATTGTTAACAACTAAAATTTTGTCCAAAAAAAACTTTTGATATTTATAAAAAATATGTACACATTGATTAACTCCATTTTAAAATTCCACCTCAACACACTTTGTTGACTCCTATCTTTGAATATCCGAAACAAATTTTTCTAATATCGTATTAGATATACGCACATTTTTAACTGCTTTATCCGTTTGTATTTGTGATGCGTCTTTTGATGGTCAATTTAGGCATGGGCGCCCGTAGAGGTTTTTTTTTGGGAGGGGGGGGGTTGGCAAATCTTTTTAGTAATGTTTTAATGTAGTCTTAATTTACTATGGTGAACGAACGGACAAGACACTGTAGTAATGAAGGGGATACTGTAGCGACAAATTTTTTATTAACACAATATATGTATATAAAAATATTTGACTATTTTCAATCAATCGAGGGGGGGGCAGTGCTCCTCCCTTGCCCCCTCCTGCGGGGGCCCATAAATTTAGGTATACCTTAATTCGAGTATTTTTTATTTCTAGTTAGAAATAATTAGGCAAAATCATATAATCAGTGGCGTCTTATAATCGGTCTAATACGGTAATAATTAGTAACAGCTCTAAGTGATAATTTTTTTTTAGCTTTTGCATAACAAGACATTGTAGAAGTCAATTTTTTGTATTCAACTGTTTGTTTTACGGAGTTAATTGATTTGTGCAATAAACAGCTAAACTGTATTATTATTATTATGTTTGTATTTTTTTCAATTCTTAAATAATCTTTATAACAGTGGTCGTTAAAATCACGCATTTTTAAAGCCAAATAATATCAAATTTGTTACTGAAGGAAATGAAACCGTACATTGTACGGCGTCATGTGCAATACAAAATTGTTTTAAACTTTTCATATTGCGCATGACTTGTACTGAACAATATACGAGATCAAAAATAAGGTGCAATTTCTTCATGCACGCTCAATTTCCAGCGATTTGGTCACGTGGTCCGTTTTCGGCCAATGTTCTGCCAGGATTTTGAAATTGGTAAAAAAATGGCTGTTATCTGAGCGTTTTGTGTTTTAAAATCTTGACAGAACATTGGTCGAAAACGGACCACGTGACCAAATTGCTGGAAATCGAGAGATGTAGGAGATTGCACCGATACTGTCTTCTTGTTATTTATGGCAAGTGGTTTTTTGTAATTTTTAAAACAAAACACTTTGTTTATTTTCGCTTTTTATAAGTTGCACTTGAATTTTAAAACATAAACTGTCAACTTTAATAATGACCTTGATTCCGCAGAGTGTACGCAAGGGGGGATTTTTGGGGGTAAACCCTCTCCATATGAAAAATTATATATATCGCATTATTTCCTTATCTATTTTTTACATTTATACGTTATTTATTTTTATCACTTCTTCCACTCTTCCACTTATAATATAGGGTTCTTTAATAGATACTTTTCTGTCTATCAAATGTTTACTTAAGACCAATAACATTCCACAAGAATAACATAGGTTTCTTAGAAATCATGTCGTTTGCAAAATTCATGAAAATTTTAAATTTCTGTGCAGTAGAAATGATAATAAACATTTTTATTAATAAAATTTCATTTTTTTTTGTCCAGACACAGGCGCAACAAGCCGTTTGTCAAGCGCTTTCTCAAGTCGAAACTGGTCATGTGACATCACAGAATCAACGTGTCGAATTCAATCATGCCATTAACTACGTTAACAAAATTAAAAATCGATTCCAAAGCCAGCCAGACTTATACAAACGATTCCTAGAAATCCTACACACATATCAAAAGGAACAACGTACCATGAAAGAAACGGGCACTGGCAACGGTGGAACCAGCGGTGCCGGGCTTCCACACTCGCATGTTGACTCCTCAAACGTTTCCGGAGGCAAACATCTCACCGAAGCCGAGGTCTACAGCCAAGTCGCCAAACTGTTCGAAAACCAAGAAGATCTTCTCGCTGAATTCGGCCAATTTCTTCCGGACGCCACCAGCCAAAGCAATGTGGTAATTTTCCATAATCATATCTAAAATTAAATAATTTTTTTTTACTTTTAGTTAAATTTTTTACAGCGCAATAAAACGATGACAAACGATGCCCACTTGCCCAAAAAGCCTTTGATCAAAACGCCGTACAATAACTCGATTCGGGAACGGGAGCGAGAACGAGAAAATCGTGATAAAGATCGAGAACAACGGGAACATATACGTGAGAGAGAGCACCGGGATGTTGTGGAACGAGACCGAGAACAACATCGGGAGAGAGATCGAGAACACCGTGACCGAGACAGAGATCGCAATAATATTGTCTCATCCCAAAAATACGGGCATACTAGTAGTCAAATCAAACGCTCTCCTACATATTTACCACCGACACTGGCACACCGTGAGGGACCACCGATGAAAAAGCACAAAGCTCCATGTCTTCGCGATGTGACTCTGGCCGAAGCCGGAAAATATGGTACGCTAAACGACTATGCATTCTTCGATAAAGTGCGCAAAGCCCTCCGCTCTCAGGAAGTGTACGACAATTTTTTGCGGTGTCTAGTTTTGTACAACGAAGAAGTTATATCACGAAGTGAACTTGTTCAGTTGTCAAGCCCGTTTTTGGGCAAGTTTCCCGAGTTGTTTAAATGGTTCAAAGATTTTGTGGGACATAATGAAAGTGGTGTGGAACCGATTCCCAATAATGTCGTACGACAAGAACGTCCTCAGGGTGATAACGCGCTAGAAGTTGATCTCACGACTTGCAAACGTCTTGGCGCTAGTTATTGTGCATTACCTAATGCGGGTTACTCTCAAATGGTACTTCCACCAGGTGCTCCACCGCATCTAGGTAGCTTGCAAGGTTCGCGGCGATGTTCCGGACGAACCGCCTTATGTAAATCGGTATTAAACGACACCTGGGTCTCATTTCCAACATGGTCTGAAGACAGCACTTTTGTTACGAACCGTAAAACACAATTTGAAGAATATATTTATCGATGTGAAGATGAGCGTTTTGAGGTATATTATTTTTTAATAAAAGTTTTAATATCGATTCTAAATTATAATATTTTACAGTTGGATGTTGTGATTGAAACCAATGCTTCCACAATTCGAGTCTTAGAAGGAGTCCTACGACGGATACAACGATTATCTCCCGATGAACTATCTCGGTTTCGACTTGATGATACACTGGGAGGAACCAGCGCTGTTTTACACCAACGTGCTCTACGTCGTATCTATGGTGATAAAGCAGCTGATATTGTTGATGGACTTAAACGAAATCCAGGCGTAGCTGTTGGAGTTGTCCTGCGAAGGCTTAAAGCTAAAGAAGAAGAATGGCGAGAAGCTCAAAAAGTAAGATCTTACACTTACATTTGAAAACTTTAAACTGCACATAAGGACATATCTATTATGAAATAATAATTATCAAAATCTGATCTTATATGCGAGTATTTCCAAAAATATATTTTTTTATTTTGCCCAAAAATTGTTAAGAACAATTTTATTTTTTATTTTTAAACAAAAATTTTGGTGCCAAAACGAGCTCTGAATATCCATATTAATGTTTCCCTCAATCTATTTTTTATTTTCCATTTAAAAAAACAGGAAAAAAAATTTTATATTCCAATTTTCATAACTTTGGAACAGTTCATCGTATATAACAAGTAGTAATTATATGTTACGTAATTTCTTTGAAAAAGATTGGCAAATTAACTGTGTAACCTTGGTAAAATCTGTGATTATAGACTTTGATAATAGAACCTTAATAATGTTCAAACGTAAAATTTAAATGAATTATGATCGAATTTCAACCACCAATCCAAGATTGAGGAGAAAAAGGACCAAATTTTGAACACGAATTTAAAGAATATAATCGGGTTTATATGGCAAATTTGCTTCCCCCCCCCGGTTTTTTCAATTTGCAGCGGGGGGTAGGGATGCAACATCGCTCATAAAAACATCGAAGTTTATGAACGATATATCGATTTTTTTTCGATGTTTTATATATATATCAGAGGCGTGCGGTCCATACATGCTGTAGATGCGCCGCATGCCTTTGGATTGTAAGACGTTTTAAAAATTATTAATATTTTTTATGATTTATTCATTTCATTTTTAATTTACGTAATTGCATTTGTAAAATCATTCTAAAAATGATATATTTTTATCATTTATAAATTTTTTAGTTTACGTAATAATGAAACGTATCACTCATAAAATTGGCATAGTTTACCAAATCAAATGAACGGCAAGAGCCGAATGAATGCGTTGGCGACAGTAGCATGCGATTCTTTGCTTTTAATTGGTCGCGCATGCGCACTAGTTAACGGTCGAATACCATCTCTCTCGGCATTTAACATAGCTGATTAACGGTCTGCAGATGCGTTTGCCGTTTTGAATCTAAACAGTGAATTTAATTGTTACTGATACTTTTCGTGAGTTATTTTGAATTATTGACCCAAAGGCTATACAAATGTTCTGTTCTTTAGGATAAGAACTATTTTCGTGGTTTTTAAATACATACACCGCACGCCACTGATATATATATATACATTACACAATATACATATTTATATATTTAAATGATGGTTAAAACTTAAAACACATTAAATATACCTTAAAATTGTGATCTTCATTAGTTTATAATCTAATGTATTTAAGGCGAAATAGGCGAATAGAATTTTTTGTGGCACTTATTTTGACCTTATCGTTATAATTCGATTAATTTTAAGGCAAGCATAGTGCTAAATAAAATGTTCAGTTTAAAGTGTATTGCGAGTGGAGTAGCTCGGGATTCTCATCAAACTGATACAAATTTTAAATTATATGAATAATAAAATATTTTAGTTTTATTTTTCCTCTGGAAAATCGGCTTTTCTTCTGAGATTTATTATGATAGTGTCATAACATTTTTTTTAGTCCTAGAAATTGGGAAAAAAATCACCATTCGTTAATAATAAATTTAACTATTAAAAAAAAATAAAATCGAAAAATGAGTTTTTTTGTTGAAAATCTCGAAAACCGTTTGAGATAGGGCGCTAAAAATTTTGGGGAATTATTTTCGTTTGATGCCAAATCGATCCCCCAACTGCGAATCGAAAAAGCCGTGGGGGCAGGTTTGCCATATAAACCCGGCTATACTCTTTCATTCAATAAATTTCGCCGAAGAATTCGGGTTTTGTGACTTATATTCGCCGCAAACTTTCGGTTCAATCTGTTCCATATTTGAGCCGCTCAGTGCACACATCGATTAACTCCACCTTTTCAACTTTTACAAATTTTCATGTTAAAACGTTAACTCCTAACTTTATATATCAGAAAAAAATTTTTTTAATAATAAGTAATAACAGCTCTAAATGGCAATTTGCTTTTTTGCTTTTCCAGACAATGTATTTCAAAAGTCTATTTTATCAATTTATTCAACTTTTTGCATTACGGAGTTAATCGATGTGTGCACTGAACGGCTCATATAAATCCACTTATTCTAATTAAAAGCCCCAACAGGGGCCAACATTTTATCTCTTTTTTTAAACTTATTTAAAATATTGAGCTGTCTTTTTTCTATACCGTCCATTTTGCAAACAATATTTTTAAAAAAAATTTTTTACAGGGGTTCAACAAGATATGGCGCGAACAAAATGAGAAATATTACCTGAAGTCGTTGGATCATCAAGGAATCAATTTCAAACAAAACGACGTCAAGTCATTGCGATCAAAAAGTTTATTCAATGAAATCGAAAATTTGTACGATGAAGTAAGTTTATTACACTAATATTTTTTATCAACAGATTTGTGATTGTAACCTTAAATTTTTCAGCGTCATTTACAAAATGAAGACGGAGCCAAATCAGCTGCCATTGGTGCGGCCCCAACGTCTGGTCCTCATTTAATTCTATCGTACGCTGCTCATTTAACACCAAATAGTTCAACTCCGGCTACTCCAGTAGTTAACAACACTGGACCACATCAAAACGGAATTATTGAAAGAAGTGTCTTAGACGATGCTGCGGGCTTACTAATTCATCATGTACGAAGGCAGACGGCTATCCAGAAACAAGAAAAGGCCAGAATCAAGGCTTTATTAAGACAATTCATTCCTGACTTATTCCACCATCCAAGACAGCAACTGAGTGATGATGAGCGAGACGATGACGGTAAGTTAACATTAATTTTTTTCCTTGTCTATTAATGATTAAACTATATTTTTTTAAATATATTTAATAATAGATGATAAGGAAGAAGACTCCAGTTCGAGGTCAAGTCCTAATACATTAAACGACAGTAAAACAAATTCTAAATCAAATAGTCCTAATAGTAATAGGAAAACACCTCCGAAAGACTCCGACTCCAATAGAAATGTTCAAGATGACGAAAACAAAGATATTGATTTAGATTTGGTTAAAGTTGAAGAAGATGAGAGATATACAACGCATCTATTTGGAAATGATCCGGTTTGTTTAACAATAGTCTGGATATTAAATATCAATCAATTGATGTTCTTTAAAATTTGTTTAGGATGAGTATTACACGCTGTTCATGGCTAATAACAATTGGTATTTGTTCCTGCGACTTCATGCCGTTCTGTGTTCTCGCCTTGCGACAATTCACGCTCATGCACAACGTTTAATCGAACAAGAAAAAGCGGAACGTTCAAAACGGAAGCAGTCCACAGCCGCGGCGTTGCGTCTAAAACCTCAACCGGAAGTCGAGGTGGAACAGTATTATCCTGCCTTCTTGGATATGGTTAAAAACGTCCTGGATGGAAACATGGAATCAAACGCCTACGAGGATACGCTGCGAGAAATGTTCGGGATTCATGCGTATATCGCGTTCACTTTAGATAAAGTAAGTTGTAATTTTAATTCATATTTTCATGGAAGATAAAAGATTTGTTTCATCATTGAAATAATGCGCTTGTGTAATAAATCAAGGAAGCCACGTATATTTTATTAACTACAGAACTAGAACTATTAGTTCTTAAGACTAGTGAGTTAGGCAAGATTTTTCCAGCGGTGGATAGGGGTGGGAGGTAAGGTAAAAAATAAGAAAAATAACTTTCCATATTTTTTGATTTATTTGAAATCGCAATAAATAATAATCATTAAAATACACAATAAAAATATGCTAACTGAAGTTCATGATTCGATCGACCAATCCTTTGTAATTGAAGTGATGAGACGTTTTATCCAGTCGTCTGACACTCGACTTTTTTTTTTTAAGTTTTTCAACATCAAATGCAACGTTTTTCATTTCGACAGCAATCTTTTTCATTACAAATAACACTTTTTTTTAAATTTTCATTGGTTATAATAATCTGGAAAATGCTTGGTTAACGGTTAATAATGTCAGCATTCACCAGCCTCAGAAAATGTGTGATATTGCACTATTTAGCAGCCACCACATTGTTCTCTAACCGCCATTTTTTTAAATTTGATTCCTAAAGGAGAAGCTTTTAGAAAATTAGTGCACGAAATTTATTCTTTTGGTGTTTTAAGTCGCTTTAACAGCTAAGGTCATATCACGACTGTTTAAACATAGAAAATTTCTGTTGGTCAATGTTAATCTTAGGTCTAGGATCTTAAGTCTAGGATTCAACGGAGATCGAACCCATACCACTTGACGCATAAAGTGGAGAGAATTGCTGCTCTAACCATTGCACCAATAGGTGGCCCGAAATTTATTATATTAGCAGATTCGACGATAACTTAAATATTCAGTAGCGGCTCGTGCAAATTTCTAATGGCGATTTTTTGAAAAAACTTATTAAAATTATTTACATTTACATATAATATATATTTATCGCATCAACTACTATGGTCATTAGCGACCGTCGAATCCGAAAACCCATGAAAAAAAATCTTGGGCTTCCATTGAGATTCGAACCCAGGACCACTGGCGTTTAAGGCAACTATCTATCTAGCCCACCACGCCACTAAGTCATCTTTTTGCTGGACTTAATTACTTAATATTAATTACAAAACCTTAAATTTTTGTTTAATTAAGAATCTTTTTCTTCGGTCCTTTTGATATATTAACTTATATTAATAACTTTGTAACTAAAATCTTCTATGTTTGCCCTAAGATATTTTTTTAATATACAAGCATAGAAGTGACAAAATAGATACAAATGAACAATGAAAATTTCAAATATGTTCGTCTCTCTTCGTTTATGTCTTATGCTCTTATGGTACGAACGAAATGTATATCCATCTCTGTTTAACTTGTTAGTAAAATTGCGAGGGTGTTGCAGCCCAAAATCCGCTTTATTTTTTACGTGAACCCTCACTACATTTTTCCGTTTCATAACGTAAACAGTGGATGCTTCAATACAAGCTTAGCGGGCTGCAATTCATGCAGCCCGCAAAACCATAATAGATCAGTAATTGCCCCGTTTTCGGTGTTTTTTTTTGTTGATATTTTGGTTTGATATAACAGTAAAATGTATCGTATATTGTTTAATTTTTGCGGCCGTAGATAGTTATAATAATAATTTCATAGATTATTAATGAATAAATATTGAAAGAAATTTAATCAGTTTATACTGGATGGACTGCAGCTCTTATGGACGAGCCGCAACTGCAAAAGTTGTAGATATCATCAATGAATCTTTTGCCACGATAACATCAGCTATTTATTATAATTATTAATTCATAATAATAAAATTAATTTGAAATAAGGCTATGATGGGTTGTTTCTTCTATGTTTCTTACTTTTTTCTTAATATCTGCAGTAAGGGGTCATCCATAAATTACGTCACACGTTTAAAGGTGGAAGGCATCACCAGAATGTGACATTGTATGACAAGGAACAGGGGGGTCAACAACTTTTTGACGTCACATGTTAAAATTAAAAATACTAAAACGCAAAATTTATATGTGAATGAAAAACTCTAAAAATTTACGAACTCGATCTATATTTGTTTATACTTAAGCTCTCTCGCTATGAGATTATTTATTTTAATTTTATTATTTTAGTGAAACGAAAATTCACGAGAGTTCCGAATGGTAAGGTAAATGGTAAATACATGTATAAAATTGAAAAATGTGTGACGTCACATCAGGGGGTCTAAAAATGTGACAACCTGTGACAAGAACGGGGAGGAGGGGGTAAAAAGTCCTGAAATTCGTGTGACGTAACTTATGGATGGCCCCTTAATAAGAATATATTTTTATTTTGAATATGCTAAAGAAATAAAAAGAATTGGACTTTTTCCATTTAACCGTTTTTATGCTAAGTTATGCTATGCTGTATTATGAAGATTATTTATATAAATAATCGCGCCAATTGTTGGCGCAACGGTTAGAGCAACTGCTTTCTACGCTTTATGCGTCAGTGGTACAGGGTTCAATCCCCTTCGAATCCCAAAAATTATAAGATTAAGAATCAAGATTTAAGATCTACAGAAATGTTTTGTGTATAAAGACAGTCGTGATGTGATTATAGATGTTGACTTAACACCTAAAAAATATATGAGAATAAGAAATATCACTTTTCAAATTAAATGGCTCTAAAAACTTTATTCAAGCGTTACTCAATAGTATCTTCATCCCACATATTTAACGTTAAAAAACTCTACCTCCAAAAGATAGCACCTAGAGGTCATCTGAGTATTTTTTTAGACAGTTACTTTTTGGTCCCAATTTGATGTAGGTGCAGTAAAAAAAAGATAATTTATGGTAACTCTCCGAATCAATAATTTTTTCTTCCGATGGAACAAATTTTTTCTCTTAATTTGTAATAAATGTTATTGTTAATATATTTTTAAACATCTTAAATCTTATTTTTATTTTTTTAAATAATAGGTGGTTTCGTACGCGGTGCGACAACTACAACACTGTGCGACTGAACGTGGTGCAATCGAGTGCTGCAATATGTTTTTGAACGAACGACGGAAAGCTCATCCGAGTTACAATGCGTCTACCGGTCGAAAAGAATCTCTTCGAGATAAAGATTTCTTCAAGAATCTTAGTAAAGACGTCTATAGCTTATTACGACTTGGTTCCAATAATTTACGTTCCGGTGCCGATTCCTACATAAATAGTACGTCGAGTGGTGCAGGGGGTGCGTGTGCCTCGGCATATCGACGCCGTGCTGCTGAAATCTCCTATCAAAAAGCCGCTGAAAATAAACTTCGAGACGAAAATTGTTTCAAAATATACATTGTAAGTATTTTCTAATTATGGACCGTACTTAAAAACTACTATCGAATACATCTCTTATGAAAGAACTATTCAATCTCTTAAGATGGAAATAATGAATTAAAAATTCTAGAATAGTTTCCTTGGTTGTTTTGAATGTACAGAATACTTGCATTATACCTCCCCTCTCCAAACCCTTCAATACTATTTTAGTCAGTAAAAATCAGATCTGAAGGATTGAGCTTTGCTCGATTGAACTTTCAGAATACATACTTGGATTGATGAGTAATTTTTTTCTTTCTTTATTGCTCATCTTTGCATTTCTTTTCGTTAAAAACCTCTCAATAACGATTTAAATTTCGTTACTTTACATGCAACACACGTACATTCCCTTAGCGACTAATACAGTGTTGATGGATAGGCAACCACATACTTATCAATGCAGAATAATATTACTCCGTAATAAATAACTTGGAAAAATAGTGAATACGATTTTTATAAAAATGAGGCTAAGCTAAATCAAGATTTCACTCCCGAAAGCCTCTAGATCAGTGGTCGGCGGCAACCTATGATCCGCGGGTCACTAAGTGACCCGTTTGATAATTATAAAATTTAAGCATATTGTAATTATTTTCTTTGTATAATTTATAATGTATCTTTTATTGGTTCTATGCGTTTTGATCCCCGGACAAAATATCTCCCACAGAATATCCTCAGACAAAAAGTACTCATAGAATAACTGCAAATCGTATTTGCAGCATAATTTTGATGTTTAAACACTTGGTTTTTTGTAGAGGTGCAACGAATATTCGGCTACTATTCGGTATTTGACCAAAATCATAATAAAATAAATATTAAATTCGAAATTATATATATTTAAATTACAAATTAAAAATCAATTAGGGAGAATTAATTTTGATGAATCAAAACAATTTTTTCTGCATTTGAGTAAAGTTTCCTCGAGAAGGAACCTGCTTTGAGTTTAGAAACCACTACTTATGTTATATGGATCTAGTGTCCGATCTAGGCGAATATTTTGTAAATAAAAATCAATTTCGGTTGCCGTTAAATTTTTTTTTTTTTAATAAAAAAAATGCGTCTTGTGATGCGATTTACTCATAAATGAAACGGCCGAATATTCGGCTATTCGGCTAAATCATTATTCGTTGCATCTCTAGTTTTTTGTAAAACTTTGCGGTGTCAAGAAGTGCACATTCAGGCAATGAATGAAAATCGGGTAAACGAACAATGACTATAATTTCTTTTAATGGGGGCTCCGCCCCCAAACCCCAGCCAGGGGGACCCTCTGCTCCCCTTTGGCATTAATTAACATAGTTTTTGCGGATTTAACACGAACACATGGGGGTCAATTTTAACACGTTTTTACCAAAAATTATTAAATATAAAATCTTAGTTATTGAGCTCAAAAATTTGCATGAAATATTTTTGTCATGGGGACGTTTTGTCTGAGGATATTTTGTCCGGGGAGCAAAACGCCTGATACCCTCTTATTCACTGAACTTTTTTAAAATAAAAATACCACTGACCCAAACGTGTATTTAATACTCAAATATTAGTTGATTTTGACCCGCAGTCAAAAAAGGTTGCCGACTCCTGCTCTAGATTGTGCATTTCATTTGAAATCGTTAGAGCCGTTTTAGGATGACGGCAATATATTCGTCATCTACCACAATCGTTGTCACGTCATCGATCCACATTCGTCTCAAATTGATGAAATGATCCTCTTCGAAACCTTTATTCTTTCAGTTCTTCTCCGAGTATTTCCGAAACCTCTAAGCGACCAGGGTGGCGAATATCACCACTATCCGATTTGAAACCCTTCCATATCTTTATTTGCGACATACACTTACAAATATTGCTCCTTCCTACATCCTTCATATTTTAATATGTTCTGTATATTCATAGTAAAAAAAATAAAAAAATTAATTCGTCCTCCATTATTCATGCGTAAATCTAAACCAGGGGTGGCCCACGTGCACATAAACTGCGGCCCGCGAACATATTTAAAATTTATATGGTGGCCGGCTCTTATTCAAATGTTTTTATGATATGTACAGTATAAATTGTTTATAACGACACCGGATATAATGAACAACCGGTTGTAACGTACAAAACCTTCGGGCCCCGTGATATGTCTAAGATAAGACGATACATGCGTTACATATTGGTTATAGTGAATATCGCTTATAACGAACGAAATTTGACGGTCCCCTGAAGTTCGTTATAAACGATTTCTACTGTATTTATAAAAGTATAGATTTATTTCTAATGACATTAATTACTAAAGTAAATAACATACCAAAAACATCATATTTTGTCAATTGTGGTTATTTTATGATACTATTAGACGTACTTCTAAAAATTTTCTTTACCGTTTTCTGAAAACATAATTTTCATTTACCTACAAAACCAATGTTAATAGCCCGCTTAAGTTTGGTTGTTTTCAATTTTGGCCCGCATTATAAAAAGGTTGCCCATCCTTGATCTAAACTATAATGGAATCCGTATATAATGAGTCTGCTTATATAATAGTGCTTAGTTTATAATAGCTTTAAATTTCTTTATTTTTACGTCCCCTTAGTATGTTGTATTAGTTATTTCCCTTTGATCTCATTATGAACGAATTCTACTGTGGTTCTTTATATAAAATAACTTATCTTATAAATAATAAATAATCTTATAAAATAATAAATTTTCCTAACTTCTATAACTATGGTTGTAATATAAATATTAACGTTTATTTTCTTTTTTTTTTAGTATAAGAACAGTTTACGCGTAACGATTGAATTACTGGATACGGAAACGGATGATCCAGATCCAGAAAGTACGTTATCGGAAGCACAAAAACGTTCGAACTACATTGACAGGTTCGCCAATGAAGGGCTTGCTGCTAGTGGAAGTAGTGAAACAAATAAATCGTCTAGCACCGCTAGTGGCCGGAGTGGTGGTGCCGGTGGCGTAAATGACAATAACAGTGGCTCAAACCAAAACACTATAAAAAGTGAAAATTCCGGTAAAAATAGTTCAATTGGCGCTAGTGATAAAGACGGACATAGTTCTGGTGTCAGTGAAAAAGGAACACGAAAACGTTTCGACAGGGATAGGGAACTGAGTGTGTCTGAATGTAAAGAGGAAAAAAATTTATCCGACCAAGATGAAAGTGAACATGGGGTAAGATGAATTCTAATTAGGTTTAGTGTTTTAAGAATTAATCGCGATTTGAACGTTTATTACATGAAGACTATTTTACGACAAACGCGTACTTTATTTATTAGTCTTAAGATTTCAATAGGCCCTGAAAAAAATCAGTACCTTTTTTTTATAACTCCCATCTCTTGTTCCAGCCATAATTTTGAATTTTTAAACAGTAACTACTCAATTGTACGGTAACGGGAACGGTAATAGCGATGGAAAACTGGATCGAAAATAAGGATGTATATCTCTTATGGAAGAATAATTCAAACTGGTTAAATCTTGAGATCAGGAAAATAGTTCTAGAATAACCACCGTAGCGCTGTTGTCGACCGATACAGGCCTGTTATAAACTAAAGGTAGTCATTTAATGCAGAGGTCTACTAAATGCTCTGAACATATGATGTTTAACAGCGCCAACTGGCGGTAATTTAACTTGTACTAATTTTAGTACGTTTTTTAACAGAGATATATCTCCTTTTAATATTTTCTTCATAGATGAAATCAGAAACGATTATACAAATCCCAAATGATCCCGTTGGAAAATGGGAGGCATTTTCAAATAATTTTGATACGAAAGATTAAAAAAATGAATCACGAAGAAATTTAAAACTCACCATTCCCGTTATCTAATTAAGGACTAATCGGGGTCTGATTTTGAAATATTAGCAATAATTGTTACTGAGATAAAGGCTGCATTTATGAAAAGTTCGAAAATATTTTTTCGTGCCATAACACTTCTCATTTTAAAACATAAAATTTTGGAAATGGATGAAGAATTAGCTCAATTTCATACTAACAAATTGAGATTATTTACAATTTTAAAGCATTCCTTTGTAGAGAATAAACGAGGAATTTCAATTAAATGATTGGAAAAAATATTTTTTTTTAAAAATATATTTTCTGAATGTAAGAGAAGATGGATTTATAAGCAATTGAAAACCCTTTTGATTAGAAAATCCATTTTCGAATGTTGCCAAAAAAATGGTAGCTACAAAAATCAAACAATATGCAATCTGTTAAATGTAATAATAGTAGACATTTTAAATCGAAAATATCCAAAAAAGTGAATTTAAAAAAAAAAAACTGTACGTCTGATTTTCTAACTTTGTAATATTTGCAAACAAATGTTTAGTGTAAAGTTTGTATTTGTATATGTGTTTCGAAATAATTCTGTTTTGATATCAAAATTTGTTAATTAAATAAAGTATATTTTAAATTGTTCGTCCGTATTTATTGTTACCCTCAGTAGACTTACGAACCAATTTCATTTATGTTTTTAAGTTACTGGGGCTTTCGTTTTAGTTTTTCTTTATTTCGTTTAAACATTATTTTTATTAGTTGCTTTTGTTAGTGAAAATTGCAAATGTTGCAAAGGAAGAATCATGCGGGAATCGTTAGAAAACCTTTTTTTAATTTAACATATTTTACGGTTTCATTTTCAGGTTGATAAAGCGTTTCGTTCGACGAATATGCATGGTCGAAAGCCAACATTTTTGAAGAGAAATCTTCGAGTTTTCAAACAGCGAACTCAACGTGGTTCGAAGCAAGAAGACAACCAAGAAGAGGCGGATGATTCACAGATGGACGACAGTGAACATAAAGACGTCGACGACATCATGGAGCTGGAGCGAAAGTTAAACGAAAAAGGCCCGCCACAGCGAATGAATGCCACCAACGTTACTGACGATTTCATTGTCGACGATAAAACTCAGTGTAGATTTAACTTGAACTCGTATAAAATGGTGTATATAGTTAATAAAGAATCATATTTGTACAAAAAAGATGCATTTACAAAAGCAAGAGAGGTAAGGATATTATCGGTAAGGGTCAGTTGAATGCCTCATTTTAACAATACAAAGGAAAAAAGATACATACTGATTTCCTGCAAGCTTCAAGTTTTATTCAGGTTCGAACCATTAAGGTTGGAAATCCAGGCTTTAAACACGGAATGGGTCGTACTCCTTCCATTCCCCACTCATAAAGCAGATGATTATTTTATAACAGGTTATTTTATTTAAATCGCTTTTGTTAATTTATAACTCATTTTTAAGTTCAGTTAATTTCTATTATTAAAATAAAAGGGTGCAATTTCATTTATCGCTCAATTTTCAGCAATTTGTGTCACGAGGTACGATTTCGACCAATGTGCTGCCAGGATTTTGAAATTGGTAAAAAGATGGTTGCTATCTGAGCGATTTCAAGCTTCGACAATTTGACGCTAGCGGCGCTAAGGCAGCAGTTTCAATTTCAAAATCCTGGCAGAACATTGGTCGAAAACGGACCATGTGACCAAATCGCTGGAAATTGAGCGATCCATGAAATTGCACCTAATGGGGATTCACTTATCACTACAAATCCTTGGTTGGTGATTGTAAAATTCATCTCTAAATATAGGGTTGGTTTTATTTGAGTGGTCTAAAATGAATGTAATTCTCACCATGTCGCTTTAAATTTTAAAAAGCTGTGACTTCAACATGAATATTATTTTTGATCTCCTACAAGTGTAGGATATGTATCTCTTTTCCCTTGTATTCTTCATTTGTCAAATCGATTCACTTTTTAAAACCATAATTCATAAGTAAATCGAAAATGTCTCTAATTAGGATTTAAAAAATTAATTAAATTCTAACTTAACCATGACTGAAAATGCGTATTATATAATTTTATCCCTTAAAGTAGAGAAGATATACTTTTAATAAGTGTAAGCGATAACAAGTTTACTAATAAAAAAAAAATACGCATATACTCCTACTTTTATCTTCTGGACAGCCTTTTTAGCAAAAATAAAGAATTACTAACTTCATATGTGTTGTCACGCATCGCAACAATTCACGCATATTTTTTCCTAACGCATTTCACACTAAATGAAATTTAAAAAGTGGAGTTAATCGATTTGGTAAATGAAAAAGTTACGACGTCTAGTGTAAAAATTGCAGTAGCTCAATAGAGGAAATATTATTTTAGATTATATTCGAGGAAACCGTTGATCTATCTTTCGGGGGCGACTATTAATAACGTTTAAGTGGGTTGGGAGTCGATTCGAATATAACCTCATCAGGAGGTTTACACCAGAAACAGCCTAAAATTACGAGAAAATCGAGTTAAATGGTTAAGCCTTATGGGGTTCAATAAATTTAATTTTGAGTTAAATCTTCAATACTTGGCTTATATAAACATATTCAACAATTGATGTTTTTTAAAAAAAGCCAAACCGCACATCTTTTCAGAAAGGGGGTCGGGAAATCGCTAAAAACCTCTCTAACTATAGGATGTTCTCTTCATTTTAACTATTGGAAAAATTGAAAACATTTTCTATGTATATATGATTTAATTGATTTTTCTCTGCAAGTTTGATTCAAGCTTTTTTTTTTTAATTTTTATCCTATAAAGGTTTATTAGGTTTGCCGATAAAAAATTTACGCATAGCTAAAAAATGTATCAAAAAAATTATACCAAAAATTAACGAAACTCATCCAAAATTTCAATTGGTATACAGTGGAAAACTTAAAAACGCTTAAAACTAAATTCGTTTTTTTTTTTCGTTTTGCGGGTCCCAGGATATTTCTTCCTTCTATCACTGCGACCAAGGAGGTCTAATGTGATCTGACCCTCTGTGTTTACTAGGGGAGTTCCAGGCTTTTAAAGAAAGCCAGCACCTACCTAGGGGTTGCCGTTGCGATCTCGCCAGGAGTCATGTCCGCCTTTCCGCGATGCTGCAGTCTTCTTTTGAAAGCTGCCTCACATGAGCACAAAATGTGTTCCGCCGTTTCTGCCGCTTTCCAGCACTAAATTCGGTTAATATGAAATATTCCTGCGGTTTCAATAAAATGTATACTTTTATAATTCAACATGCTTCTTTTAAGATGAAATTCAATTGATATGATAGAATACCGATAGTTTCGTTGTAACCGTTTTCCACTGTCCCTAGTTAATTTTCCTCTAAAGCGCTAGTTACTCCAGATGCCGTAATTATTGCAACTGACTCCAACTTTAAAAGTGTTTTTTCGATAACAAATTAAATGTGCAATTTTTTTAATTTTCAGTGCCATCCTGTAGTTACAAAACGACTAAATTCAAAATTCAAAAGTTGGCTCAAACGATGGGTCAACACCAACGTAACCGAAGCGCAACAAAAAGCGACTTGTGATTGGTTAATGGGTCGCACCGAAGGTTTGTGTTCCAATAAAACTCGAGTGATAACGAACAATGATATACGCCGTACTCCTTACGTTTCATACAATCGATATCGCGTTGAACGGCTAGTGTTTAAAACAAATACGGACAACAGTGGGTGATCCAAGAAAAAAACTACATCTAAAAAGCGTTCAGTACACTACTTAAAACATAAATCCGATCCTTTCGACAAAAGCAGCTGTTCCGGGTGACAAAATCGATAAGTTCCGGTTGTTGAAGCGTTATTTATTTACTATGTTTTATGCGCGTATCAGAGACAATCCGTGAAACAATGGAGCTTTTAAAACACCAAGTTTATAAGACATTAAATTAAACAAGGGGGGCGTCTCGATGATGAAGATAAATCATTAAAAAGTCAAAGAAATGTTCATCGTATTCAAAGATTTTATCTACATTCTAGATTCAATACTACCCATGAAGCTTTAAGTCCCATTTATGTCTTCGTCATATTCTAAGTTATTATCCATACTAAAAGTCTGACAACAGTTTTTAAGTTTCTTTGATTTTTTAATTGACGACAGAAAGTTTAGCAAATAACTAATGTACTTTTATTAAAAATAATGTTCAATTTTATCTAATAAGTTTGCGTTTCTTCTTCTCTTAATAAATAAGTTGTGATTTTTAAAATGAAAAAGTTAATTTAGAAATTTAAGATTTAATGCAATGTATAAACTAATATTAATATTCCAAAAAAAAAGAAAATATTAAAATATTATTTCCTCGAAACAAAGACTTCTCTTATATTCTCGTACAAATGAATGGAAAATGTTTTCATCGTTAAAATTATTTCTTTGATATGATGGAAAAACTAGTATAAAATATATTTTATTAAGGACACAAGCATATTCTAAATTGTTAGATGTAAAGATAAGAGACACAACGATTATAACAGTGGTTCTCAATCTTTTTTTTTACATTCAAAATTTTGAGGGGCACTCACATTGAGATAAGTTTGAAATAATTTAATTTATTTTAACACACTAAGGGGTTTCCTGCTTGACTTGCTTTTAAACAACTTGACTTGATTTTCAAGTTACTTGATATTGATCAATTGAACAAAACCACCAATTACTTGACTTGCTGAATTCTTAAATGCACTTTGTAAAATAGTTAAAAGTAAAATGAAAAGATAACAGACAACAGAAAGTAATTCGCTGTATAAGCGTACGTGCAAAATAATTTTAGGAAGAAAACTATTTTATAGGGCCTTAAAATGGAAACGTAGACACCATAACGTAACGAAAAAAGCGACCTTACCTCTTTTTTTAATTCTAATTTCCCACTGTTTTATTATAATGTATATTACCGTTAAAGCGTGTAATCCGTTATTTTATGGAATAACTAGATAATTTATGAAATATATGGGATGAAATATCGGGGTGCGGGGTGGGGGTGCTTATCTGTTCTGTGGTCCTTAGTCTATGCAGAGATTGTATTTTTGCAAAACTTCCTAATCTATCAATTTCCGGTTTCCCATTCAAAGCTTTAATGGTTGTCCATTTAGCTATTCCATGAAATAACGGGATTATATGCTTTAACGGTAACATATACGCTACTTACCAACAATGATTAGTGAATAGTGTCAAGTGGAAGAGAGGAAATAGAAAAATAAAGAGGGGGTTAAAAGGAACTTTATTCTTTGAGTTTATAGTTGAAAAAGTAACCCATAGAACTTTCTTACTGACGGGGGTCCCCCGACCTACATGTTTTTTTTGCATTTCTAAAATTTGGTGGTATACTTCAAGAATTTTGAGCAACATAAGTGCCGCGGTAAAATGGTTGAGAATCGTTGGATTAGAATATACGTGTAAAGAAAATGTAATTTGAAAAATTAATTTCTCAGGCTATTTTCCTACCTAATTATCTTTGTTAAATAATTTTAACGCATGGAACCGAAGATGGTATAAAAATGTGTAAAAGTAGAAATATTTTTAGACATTTAAATTAAAAAAAATCTTTATTTAAGCTTTATGTGCCGAATAATATATTTTTATAAAAAAAATATTTAAGTGAAAAATTTTAAAAAAAAAATGATTTCTTTAAAAGTCATGTTCCGTGGCATATTTATGTATAAAATAATATAAATATATTTAAAAAAATTCATTTTAAAAGAAATATTTTAATGACGTAAAATTTTCAACTAATACGCAATATTGAGCCTAACGAAATTTTATCGCTCCAAATGAAAAAGTTAGATATATAGGAATTTTTTAAATATACATTTTTACTATACATAATGTTTAAATAAAATATAAACATATAAGAAATGTATTTATAAAGAAACACTTGTACAGTTAATCATAATCAGCGATATTAAATAAAACTTGAAAGGGGTTTAAATTTAAAACAAAAATAAATGTTAAATACTTGTAAAAGCGTAGGAAAAATTCATAAAAAGCGCACTTTATGTACATACGCCGCTTCCATGAACGTTCATCGATATAAGAAAATTTTTTCTATTTTAGATATACTAAAGGAAATAAGATTTTTATTTAAACGTAATGAGAAAGAATTTTTATCAGCTTTAAATATTTATAAATAATTGAAAATTGAAATATTTTTCTACATTCCATATATGAAAGAAACAAATCGTTCAATAAAAATTGTTTCTCATTACCACGAGGAAAATTCACATTGACCTCAGTGCAAGTCTCCGTTTGACGAGAATTGTTATAGTTTTTATTTATTTTATGTATGATAATATGAACATTGTTTTTACTTATTCTGTTTAAGACATTATAATTTATTGATAATAATTTTCACATTACAAAAAAAAAAATATAAGAAAGAAAAACCCTCTGATTACTTTCTCCAATATTTGTTAAATCCCATGTTAATGTTTAATTTTCCTTTTTATATGAATATATTTAAAATGTCAATTTTACTATTTACATTTTTCAAAATTAATTTAGTCTCGTAAATATATAAATGTAAATAATATGATTTATATATTTAAAAAAAAATCATGAAAAAATTAACAGGTGATTTTATTTATTTCCTTTTTAATTACATTATAGTTATAAATTATAACATTTTATATGTGCTTTAAATTGCCATCGGGAGTTGTGAGAATTTCCGCTCCCGTTTCGGTGATAAGAATTGTGTGTTCAATTTGTGCTGTCCTAGAGTCGTCTTCTGTAACGCAAGTCCAGCCGTCGTCGTACATATCTACTCTTTGGGAACCCTGGCCCATCACGGGTTCGATAGTGAAAATCATTCCAGCTTCCATTTCACCGGGATAACCATTACCTGGATTTAATACATTTATATTTTAAAGAAGTCGATAAATAACAGCTTTGCTCAAGGTTGCGATTCTGAACTAAGTCAAGGACTATTTGCATGAGCATTATTAAAAATGAAAGCTCCTGCCATTCTTTTTTTTATCATTAACTTCCTTTTTGTTAACCGACTTCAAAAAAAAGAAGGTTCTCAATTCGACTGTATTTTTCTTATGTTTGTTACCCTTTTGACTGGGCGATCCGATTTTGATGATTCTTTTTTTTTTAAAGCTGGTGCTTCCCGTGTGATCCCATTTTAATTTGAAAGAAAACGTTCACTTTTAAAGAGTTGAAAACTAAGGGATGAAATATTAATTTCTTATTAGATAGCTAAATGTTGATAATTATTTTTTATTTGAAAGCTGGTGCTTTTCCTGTAGTCCCATTTAAATTTTAAGGAAATCTTTCACTTCTAAGGGGTTGAAAGCTAAGGGATGAAATATTAATTTCTTATTGGATGGCTCGATTTTGATAATACTTTTTTTTTGAAAGCTGGTGCATTCCGTGTAGTCCCATTTAAATTTTAGGGAAATCTTTCAATTCTAAGGGGTTGAAAACTAAGGGATGAAATATAAACTTTTTATTGGATAGCTCGATTTTGATAAATCTGTTTTTATTTGAAAGCTGGTGCTTTCCGTGTGGTCTTATTTTAATCTGAAGGAAATCTTTCACTTCTAAACGGTTGAAAACTAAGGGAATATTAACTTCTTATTGGAAAGCTCGATTTTGATAATTGTTTTTTATTGGTAGAACATAATTTTAAATTAATCTAATATACATTAAAAAAAAAACTCCACTCATAAAGGGTTAATAATTAGGGATGGAATAATATTATAAATTTTTCCTGGCTAACCCGATTTTGATAATTTTGTTTCTATTATGTACATCGTACCTTTAAATTGTTCACATTTTAATTTGAAAAAAAAATCCACCCTTAAGGATGAAAATAGGGGATGAAATAGTGACATTTAACTGAATAATCGAATTATGATGATTTTTTTCTATTGGAAATAGTATTGCACTTAGTTTTATCATTACATTTAAAAACAAAAAATTTCAACCCTTAAGGGCAAAAAGGGATGATGTAGTAACTTTTAACATTTAACGGCGCTGTCTCATATGAGCAGCGCGTTTAGTAGGTTTACCCAAATTAAAAGAAATAAAATCAGTTATCAAACTTCAGATCACTAAAACTCGAGAAATAAATAAAAATTATAAAAAAATAAAAAACCGACCTCAAAATAAATAAAAAATCTTAAACAAAAAATGCACTAAAAAGTAACAAAATAATGGCGTATCCTTGCAGTGTCTACAACTTACAAATTATTAGGATGATATAATGTACAACTATTGTTATTTTTGGAGTTGGTGTCCGCCTAGGAAATAAATATTAATGGTAATTTGTAAAAAGGTTTAGTTGGTTATTGGTGTTTTGTAGTTTAAAGGTCGCTAGATATTGTCACAGTTCGAGTATATTGTTTAAAGTTCATTTGAAAAATAATTTTCATAAGGTATTCTCGTTTTTTGCTAAGTACCAATATCGTCTAGTCGTATTTCCTTGGCTGACACCAACTCCAAAAATAACAATAGTTGTGCATTATTGCATCTAATATTTTGTAAGTTATAGACACTGCAAGGATACGTAATTATTTTTTTAACTTGTTAGTGCATTTTTTGTTTAAGATTTTTTACTTATTTTGAAGTCGGGTTTTCATTTTTTGACTTTTAAAATGACTTATACGACTTTCAAAAGAAGCTTCATATTTTCATAAAATATTTATTATTACTTGCGTGTATGATGTCAGGAGGTCCATGAAAATAACTTCCTATACCATGTCCACAAAATGTTGGAAGTACACTAAAGCCATGCTTTTTGGCATATTTTTCAATCACAGTTCCTATACTAGAAAAAGAAGATCCTGGAAAGCAGGTTTCAATAGCGAGAAACAACGCCTTTTCATTAGCCTTAACTAAAGCCTGTCCTTTTTCATCAACGTTTCCTATCAAAAACGTTTTAGAACAATCTCCGTAAAATCCTTCAATATATACCTAAAAATAAAATTTAAATAATTAGATAATATAAAATTGGTTTAGTAGATTCCAAATTTACAGAAACATCCACATTGACTATATCTCCATCTTGTAAAGGTCTATCGTCCGGAATTCCATGGCAAGCCACGTTATTCACAGAAGTGCATACAGACTTTGGAAATTTCTTATAATTTAACGGAGCAGGATAAGCATTATTGGCTATAGTAATGTTAAATACAAAATCATCGAGTTCTTCAGTGGTCATTCCTACCTAAAATCCTGCATATATTATATATAAGGTAAATTTAAATTTTCATCCCTTGAATTTAACCTGGACTCGTTTTTCAGCTTCGGCTAATATATTTGCAGCTAACCTACAACTCTTACGCATCGCCTTTATTTGCTGATCATTATGTATTTCAGGATGTCGAGGACTTGGTCCTGGAACTCCCGTTTTATAATGTGCAGGTTTTTCAATATGATCTGGAATTTGGGGCGGTGCATCCTTAACTCTTCCGGGTTCAACTATGCTGTATCTCCCAAAATCTACACTGTGTTATTATATTAGTTTTTTATTTTCAATTCAAGAATTTATTCTCTTACCGTTTTCCAAATTTAAAATAATCGTTTAGGCTTAAATTACGGATTTTTGGTAAATTTTTAAAAGTTACTCTCAATAAATTCCTCATTTTTATGATTTGGTAAAAACTAATAAATAGTCATTATTTAAAATTAAATGATCTGGAAAATTATGTAATAGAAATTTACACAATCACTCATTAAAGCTCATCAATATTCTGGGCAATTCTGAGGATGAAAAAAATCAGACGTCTGTCTGACGAGTCTATCCAAAATTAGTAAAAAATTAGCCAGACTTGTATTAAAATCTGTAGATAGGAAATGCAATGTTGGACAACCCTGAGTTGTGCTATAAATATCAATAATGTCTAGCTTATAAATAAGAATAAAATTATTTATTAAATAATGGAAATAAATAAAATGTGATTTTTATTTAAATGCTTGGAAGAAATGATAAAAAGAAATCCTGAAAAAAATATTTATTTGAATTTTGAAAAATGGATGCATTTATTTAATGTGTTTGAGTCAGCTCAAGACGGCCAAGACGTCGCCGTCTGTCACATACATTTATGAGTCACGTGATCAAAATACGCGTGTATTATTGGTCGATGACGCGAAGTGATATTCTTTTTTTCCTTGTATTGCACATAACCATGCTCACATTCTCACACATACACACACAAATATATACAAGAGAGAAGAAAAAAAATCTACAGGATCGTTTCATTACTTTTATTTTTCTCCTCTTAATTTTGTGTTGTAATTAATTTAATTACGCTAAAAATGTCAATGTGTGATCCATTTGTATGCGTGTGATAGTAAATTTTTTAAATCTGTGTCGTATTCGAATTTTCTAGCTTCTTTAAGTTTCAAAACGAACTCGGCTCGTGTATGAGAAAATCGTATGGAAGCTGCGATGCAAATTGCAACAGTGCAATTCTAGTGCATTTATTGAATTAAACAGTTCCGAATTTAATTAAATCCAATCTAATCAGATTCTCGGACGGTTTCTAATCAGAAATGTGACCAAAAAGCGTTTTATTCATTATTGTTTTATGTGAAGTAATTAAATACCGTGCTACCCGAGTGAATTATATATCAAATCGATATTTTTATGAAGTGTTGATTGGAATTACACACAAACGTATAATCTAAAAATCGACCGCACACCTTTTACCCTGACACCGATCTATGTGTCAGGGAAGAAAAAATGTTTTTTATCCAAATTAAATTTCCTATAAAATGAATTTCAAAAATTTCTTCTGACGTGATCTCAATATCTATCCAAAATGCATCAATTTCACTACCTAATTTTATTTGTATTTCTCGCGAAAGATGTGCAATGTAAGTCTTCTTAAAACCAATGAAATTTTTGAAAATTCGTTTTTTACATGAAATATATTTTTAGTGTCGCCCACTGAGGAACATTTATTATGTGCCCATTTGTATAACAAAGTTGCTCATATTACAATTGAACAGCCCGAGCCTGAAGCAATTTTAGATGTTGACTCAGATGGTGGCAATGACGGGAAAATAGTCGATCCAAACGTTTTCTCCTGGTCGAATGGATCGAATGGACCATCGCGTTATGAGAAGTGTGGAACGTCTAATTTTTGCTATGCTCTTTGGCAGCTTGAAACGACTGATAATGGAACAACTACGGTTATTATGGGTCAAGGTAAGGCTGCTCATTTTATACTTTATTTAAACGGGGCTTTATATTTTAAAGCCCCTAGTCCTTTGGTTACGTTATTTCCATGGTCGGAGGAAATGAGTGGTCAATTTCATATCCTACCGGGAATTTATAGATGCTATTTATTAATTATTTAATTGATAAACGTTGATTTAGTGTTAAGAAAAAGAAGATAAAAACGACTCTTAGAATTCCTTACATAAACACAGAACTCAATTATATAGATATCAGATATATCGATAAGTACTCTTTGTATATTCTATAAGATTTCAATCTTGTTTTGATCTTTTAGATCAGCGGTCGGGGAACTTTTTTTGCCATTACCCCAAAATATTTTTGCGTATGTCGATATTACCCCTCTCATTTTGAAAAGGAGACAATCAATGTAAATTTAAAACTTATATTGAAACAAACAAAAATTATTTAAAAATTGAGGCTTTTTGAAGTAATAACAATTTGAATTAAGTCTTCGGAAATGCCAAAAAAATTTCTTACTACACCCAAAAATTTTATTTTTACCCCATTTGATGTAATTTGCCCCAATTCCCCGTCCGCTGTTTTTTTTTTGTTTACAAAAATTAAATTATAATTATTAATTTCAAAGTTGGCAATAGATTTTTTCCCGATGAAAATAAAAACGTTAATTGTACGGTACGATACATACGGTACAAATGTTACTTGTGTCTTGTATCGTAAAATGTATGGTTTTATTTTCATCGAGAACAAACCTTGTACAAACACGTTAATAGGTTTGTTCACGGATCCCATCCTAAACAGATTACGAATCAGTCCCAAGTGGATTTAGAATAATTGCCAAGCGAATACACGCTTATGAACTGATTAAGGGTTATTTTTCCGTGAACGAATTTGAAAATGTTCGGAAGTAAGACGAGGATATACGAGAACCCACGAAAATTGTTAATTGAATTTAACGATTGACAGCGAAACTGGACTTTGAACTAGCTACAAATTATCAATCGTAACTGATTCAGATTTGGTTCTAGCGATACTCGTTTTTTTTTTGGACTAAAAGTTTGATTCTCTTACGCATGTGCAGTTTTATAAAATGTGGCTTGTTTTTCTATCCTTTGCTGTCAACGTAAAATTCAATTAACAATTTTTGTGGGTTCTCGTTAACCCTCGTCTTACTTTCGAACATTTTCAAACTCGTTCACGGAAAAATAACCCTTAATCAGTCTAAAGCGTGTATTCGCTTGGCGATTATCCTAAATCTACTTGGACTGATTCGTAATCGGTTTAGGATGGTATCCGCGAACGAACCTAATGACGAAAAAACATCAAATTAAATAATTAAATAATAAAAGGCTTCTTAAAAATAGTTTTCTAATTCAATAGTTTGACCGTTAGAGCGCACTGAAAAAGATCAAAATTTCCTAATTTTTGGAATGTTCAATTTTTTATATGAATATTCAAAGCTGAAATGCGTATTCGGCGTAATCAGTACCCCAAAAAGCAATAGAAAAAGAGATAAAAAACTTTTGCAATTTTTCTTGCCATAATACTATTTGATTGGACTATAATATGAACTTAATATTGTGTTTCTTTTAAAATTAGTAAAAAAATATTATTATAGCTTTAAAAAATATTTTGGTCCCTTCACTTATTAACTGCGATAACAGTTGTCACTTCATGGCAAAACTCGTAATTTTTTCGTTTCCAACGACTTCAACTGTCGTCTCACTTGGCAAGTGACACGTTTTACGAAAAAATCTCGATTATATCGAATTTGAACTTCAAAGTTAAAATTTAAAATACCTAAATATAATATTTTACATTAATATGCAAGTATAAACTTGTTAATTTGTCGAGGTTTATTTTAAGTTTGAATCGAAAAAGTAAATTTATCTTTTATTCAGTAATTATAACCCAGTAGGTATATGCCTGTATAAAAAAAATATTTTTAGTACCCAAGATATAACTTATTGATGTTGGTTTAACTTTATTATTATCTTACAATAAGCATTTATCACGCATTTATTTAGCAAATAATATGGGTGTTATATTTCTAGTATCGATTTCTTTTAATTAAAAAAAATATTTAGAGTTATCTCATAGCGAATAAGCATATTATTATTTACCATTTAAATGTTTATTAACTAATTGAGAGAGCCATATCGCACAAATATACGTGCTGCCCCCTATTCTGAGTGCGAAATTTGGAACTATTCCTTAGTTCCTCGTTTGTTCCTTTTCTCTACACTCGGAACGCCTAAAGCCATAGAGAAACGGTCGAGGCTTCAGTGCTTTAGGCGTTCGGAGTGGAGAAATGTGCAAACGAGTGACTAAAGAATAGTTCCAAATTTCTTACTCGGAGTAGGTGGCACCACGTGTATTCGTGCGATCTGGCTCTCTCAACCTTCTCTCTGTTAGCGATATCTCGTTTGTGCACCCGCCGATCAAGTTCTAGTCAGCCGATTTACTTGAAAGTTGTCATGAATATTCTTTAAATATCTCTCTATCGCATGAACAAACAAAAAATGAAAATTTTAAATTTGTTATATTGTTTAAAAATTTGACAAAGTTAAAAAATGAGTGAAAAAATCGACCTTTATTTTTGAGTAGCCGCCATTTTATGAAAAAAATTTGTTTTTTTCAGTTTTGTAGGTTCATGCGATAGCGACATTTGTACTTATCAAGAATCCATCATTGTTTAATTTTTCAAATGACCACAAGGGTAGAAATCATGGCGACGAGGACACGGTCTTTTTTTTTCCCCCTCTACTTCAAAGACATAACTCAGCATAACTCAATGAAACATTTTTTTTTTTGTTTTGAAATTAATTTTTTGTACTCTCTGAATATGAATAAGCAAATGATAAAAAAATGTATGGTTAAAATATCAAATGCTTTTTTTTATCAATTGCCAAAAAACGCTCGAAATTCGGGCCTCTAGACTAGAATACCCCCTTAAGACGGAAATTATTTCTTATAATTAGCCCAAAGCTTGTACAGGGTTATCGGTGTTGATAAAAAAATAAATTTTGTAAGGTGATAAATTTTAGTACCAGAGATTAACGCGTTCAAAGTAAGTTTTTCAGCTTTATGAAGTAGTATAGACTATAGATAACCATTTAAGCAGTTACTTTTTGTACTGAACTCACTCAATGAGGCTCTAGTTCTTAAAATTAAAAAAAAAAGTTTACAATATTTTATTAAGATTCTCCATTAGAAAAAAGTAGTATGATACCTGTATCGAAAAACAAATACTTTTATGGTAATAGGTGAATATAGGTCGTTGAATGAGGGGTTAAAAAAAAAACGAGGTTTAAATTAAAAAAAAATATCTGCTGCGAGGCGTCGCAGTACTTTCTTTTACTTTTATTTATGAAATTTGCTGTTGATTAACACAACTATAGGTACTTTATAACTTTATGTACACAGAACTATATGCATACAACCTATAAGATATATGAACTTGGTATACATACGAATTCCCAACCTTCACCCCAGAACCAGACAAAGTTGTAGGAATTAATGAGTCTAAGAACTATAGAAACTTTAAAGAAAATCGCTGAAACCGTTTTCGAGAAAATTTGTAAAAGCTTAAAAATTTCTAGAATTTAGTTGAGCTTTTGGTCAACCGATTTTAACCAAAAGCTTCGCGGCATAATTAGATATAATGTGATATAATGTGAAGGCAAAATTCCAAGTTTGGTGTAATTCGGATAAAGCTTTCGAAACGATATGGCTGTCACACACAGACATGTTTCTAAACACCACTTTTCTGGACTCAGGAGACCTCAAAAAATGTATTTCCAGCGAAAGCTCGAATTAATTCGAAAATTCGACCCGATTACAATACGTCCTTCACTATATAGTAGTAAAAGAAAGTAAAAAGCCAAACTTGAGAGATTGAGGACTAGATAAGAGAGAAAACTCTCTAAGTGAGAAACAGAAACCTCTATAAGAGAAAGTCATTTTTCACTTATAAACCTCTATAATTGTGACTGTTACTTTCCTGTATCTCTATAAACAACAGTCGAGCGTATTTAATATCGTCTTTTTATGACCCATTTTTAAATTTTGAAGAACTAATTAGCACAGTTTTTTGAATACTCGACCGTTGTTGATAACATGGAAAAATGGAAGAACGTATACAATATGTAAAAAAATCAGTTTATCAACTAAAATTTTATTCATGGTCTGACATATAAAATGTTTTTGGGTATTTTTAAAACATATTAAATAATCAGAAAAAGTTAACGGGTTTCTTTTTTTTAGTATCTATATCACATTCTAATACGTAATACTTATAAATTAAATACATTTTTATGTACTATAAGATTGTTCGAGATAAAAGTAAATTCATACAGGTACAATACAAGTTGTGCGCAGTATAAAATTATAGCAATTTTTTGTATTTTGCGCATCACTTGTAACGTAAATGTACGGTTTTATTTTCATCTAGAACAGACTTCACATAATATACCATTATACTGATTTTTTTAAACCTCTATAAGTGAGAAACGTAACTCCTGTACTTCTACAAGCTAAAAATTCGGGGTAATTAGAATTTTCTGTAAACAAAAAAAAAAAAAAAAAGAAAAAAACCGCGATGCCTTGAACTCTCGCTTATTCAGGTTCGACTGTAGTTATTTTTTTAATCAGCAACCATTACATGTTATTAACTATGATTTATCACCACAATTTACATTTATTTAAAAAATATTGATTCAATCTTTACGATAGACTTTAAACAATTTGATAAACATTTTCTTTTAAAGTATTAAAAAATATTCGGCTCACATTTCCTTTGGCATTTTGATTATATTTATCAGACTGCTTATTAAAAGATTTCTCAATAAAATCTTTGATCTTTTATATCTTTATAATACAAACTATGTTTTTATAAGACAATAATTAATTTCAACGCTATGTTATCTTACATTGATTTATTAATATTTCATTTTCATAAAACAATTATAAATAAAATAAATATCATAATTAAACGATTTAATTGAATTTTAATAAAAAATAAATTGTATATTGATATAAAAATTTAAATGTACTTACATGCATCTGGTATTTGCTAATTCGACGCTTCTGTATTGCTTCAATGATGTAATAGATCTTGAGGCGCTTTAAGATGATTTTTTCCTGACAATGAATCTTTTGATATTAAAAAGATAGCATGTATCAAATTTCCACTGTGTGAACTACTTATACAATTTAAAAACAAAGACGATATTTATTCATAACACTTGTGAAAATAACGAATTCCAGATGGTAACCTTTTAAATCTCATCCAAATTTTTAAGTGTTTTTTTTTTTTTTTTTTTTTTTTTGTGTCGCATCACATCGCTGCTGTTTTGTCAATTGATTAATTGATATCGATTTTTCTTTCTTTTAGGATGCTGGGCTGGTTCTAATGGAAAACAGGAATGTGACCGTACCGAATGTATATCCGACAAAAAACCACCGAAAGCGGCCAACAATACAAAGTTTTGCTGTTGCTCGGGTCGATTTTGTAATGTTAAGTTTACGGATACTTACGTTCCCTCGGAAGCTGACTTGCAGGATGCGAAAGTTCCAGCACCAGGTATTTTTTTTCCCCGTTTTCTCTAATCAATTTTTAGCATATGGGTGACCGAGCTTTGCTCGTTTGAATTTTAAGGATATATTCTTATCATCTTAGGCCGTTATAACGGCGAAGAGCTTTTGAGAATACACTCATTATTCAAATTAATTTCTTAATTTTTAACTTTTCGTTGTAAATAAAACCATTCAACAACGATTTAAATTTTATTATAGTGCAATTTTCATGTAACCCGCGTTCGTTAAAACATTCAATGACTAATATAGTGTTGATGGGTAGGCAAACACTTATTCATCAAAGTATACAAATATTTTTCTGTAATAAAAAAACTTGAAAACTTATTATTCTAGAATTGAGACTAAAGTAGAACCATTTTTAACCTTTTTAAATTCGTTAGAACATTTTCGAGAACATGATTAAAATTAATATTATAAGGTTGTGTAATTTTTTTTTCTTTTCCTATTTGCCCCAAAATTGGTATTATATATTAAAACAAAATTTTTTAGGGTTGCCTTAACCCATTTCTTTATTTTCCATTTAAATAACACAAATTTTATTATTATTTAATTTTCATAACTTTAGAACAGTTCATCGTTACAACAATCTGAAAAAGTGGTTTAAAGGATATTTCACGCACTACAAAACAGATCCTTAGAACAAAGGTCTTCAAATAACTGTTTCAAAGATATCAGATCCCTAATTAAATTTTTTTAAAATATTTTCCAACTTTGTTCTAAGGACCTTTTTTGTAAAGAGTGAAACTTCCTTTAAATTCTTTCTTTGAAATTGTTACGATGAACTGTTCCAAAGTTATGAAAATTAAAAAAAAATAAATAAATAAAAATTTCCTGTCTTATGTAAGGAAAATGAAGAAATGGTTTGAGGCAAACCGTAATATGCATATAAAGAGCTCGTTTGTGGTACTAAAATTTTTTTTTAACATTTCTATATTATACCAATTGTCAGGCAAAATAAGAAAAACATTTTTTTTTTTTGATGAAACGCTCAATCAGCCCCTATCACTTAAATACGAGAAAGACTAAAAAAGTGGCCGATTGCCCCGCAAATCTTAATACCTTTGGGTGGCGCTGGCGGCTAGTTGAAAAACAGCTGTTAAACATTTTTGTTCTTATACGAGTCATACGTCTCAAACAGCCCCCTGCCTTTTTTTTGCCTTTAGCAGAAAACCAGGTTAGGGCATGTTCCCCCCGCACTGCAGCCTAAGGCTTATTGTACTCCTGTTCTGCTCATGTATCCTTGTTGTACCAGGATTCCTGCTCATTCCAGATTCAGAATTCTGCCTAGCAGAAGCAGTCCCTGCATTAAGCTTTTTGTGCGATTTGAGCCTGTTTGGGCGTCATCTATCCCATACAGGTGTCGCCACTTTGTGAGGGCTTTGCAGTCAAAAATGACATGGGTCGCGTTTTCTTCCCCATCGCCCACACAATCTGTAATTGAGGCCTCGTTGAGACACCCCAATAGTCTGCAGATGCTTCCTCAGTCCACAGTGTCCGGTTATCAGTCCTGTTATTGTCCTGAGTTGGTTCCTTCCCAGCTGTAAAACCTCAGCTGTGAGCGAGGGGCAGACTCTCCCCATCATTCTCTTGCTGTGCCTCTGGCCAGGACTTTTTTGCCAGTATTTGTTTTGCTACCGTCTCAGCCGATCCCCACTCCAGGCTCCGGGCCCATGAGTAGGGTCATCGAACCAACCCTTGCGCAAGCATCAGCTTCTTCATTTCCCTCGACTCCCTTATGCCCCGGCACCCAACCTGCCCCTTGTCACTTAAACTTATCATCACTTATCAGAGTTATTATACTTATAATAATATAAAAATACTTATCATAATTATTCTCATACAATAACAATAATGAAAACAATAAAAATAATTTGCCTGATGTTTAAAAAAAAAATTCTTATCTCCGACTTCCATAAAAGTCATCGTCAGTCTTCGTGGTCTTCGTTCAACTCGTTTTCAACTATTTCAACTAATATTACTGGCGCTGTCTGCAAGTGCGGTCAAAATAGGCCCATTTTTGTAACATGGAGTGGTAGGGGGTTGCGCTTAATACAGTGGTTCTTGTTGGACGTATTGACCTCCATCAGTTTCATACGCACTTTCACCGAACCCTTCTTAATTATAAAAATAATTTTTTTTTTATTCAAAGTATAGGTATGAGACCTATATCTCCATATACCTTAAGAACCCTACCAGGTTAAGAACCACTGCTCTAATAAAACACAGGAGTACATAACCCTAAGGCTGCAGTGCGGGGAAACGAGCCCTAACCTGGTTTTTTGCTAACGAGGAAAAAAAAATATTAACATACAAATACTTATAACTCGTTTAATATTTTACGATATGGAATTTTTTTTCTTTGTAGATTATTTGGAGACTACAAATAACGAATGGATTAATATTGTAATATGCGTGTGTGCGTTGACGATGTTCATTTGCTGTATCGGTGGGTACATATGCCTTCGTATGATGGGAGTCGCTGTACCTCTCTCAAAAACTCCTCCAGATGCTGTAAATTTAATGGAAGGAGGTCCGAGGTATACGAATGGTTTTTATAGCGTTGATCATTTGAAACTGTGTGGAATAGTTGGTGAGTGTATTTTTTTATTTATTCTTATTCAGTGGGAATAAAAGTTGACAATCTTTAGTGAATTCATACCGAGACAAAGCGATTTTTTAATTTAAAAAATTTATATATATATATTTTATATATATATATATATATATATATATATATATATCAGTGGCGTGCGGTAACTTTTGAAACAAGGCATGCGGTCAGAAGGGGGAGGGGGTAATATAAACCAATATTTTTTAATTTGGTTACACGGTATTATATTATGTATTTATTTTTAAAAATTAGACTTATTCAATGCTCTATTCTTACAAAAATCATCAATAACAGCATCATATAATGTATTTAAAAACCACGAAAATAGTTCTTATCCTAAAGAATAGAACATTTGTATGGCCTCTGGGTAAATAAATTAAAATAAGTCACGAACAGTATCATAATGAGTAGCAATTAGTAAATTCATTGTGTAGATTCAAAACGTCAAACGCATCTATAAACGTCAACCGGCAATTTGAGACGCCGTGAAAGATAGTACTCAACTATACTAGTGCGCATGCGCAACCAACTCTAGCCAAGCAATCGCACGTGGCAGTCGCTGCGCATTAATTCGGCTTTTTCCGTTCATTTGATGTGGTATTCTATGCCAATTTTATGAGCGATACGTTTCATAATTTTGTAAATTAAAAAAATGTATAAATGATAAAAAATATTTAGTATTTGGAATTTTTAGAATCATTTTACAATACATGCAATTCAGTGGCGTGCGGTGACTTTTAAAACAAGGCATGCGGTTATAAGGGGGGGGGGGGTATTAGAATCACATATTTAAAATTTTTTTTTTATTTGATAAACGTGGTGTTATAAGTATTTTTTTAAAATTAGCCTTATTCGACGCTCCTTCTTACAAAAATCATCAACAGCCGCATCATATAATGTATTTCAAACCACGAAAATAGTTCTTATCCTAAAGAACAGAACATTTGTATGGCCTTTGGGTCAATAATTCAAAATAACTCACGAAAAGTATCAGTAACAATTAAATTCACTGTTTAGATTCAAAACGGCAAACGCATCTGCAGACCGTTAATCGGCAATGTTAAATGCCGAGAGAGATAGTATTCGACCGTACTAGTGCGCATGCGCGACCAATTTGAAGCAAACAATCGCATGCTACTATCGCCAACGCATTCATTCGGCTTTTGCCGTTCATTTGATTTGGTAAACTATGCCAATTTTATGAGCGATACCTTTCATTATTACATAAATTAAAAAATTTATAAATGATAAAAATATATCATTTTTAGAATCATTTTACAAATGCAATTACGTTAATTAAAAATGAAATGAATAAATCATAAAAAATATTCAATTTTTTAAATCGTCTTATAATCCAAAGGCATGCGGCGCATCTATAGCATGTATGGACCGCACGCCACTGATATATATGTATTATAGATCTATAAATTTTGAGTTTTAAAGCGAAATTCGTTTAATACGAAAACATATTATTTTGGTCCTTTCAGTTTTGATATAATTATTCCAATATGTATGATCAGTTATTTGTTTTATTCAAGCTGTTTTATAGTAATGAAAAATTATTCTTTTTTATAGGCCAAGGAAGATATGGTTCGGTATGGAAAGGAACAGTGAATGAGCAAGACGTCGCCGTGAAAATATTCCCAGCGCACTATCGGAACTATTTTCATAATGAACGAGATATTTACTCATTGCCATTTATGGATAATCCAGCGCTCTTAACATATTTCGGCTGTGATGAAAGGACTAATTTGGAAGGGCATATTGAATATTTGCTCGTACTTTCTTATGCTCCAAACGGATGCCTTCAGGATTATTTACGTGATAATATATTGGACTGGAACACGTTTTGTAAAATGACGCTGTCGGTGGCCAAGGGCTTGGCTCATTTACATACTGATATTGTTAAAGGAGGTAACAAATATCCTTCTCTCGTTTGAAACATAACTTTGATCAAATTTTTTTCTTCTTAATTTTAGATAAAGTTAAGCCTTGTGTCAGCCATCGTGATCTCAATACTCGAAATATTTTAGTTAAGGCTGATCTGTCTTGTTGCTTGTGTGATTTAGGTTTTGCCATGAAAATTTCAGGATCAAAATATTTTCATAATGGTGAAGAGCAACTAGCGGAAACCAAGAGTATAAACGAGGTAAATCATTTTTATTAGTATACTTTAAACAGTTATAATGTACATATGATAATTTAATTAGGTTGGAACAATTCGTTATATGGCCCCAGAGGTTCTCGAAGGAGCGGTCAATTTACGCGATTGTGAATCATCCTTGAAACAAATCGATGTGTATGCTTTAGGTTTGGTTTTGTGGGAATTAGCTACACGATGTTCTGATTTGTATCCACCAGGAGTTGAAGTACCTACTTACAAATTACCTTTTGAACATGAAGTTGGTTCGTATTTAACTTCATTTCGCCAAGAAATTTTTTTTAAATTTATTTTTATTTTTAAGGGTTGCATCCGTCTTTTGAACAAATGCAAACAGTGGTTTCGAGACACAAATCTCGACCTTTGTGGCCTCCCGAGGCCTGGTCCGATCGTTGGGTTGGGACTCCAATCCATCGTTTGATTCGGGACACAACCGAGGATTGTTGGGATCAGGATGCAGAGGCTCGCTTAACCGCTCTTTGTGTTGAGGAACGTTTACATGAGTTACCTCATTTGAAAGAACGTAGTAATAGAGGTATTAAAAGCATTGAATTTTTAAAAAGAAATATTTTATATAATCTAATTTACAGCTACAATTTATACGTCGTCAGCTGTGAGTCCGACGTTGAATCAAACACAGAGCATCATCAACAATAATCATATTAATTCAATATCAACCCCTGCATACAACCAAGAATCAACTGGAAATTCAATAAGTCAACCTTCAATCGGTAAAGATAACAGTGAAATATCGGAAGGAACTATTGAAACTATTTATACCATGTCTCCATCGGATGCTCCTAATGAAGCCAGTTGTAAGTTTTAAATACAAGTAATATTTTGCTAGGTAGACTAGGGTAAATAAATTTTGAACAGAAAAAAAAATATAGTAGGATGAAACTCATTAGAAAAGGAAGAGAATGTAACAAAAATGAAAGGAAAAATAAATTACGATCGATCTGAGGTGGGGAAGTGGAAAAGGGAGAGGTTTTTAAGAGTAGAAACGGTTTATCTCGATTTTCAACAAAACTGTAAGTCCTATGAAAAAAAGTTAAATGGCAAAGTTGTAGATAATTAGTAGATCTACACTTTTTGTGCTAACACTTTTTTCACATAACCTCAAAATTTATGTGAAAAATTCCAATAACCAAGTTTTTAGTTTTTTTTTTGTCTTTTACAAGAAAAAAAATTTTTTTATGTCCCAAACACAGTGTAATTTTTTTGATTTAAAATATTAATTTTTTCACCTTATAATGACTTAATATCGAAAAAGCACCCTAATTTTCAATCGAAAATTCTCACGTCAAAAGATTTGATTTTTAAAAAACTCGGTGAGCTTTTTGATCGTCGAAACCTCTTCTTTCTGGTGGTGCAAAAAATATATACATTACAATGTTATATTTTCTTAGAAAATGCAATAATTAAAGTGTAAATTTTAATAAATTGCTCAAAGTTGTATTGGTAAAATTTATGTACTAGCTGTAAAAAATATCACATCTAATGTGATATTTTTCAAAACAAAAAAATACGTGATATTTGCGAGACCTTTCCTTTCCCCAAAGTAAGATTAGATGAGATTCGGCTCGACCCCATCGGCCCCTGAACGCCTCACGTAATTAATGGATGTTTCCTTAAAAGAATATATTAGTAGCTATCCTACAAGATCTTTAGCAAAACTTCATTAAAATTCGTTCCGTTAAGTAATTGTTAAATTTTTAATTTTTAGTTTATTATTTTAACACGTTTATTTCTAATTAATATCTTCGACAATGAACAATTCAAATATTTAAAAAAATGTAATTATTAATTTTATCGGGTGTAAAATTAAAATTCATATTTATTTTCCAGTAAAAATTGTCAATTTGTTAATTTCAACTTTGTAGTGATTTCTTTCGTTATTGTATAAAATTGGAGGAAAATGCGTTAAAATTCTATTTCACGGTCTTTACCGAAAATGTTTAAATGTACGCTTTCTGTAGGATATAATTGTTTTGCCATCCCATGGGAACATTATTCTAGCCTTAAAAGTAAGCTATATCATTCTCCCCCAAAATACCACATTGCAAAAATCATATCAACCTTTAACTCTGTGATAAACAAAAAACATATCTATCCCACGGGAATAGTCCATCTCTCCTGAGTAAAAAGTAGATCAAATCTACTTCAGGAAAATGAGTTGAGACTCTATTTTGTGGATTCTAATGAAACTGCTTTTAAATACATGGTTCTTATAGAATACATACTTGTTTTGCTATCCCATGGGAACCGTTTATTATTCCGGTATGAGAAGTAATCTATATTTTTTCTGGCCCCTAAACTACCACAATACAAAAAAGGAAGTTAATCTTTTGCTATGTAAAAAACAAAACAAAAATTTATCCCACGGGAACCGCACATTTTTTTTTGGATATAAAGTATACTATATGTTAAACCGGATTATAATCTATACCTAAGCCAAATTTCATCCAGAATCATTCAGTACTTTTTGAGTGAAAGAGCAACAAACATCCATTCTTACAAACTTCACGTTTATAATATAAGTAAGATATTTTAAATTTAAAAAAATACAATGTGTTTGGGACATTAAAAGGTAAGTTTTCACCAAATTTCGTGTAAAAATTTTTTTTTTGTAAAAGATAAAAATTAAAAAAACAAAATCTTATGATAATTTGAATTTTTGACATAAATTTTGAGGTAATGTGAAAAAAGTGTGAAAAAAGCACAAAATTTGTAGATCTACGTATTATCTACAACTTTGCTATTTAACTTTTTTCCATAGGACTTCTAGTTTTGTCGAAAATCGAAATAAACCGTTTCTACCCTTAACTCCCCCCTCCCCCCTTTCTACTTCAACACCACAGATCGACCGTAATTTATTTTTCCTTTTTGTTATATTCTCTTCCCTTTCCAATGGGTTTTATCCTATTATAATTTTTTTCACTTTTTACCATTTTCAAAGGCTTAAAGCATTGGTCTAGGGGGTGGGTCACTGTTCATGGAAAAACTTGGCTTTTATCTTTTTTTTAAGAACTATACTAATCCTAATTTTTTCGTTTTCAGTTAAAAATTCAAATCAAGTAGCTCAATACGCTCAACAACAAAATTTAATTGGAGCCCAAATATCTATGTTACAAAGCCTACAACCATTTCAAGGCAGAAATCCGTGCTTAGAACGTAATCTACTAACAACTTCCTCCTCTAATGAAGATCTCAGAAATTCTCAAGTTTTAATTGATAAATCGTTGAAACATACACCACACTATCGTGGCAATTCCGAAACACAAGGACTTCTAGGCCACGATTTTCTCAATCAAAATGGAAATTTACTGCATCAAAATGGAGGTGTCGGTATAGCAATTCCGACTAACCGTCCAGCAACGCCGATTCCTTTTGTTCAAAATGCCGTTTACGAATCAACCACATACGCAACAGTTCCAAAAACTCAAAACACTTCTGGCTCGTCAAATATAGATTCAAAATACGGTGGTTTCGGATGGGGTGGACTTAAGCGATTAATTGATAAGAAGATCTTCGGTCGGGAACGACTTGAGACGATAATTAATGAAGAAGCTGAAATCAAATCAAATTTAATATCTCAAGAAGATCTTCATCAATCCGCCAATAAAAAGGCAATAATAGGCCCGGTCGTGATGGAAACTCAAGTCAATTTAGTACCCAGCAAAATTGTTAATGGTTACGCAAAAAATAGTGTTATCACATCGGTGCTAAATGGTGATCTAAACCGTAGTCTCGATCGATCGGATAGCACGAAAAGTAACAAACGGCCATCAACTTTACCGTTAACCTCAGTCAAATCAAATGAACTATGTGATAAGCAAAATACCTCCAAATCGAACGGCCATAAAATCTTGATTCATAACGAATCAAATCCCACATGCCATCAAAAATTCACAATAGTCCCACCAATCCGACAGTCGGTAACTGATATCGATAACATTAAACTATCAGAAGATGATGAAAGTACGCAACTTGTACCGAATGCGTCAAAACCGAGGATCTCTTCAGGAATAACACAAGTGATGAAACGACGCTCTGATCTCAGCCGTGAAGGTTCCCTGGAACAGTTCAACGAAGTGTTTTCGAGTACCAGTGACCTGTCGAGGCTGAAAGATCCAAGTTTACGAATCAAAACACCTGGAGATGTCCCACCATCTGTAAGACGCAACCGAGGTCGGGCCAACTCAAGTAATTCGGCTCGATTTTCATTGTATGACGATCGAATGATGTCCATTAACACTTACGAGGACAGTGACAATGAACAATTATGGTCCAGTAGCGTCCCTGATGGAATTGGTGTTACAATAACGTGTACGAACAAACCCAAGCCCGAGACCACCGAAACTGTGAATCGAGCTGAAAGTGTAAGCAGTTTCTGATCGAAAATTCAGTCGTTGAAAAGGTCAACAGATCGTGTTCACTAAGAAGTCTTTCTATGGTATGTACGTATTCTTATACGACGACAAAACAAAAGGGTGGTGCCTTTAATTTTCCGGTATTCTCATTATTGTTATATTTTAATGAAAAAGGTTTAGATGTTTTTAGTTTGCGTGTTAACATTTTAACTATCCAAGACTGTTCTTGTTTATGAAGAATATTTCTTGGTGGATAAGTGCAAATAATGATAGCATGAAGAAATTTTCAAAGGGGTTGAAAAGTTTATTAATATAGTAGGTAAACGTTTAATTTTTAAAAAAAAGTATACGCGCCTTAAAAATTATAGATACTTCTTTGATATGCAGTTCCTGGCCATTTAATTAGGACATCTCATTAGGACTGTCCTAGAACAGTCAAGGTAGTCACAAAAAAACGCTTTTTTATAATTCTCCATAAAAATTACACTGGATCGCTACTCGCTAGTGGAAGAACAATAATTACAAAAATAATACAACTCCAAAACTGCCCTAGAACTATAAACCATATTTGTCTATGTTCTACCTTCAATTTTTTTTTTGATTATTAAAATTTTTAAGCTGTATCATATAAAATTTACAATTGTTACTAATTTTTAAAATGAGCTTTTTTTAATAAGAGATCATTTACATTGAGGCGATATATCGGTTGGAAGATTCATTATGGTCGGTGATATATAGGTGCGATATTGTATTTCTAGATTAATGAAAACAAAGATTGAAAAATTCAGTTTAAATTTCAACTATTATTCTAATGCCGCGTTCACACGTTTCAACTTTAGTTGAACGAATCTAATTGAACGAAAAACCACGTGTGAACAGTTGTTTCAAGTAAAGTGGATCAACTTTTTAGTTGATCAACGAAAGTTTGAACGAGTCAAACTTTGAACGAGTCAAACTTTTGTCGTTCAAGTGATGAGTCATATTCGAGTGGAGCCCTTTAGATTGAGTTGGCTGGTCAGTTTGCTTTCTACTTTGTTGGTATTATTGGATATTCTTCACCACTTCTCTCCCCGCTACTCCAAAAACTATTCTAACAGTTGAAATGATTTGGTCGATTTCAGTTGACACATGTGAACGAAAACTCATTCAAGTCGCTTTTAAGTTTTGTCGTTCAACTAAAGTTGAAACGTGTGAACGCAGCATAAGATCCGACTACAAGATTAGTACATTCATCACGTGGTTAATTAAAATCTAATTTTTACCCATATTTATTAATGGGAGAATACAAGTGCCGCTCAAAAAGTGCCTGCATTGATTTTTAAGAAAAAATTGCATTCACCTGTGTATTAAATGAAATATTTTCCACTTATTTGCAATGTGTGTAAAGAATTTGAAAAATAATGGGTGCTGCATTGGCCGCGACCTCTTCGCAGCCAGTTGTAAACCGATATTATTTTGTTTTATTTTTACGTTCATGACGTATATTAATATTTTTATATCAAATTAAAGCTCTTTTTCGGTTTATAAAGTTAAACCGCTGCCTATGAAAAGTGGCCGTAAATAAGGTTAGCTAGTAGTTACAGATGCTTGAAATCAGCCCCCTGTCACTCAAATACGAGAAAGGCTAAAAAACGTGACCGATTTTAACGCAAATCTTAGTACCTTTGGGTAGCGCTGATAGCTAGTTGAAAAACAGCTGTTAACTATTTGTGTTTTTATACGAGTCATACGTCTCAAACAGTCCCCTGCCCCCTGTCATTTAAGCGTCTCAAAAACTTATCAGAGTTATTATATAATGCAAAATACTAATCATAATTATTCTCATATAATAACAATAATAATGAGAACTATATAAATAATATTCCTGACGTTAAAAAAAAATTATTTCTAAACTCCGACTTTCATAAAAGTCTTCGTCAGTCTTCGTGGTCTTCTTTCAACTCGTTTTCAACTAATTCTACTGGTGATGTCTGGAAATGCAGTCAAAACGGTTACATTTTTGTAACATAGAGTTGTGTAGGGGGCTGCTTGAAATAAAAGATAAAGCGAAAAAGAGTTAACACGCAACGACACTTATCAAACAAGGATGGCGAATGCTTAACTATACGAGTTTTTAAAACCATTGTGCGCTGTTAGTTGAGAATCCTGTCTATCAAGGCATTCGCAATGGTTTAAAGAACTTATACAGCTAGCATTCGCCATCCTCGTCTGACAAGTGTCGTTGCGTGCTAACTCTCTTTCACTTTATCTTTAATACCTAGAACCAGCAACAGCTCAAGGTTGTTAGATACATAAGGTATGCTCACTTGACTAGGCGGCGTTTCTTTGATCTCTGAAAATGACGTCACCGGTATTTTGTTTCTGACAGAAGCCAGTAGAGGCGTTAAAGGCCATTAGCTATCGTTAGTTTGTGGGGGATTCCACTTGGTGACTGCATTTGGTTGGCACTACTATATTTAATAAAATATTCTTTTTATATAGGTTATTAAATCCCTTTAACAACAAATTTAAATTTTCAATATGTTAATAATTAATTTTTATGAACATAATACATGTTAATTTGATTTTTCTTTGTTATTTTCTTTGAATTGAATAATGAAGATATATTTCTTCTAGAATCTATACCTTACTTAGCTATAAATTTTGAATTTCCGCGTCAGTCAACAAACCAGTGTTTTGATACGATATATCATCATTATTCAATTCAAATAAAGTAATAAAGAAAAATCAAATTGATATTTATTATGTTCATAAAAATTAACTATTAACATTTAACATAATGAAATTTATTTTATTTTGTGAAAAGAAGCCCACCTTCTTTAACTAGATAAACCTAGGAAGATTACAAATAAAAAGGAATATAAACAATATTGCTAAAATAAAATAAAGCATATAAAAAAAACTATTTTAAAAAAATTTTATTTTGAACTTTAACTGAGCAAAATGAAACGAAATGAAACTTCAAACTATAGAGCGTAATAAGAACCATGCGCAATAAGAACAATAGTAGCGATAAGAACCAATTATAGCAGATATCTAATGGCTCTAATGGCTTCTGTCAGAAACCGTATACCAATGACGTCAGAGCAAAGTAATAACCTTGAAAGTGAGCATCCCTTGGCAACAGCTAGCTACTTCTATTTACGGCCATCTTTACATAAGAAGCAGTATAACATCATGCACAGAAAATAAGAGCTGTAATTTGAACAATAGATATCACTTAAACGACTGACACGTGCTACTCCGGGCGATATGTCACGTGCGATATATCGCCCTAGTGTAAGTCTTCTTTATCGTATATCGCTTCAGTGGGAACGGCGCCTAATAGTACGAATTTTTTTGAAAGGGTATTTTTATTATTCTAGTTCTTATATTAATAGCCAGGGACTGTACAAGAAAACGTAGGGATTTTCAACAAACATTTAGTTTTATTTCCGATGAATATAGATCCGTACATTGAACATTACAAGTCATGCGCAATATAAAGTTATGATAACTTTTTTATATTGCACATGACTTAAACCGTGCATTGCACAGTTCTATTTCCATAGGAAACAAATCAATGAACTGACTAAATTGTTGCATGAAGATGACTAAAATATTATTATCGAGTCTGTTCAGTGTAAGGCAGCTAAAGAAGTATAACATTAAAAAAAGTAATGAAGTTTGTTTAAGTACGAGCTTTTAGCTTTTTAGATTAATTTGGACGTTGTTCTTTTTGAATATAAGATGAATGAATAAACCTATCTCAAGGCTTTCAGTATTAGATTCATTTGAGTATCAAGTTCAAATGCTTGATTTGGAACCGGCTTGAAATCGACGTTAAATTCAAATCCGTAAATTTAAGACGATGCTCGAATGAATCTATTAACGGGCGAGGTTATGCGTGACGAAAAAGTTTAAGGCAATTATTTTTTTTTCTTTGTTAAAATCAGTTTCAAAGGGTTTATTTATTCAAATATTAGCCCTTGTAAATGTAGATTTTTATACAACTGAAAACTGAACTGATAAAATGGAAACTCAAATACTTTTCGACTAAAATTCGTCATACAAATAAAAATTGTCTAAGAAAAGAATTAACACAATGAACTGAACTGGATGGATCGATGTTGGTATATATCTAAGTATATATTAATTAATCAATGTTATATAGGTATTTTCAATTTGCAAACAAATAATAATAGGAGAAACACTTATATATAATAATTACAAGTATAATTCTATATACGTATAAATGATTGTGAAAAGTAAATGTGTGTATTAATTGATATTTTACAAATTTTTTATATTAATATCAATCGCTCTAGCATCTTATTAAGTAGGTAATTTACAGATTTATATTATTATATAAATAAAATAACTAATAACAAATTTCCAAATAGCAGCAGTAGTTTTAACCGCGAAATTTATAGGGAATACATCAACTTTCAATTTGGTTCCTAAAATTCGATGTTTCGTGATCGATTTACTTGTTTTTGACTGATTCGAACAAATTTTTCATGTAGTAGTTGTATGATTAGTATATTAATTGTTAGAGTTTCGCGGTTGAAATTAAATTAATACGACCATTTTAGTGTTATGAGTACATGCTTTTTTATATAGATAGATGTCATCATGAAATACATCATTAATCAATGATCATAATGTTACTTAAGTAATCAATTTTATTGAACCAGTGATCGCTTTATTCAAATTTATATGAAAGTAAACGAAGTTGGCAAGTTTGTTGTTTCCCGGGCGCCAATATTTGACGACGGATTCTTATCTCGCTAAAATAAATCGAAAATGAAGAATACAACTTTTCAAGTTTTCGCTTAGTTTTTGAAATATCTAATTTTAAAAGTTGCATGGGCAACGCCAAATTTGGTTACAAAAACAACGCGATGGTCACACCAAACTTGCTGATTTCTTTGGAAAATAATTTGGAATGGTTTGGAATTGGCTCGAGTATGGTTAGTTAGGTGCTTTGAGTATTTGAAATTTTAGTACTTGATGCTTTTATGAAAGCATAAAAGGAGCTAAATTTCGTGTTGATTATCCAAAAATCGACAGTCGAAATTTCAAGCGAAAGCGGTCTGTTTTTACGTCAGCATGAGGCCTAAGCAAGCCGTTTGCAAAATTCAAGGAACTAGTTACTATGGGAACTTACATGATCCGATTTAAATACAATTAAATTTCACACGACTTCTTATCTTTTTAAAGAATAAAACAAAGGACACTGTAAAATTAATGAAATTCTAACTACAGCTATAACGAGTTTGAACTCATTCAATAAGAAACATTTGACTGAAATAATTAAATCCTTCAATACGACGTATTTGAAAGATGACTAAATATTAAAAATATTCTTTAAATTTAAAATGCTCTAATAATGTGAGATATGTTTTCATTATCATATTTGTAGCATAATTATGAAGTTAAGACATTTGGTTTTCTGTAAAACTTCGCGGTGTCAGTAAGTGCACATTCAGTCAAACTATGAAAATCGGGTAAACAAACAGTGAGGTTGATTTCTTTTATGTTGGGGGCTCCACCGTCTAAACCCCGTCGGGGTGACCCCTCTGGACCCCCTCGGCATTTGTCGAATGTGTTTAGATCAATTAACTTGAAATTCATCATTGAATGTTAGTTCCCGTAGTTACGTCTCATTTGGTAGATTTATCAAAAGCATTTCTTATACGAAATAGCATTGGAAAATTTCGTCTTTAAATCCGGTTTTCATCAAAAACGAAGCGAAAACTCGCAAATTACCACTCTGCATTTTCGTTTTCTTTTGGCTTGTTTTATAAAAATCCGTCGTCATTTCTTGGCGCCTAATAAACCGTACTCTCCCCCCCCTCCTGGCTCTACTTCTAAAATAGTTGTGAGCAGCTATCAAAACTTCGTAGTTCCAAAATTGGCTGCATTCACAAAATTTAACTTCCATAAGAAATAACATTGGAGTAGTGCTTAAAGCCCAACTTTGGCCCCCGGGAAACTGCAATATCCCCCACAAAAAAAAAAAAAAAAAAAAAAAAAACTAAAGTTTTGACTTTTAAAAATTTTTTTGCAATCTTTTGAAGAACTTGAAAAGAAATCTGTTATAAACTCCTATTGACAATTACCTAATGGGCCCAAACGTAGAAACTGTTCAACTTCGTTTCCAACGACTATTTTAACGATCAATTTCATTGATTTAATCAAATTGATTCGTGTAAATCCACCTTAAATGACATTAACTTAACACTAAACTGGTTACTCATCTACTATAACGATAGACCTCAAAGCGATTGTTGAGTTTATTGAACCCAGAAGATGGTTAAATCGTTGTAGTATTTGAAAAATTATATATAATATTAAACAAATGGACATGTATAATTGCCTTAAAAATAGCGGATATATTTTTATTAGATAGAATGACCAACGAAACATTGTGAAAAATGTCGCTTTTTAACCCAATAATATTTTAACTTGCCTCACTAATTGTTAAATAATTGTCGATCAGTTTCGCAAAATTAAAATTAATTTCTTTCACCCCAAAAAGAATGCAATAAATTTTTTTTTTTTTTAGTACTTAGGTGACACAAAAGGCCATTTAATATTATTATTTATTTTAAATATGCTATCGTTTAAAACGACGTTAATTTAACGTGAACATTTTAGACTGGTTTTTTAATGACTCGAATCAAATAAATTTGGCTGATGTTAAATTAAGTGCAATCTTTTTCATTAATATTTTATTGAAATAAAAACAAAATAATAGTTATAGTAAATAATATCATTAACGCTTCAAATATTATTTTATTTAGATGTTAGGAACGCTTGGTTTGTTTAATTGTACGAAATTTTCATTTTCACGCAAACGAGTTTAGGATGAAATTTTGGAAGACTTGAAATGATAGGCTGCTATATTTATAGTACAATAAACACCAATTGGCAGCATTTAAATATAATTCAATTCAAAAAGTGGAGCTAATCGATTTTGGCATGTAAAGCTTTAATAATATTACTACAAAAAGTAAAAATTTAGAATCGAAGAGATGATTTACTTCTTGAATTCGATTTTCACGTGTAAGAGTGAAAATAAAAACAATGTAATTGTCTCCATTTAACGAAAATGTAAATTTGAAAAATCGATAACTTTGTGATTTTTGAGATCGGATAAGCTTAAGATATTTTAAGGAATTTTCGTTTCAATTTTTTTAAGAATTTAAGATGTTTGGCTCGTTTATATTTCTCAATTATTTCTACTATAGTTTTAAAGTTAATCCCGTTTGTTCCCGTTTAAAATAAAACTGTCATGCGCAATATCAAAATCGGGTAAATCTTATAACTACGTAAAGTGTACTAAGTGTACTAATGCTATTTATCTTTAATTTCGAAAGAAAAACCAAAAATTTAATTAAAATTTCCCTTTTATGGTCCGTAGATTTCCGCTTATTATTTCCGTTTTTAGGATTTCAAATTTTTCTGTCTAATGTCGTTTATTGATTATAATTTTTAACAAGGCCAGTTTCTTCCTATATATTCTCATTCCATATATTCTTATAACTAAGGATTTTGGAAAAAACATTTTCAGTTTAATATTCACTACGGAATACCATGTGAAGTTTAAAGTTTTTACTACGAATTGCACGATTCATATTCCTGTTTTATTTTGTTGGTAGCCTTTTGCATAAAACTACCGGGAGATTTATCAACTACCTTCATGTGTGTTAATTTTCGACTCACGTTATTTTTTCATAACGCGCAGATAGATCATTTAATGATCTCCAAATATAATTTCATGGAATAGACTTTAATTATTAGTCCCATTCGATAAATTTTTATCTGCTAATCCACTTTTATTGGTCTCAAAGTATAATCTACGGCCTTTTTTTTGTAAATAGGTTTGTTCGAGATGAAAATAAAACCGTACATTTACAGTACAAATCATGTGCTGCATAATAATATTTGCTGCGATGCGTCACAAAACTTTCTTTTACTTGAATGAAACTCACTGTTGGTTAAAAGAACATAAATAAAGCACACAGTTAGATAAAAAATTATAAATTATATTTCAAATAAAAGTTGTAGGCTTAAATGAGTCTAATACCTATAGCAAGTTTAAAAAAAATCAATCGAGTCGTTTTCAGAAAAAAAAAATTGAAAAAACCCATAGAATAATGTGGCGTTTTCTGTAAACTGAGTTCAACCAAAAGCTTCGATATAAAGATAAAAATTCAAATTTGGTAAATTTCGGATCAAGCTCGGTCACACACAGACATTTTTCTAAAACCCACTTTTTTGGACTTAACAGACCTCAAAACGTGTAATTCCGGTTTAAAATTAAAATCAAAAAATACGACCCGATTACAATACTTCCTTTACTATATACAGTGGTACTTCGACATACGAGTGCCCCAACATACTAGTTTTTCGAGATACGAGCCGGCGAGCGAGGGATTGTTTGCTTTGAGTTACGAGTGAAATTCGAGATACGAGTTCGGTTTAGCAGATCGAAGGTCTCAAAAAGTTGCAACAGGTCGTGCATCTGATCTTTTTAATAGAGATAAAAGATAAAATTTGAGATACGAGTAATTCAAGATACGAGCAAGGTTGCGAAACGAATTAAACTCGTATGTCGAGGTACCACTGTAGTTGTAAAAGAAAGTAAAAAGCTGCCATAATTTTATATTACGCATGACTTGTATGGTAAATGTACGGTTTTTTTCTTATCTGGAACAGGTCTAATATAATATAATTAGTATTATAGCATACCACAGATAGGCTGACATCTCTATTTTCAAATAAAACTTTATTTAATTAAAGAATAATAATTGGGAACTATAATCGAGCTTATAGAACTAATTTATGTCGCTAATATTTCTGCCTCAAAATGTTATATAATTTACTTGTGGTTTATTAATGGAATCTTTTAATAATATTCAAAAGGGCTGTGTTTCACACACATTTTATTATAGAACACTGAGTCAAACAAAAATTTGTTATAAAAAAATTGTGTAAATTTTGACATTCCATGTACCAAATGAAAAAAAAAAAATTTTCAAAATTTTCTCTATAAAAAAATCGAAAATAGATTTGTTTCTAAAACAATGATTTCAACATGTAATTTGTCTCTTTTCCTTTTTAGTGTTTAAAAGTGTGATATTTTCCTTAATTTGGTTTTTATTTTTAGAATATATTTTAGAGTTTAAGTTCATTTTTGAACCATAAAAAGTCGAAAATTAAGTTCTTTGAACTGCCTATGTTTTAATTGTGTGTTAACTAAAATCCAATGCATGGTAATATTGAGTTACAATATAAGAAATTTGATGATTACATTGAAAAAATAAAAAATTTGCTTAAAATTATCAAATTTCTATATTGAAAAAATAAAATAATATTAAGCAAAGTAAGACAAATTTTTTTGATATATATATTTTTTAAATATAAAGTACTCTATTATATACATTTTTGCTTTTGTGATTATCATTAGATATGTAATATTAAGTTCTTATCTTAAAAGATATAAAAAAAAAATTAAATCACATTCGTAACTCGATCTTTTTCCATTTTTTCATAGGAATTTTTAGTCATGATCCTAATATAAATGTTTTTTGATCGAGTCAGTAAATATATTTTTTTTTCTATATTATATTATAATTTTTGAATTTTAATATTCAGTGTGTTTTATATTATATCCATATTACGTAAAAATATTAGTTAAAAACGTCACCCTTAATTAACTACACCATGTCTAAATTATATTTTACGTTGCTAAAAAAAATCTCTCAACTTTCACAAGATTCAACTTAAAAAGTACAGTTAAAATACAATAAAAATATATTTCATAATTTTCAATCTCAGGTTGTAAAATAAGTGTAATACATGTACAGGATTAAAAAAAAAGTAATAAAGTAAAATAAAAATACCATTTATTGTATTGTAAAAATAAATTTATGACATGATATTAACGTTGTGTTTATTTATAAGCCAATTACAATTTCAGTTCTCCATGATAAAGCGATTATATTTCATCAAATCCTGATCAGAAACCGTTCGAGGATTTTTACTCAAAGCCGTTTCAAAATCTTTTAAGACAATATTTCGTAATTGGATTTTTTCAGTGTTCAACGTTTCAATACTGCACTGAATCGAGTTTGAAGTATTTTCGACACATGGAATGTACGTTTGCTCTACAAAAGTATAGTTATCAAGGTAATTTAAATAATAATTGGTACATATTAAAATTATACCATCTGTATAGATCCAGGATGTGGTGTTCTCCAGATCTCGTAACGGTTCGTATAATACACAATTGATTAATGTTGTCAGATCGGAACCTGAATATTTATTTGTTTTATCCAAAATCTGATTCCATTCGTTTTGATTCATTTTAATTTCGCTTCCATTCGCACATTGTAACATTATTTGGTGTCTTTCCTCTCTAAAATTAATTTTTATTTAAAAGTTTTATTATATGATAATCCTTAAATATGTTTAATGTTTTATTTGGTTAACATATGAAAAAAGTGTCCTATTAATTAATTTAATCCCAGTACAATTACTAAAGTAGCTGACCCGCTCCTAAATTAAAAATTGTTCGTTATTCTTTTACAATCAAATTCGTTAAATTTGTTCCTGATGAAATTAAAATCGTCCATTGTACGATACAAGTCATGATACATGGTACAATGTTAATATATTTTTATATCGTAGATTACTTATAACGTACAACATACGACTTTATTTTCATAGGGAATAAACGTTAAATAAAATTAGGTCAGCTGCCTAATATTTTTTTTCATTTATTAGGTTAATTACTGAATAATCCTTAAATATATTGTTTCAAATAATTATTTTCTTGAAAAGTGTTATTGTTCTATTGTATTGTATGTAGCAAATACTTTTCATTCAACTTTCAAGTCAAACCCCAATGCAAGTTAGTACAATTACACTACAATATAATTCGGCACTTGGTGCTGGAGCACCGCTTGCACCACCCACACTACGGTTCTGTTAGTTGCTACGTTATTGTTTAAGAACCAATAATTACTTTTTTTAATGTTTTGTCGCTTTAATATCATAGGCCATATCACGAGTGTGTAACATAGAAAATTTCTGTAACTCATAGAAATATCGAAGGTCCCACATTAATCGAACTGAGTATCACTAACGCATGAAGCTAAGATCTTACAGGTCTAACCGTCACGCCATTTGGTGGACGTTTTTTTAAATTTATAGTCATATATGAGCCGCACAGTGCACACATCGATTAACTCCACTTTTTCAACTTTTACAAATGTTCATGTCAAAACACTTGTTTGACTCCTAACTTTTAAACTTTATATATCCGAAATAAATTTTTGTAATAATAAGTAATAACATCTCTAAATGACAGTTTGCTTTTTAGCTTTTCCATAAGAGACAATGTATTTCAGAAGTCTATTTTATCAACTTACTCAACTTTTTACATTACGGAGTTAATCGATGTGTGCACTAAAGGGCTTAAATTGCAGGAATCATGCTTTTTTAGAATATAAAAAATCTGTGTATATTTTCAAAATATAAGTTTCCTTCGTGTTAAACTAACACTATTGCAGTGGTTCTTAACCATGTTGGAGGTACTGACCCCTACCAGTTTTATATGCACATTCACCGAATCCTTCTTAATTATAAAATAAAATTTTTCAAACTCAAAGTATAGGTATGGGACTTATATCTCCATATATACCTTATATTAGTAGGATGTCTGACCTAGCCTAAGAATCACTGCTCTATTGCATTTATAGTAAACTAATTAATTCAGTTATAAGTAATAAACTTTTTAAACATTTTTTTGAAATTAAAATACTTCAAATTGTCTGTAAAATTTAGTCCTTTAAATCTATAAATCTTATGTATAAAAATTTTCAATAAGCGTTTCTCGGGATTAATTAACATATTATTGAAATACAATAATAATTATCACTAAAAAGTCTTTCAAAATAACCCCCTCAAAAATGTCTCTCATTTTATTGATACCTGTTCGGTAATGAAATATGAATTCGTTTTTGGAATCGCCTCATAAAAGCCGGATCAATGTCCCAAGGACAATTTGTTGCACATAACAACAAAGCCTGACTATCGTCAATTAACTGTATTTGCGTTAAAAGTTCAGTTTTCACTCTAAAAAAAATTAAACAAATTGATTATTGGTCATTTTTCATACAAATGCCTTATTACGGATTTACACGAGTCAATATTATAGATTCAATTTGATTGGTCGTTATATTAAACATTAAGTTTTGTTTAAACTTCTGAAATATGAAATTTCAAATAATAATAAATAATTTCAAATTCTGATAAATGAAATACTTTGAAATGCCCATACTTTACAAATCTTTGTAATCGTACAAAAAGATTGAAAAATATTAAATAAAATTAATTAGCTAGTACAATGAATAATTTAATCAAAACCAACTCAAATTCTATTCAATTTCGTTTCATTTTAATGAATTTCATATCAATAGCCTTCCACGTTTCAATTATATGGATTCAATCTAATTGAATCAATGAAATTGGCGTACGTAAACTCGACTTAATACCTGCGCAAATATTCCGGTTCATCACTGGTCCGTCTTCTGCACAAACTATCGATCTCATCAATAAAAACTATCGATAGAAATCGATTTTGTACGACCGAATGAAAAAGCGTTCGAATCAATCTAAAATTTCAATTATTCAATTTTTATTGAAAGCTGTAAAAGCTGTTCTTTACTTTTCTGACTCTCCAATATACTTGGAGAGTAAATCTGCACTAGAAACGTTATATAACGGCACATTACTTTCTGCTGCTAAAGCATGAACTATACAAGTTTTTCCAGTTCCTGGAGGTCCATATAATAAAACTTTTTTCCAAGGTTTCCTTTGTCCTAAAATTCAAAAAGAAAATATTCATTCGATATAAACAATTAATTTCTATATACCATTAAACAGCTGGGGATATTTAACCGGAAATAGTACAGCTTCTTTTAGGGTTTGCTTGACTTCGTTCAAACCTATTATATCATTTAAACTTTTTACGGTAGGAACCAGTAAAAGTTTTGATAGAAAATCGTCATGTTCACCCAATTTTGACTTTCCCCTATCGTTTCTGGAAGTTACTAACGAATGCGATGGGCTTTTCAATGATTTTGATTTTTCGATTTCAACCGAATTTGAACATGGGATTCCAATGGGAGAATGCAAATTAATGTTTTGTTCATTCAAATCCTTTTTGATCTGCAGCAAAGGCAACTAAAATTGTTTATTTCATTAATATTTTTACTTATTTTAATTATTATCTTAGTGAACACACAACGTCATTATACGTATGTAACAGTTTACGTAACATCAATAGAACATTCTTTCGTTAATCGTTAGAGGGAGGGAGGGGGGCTGACGAAGTGTGACATTGTGTGACAAGGGGGTGGAAAGGGTCCTAAATTTCATGACGTCACATTTCAAAATCTGTTTTAATCTAAGTGTTTAAAGGAGTGGGTTCAAAGTCTATGGACTCAAGATGATTAAGTTTGATCTTTGATTAATACTATATTCGTTTTTTTTTGTTGTTAATTTCTTGAAATGTTTGATTGGATGTTAATTTTACTAAAAAATAATTTAAATTGAAAAGAAATACATTTTGGAACTGCTGTTTTAATTCAATTATTACCTATTTGTAGAAGTAAAATTGTAAAATATGTGACGTCACACTAAGGAGGGGTGGGTCTCACAAATGTGACCAGCTGTGACAAGGACCGATGGGGGGGGGGGGTAAAATCATGAAATTCGTGTGACGTAATTTATGGATGACCCCTATACATAACTGATACGTTTGGAAAACAGTGCTAAGAAACTAAGAAAATTTAGAATCGTTCTTTTAGTCGAAACCGCGGTTATAGTATTTATAGAAAACGCCATTAATGACGTCATTACTTTTGCTCATGTTCAAAAAACAACGGCAATGAACGTAATCGTTAGAAACGCGTTGAGGAACGTAGCCGTATACGGTGGCATTGTGTGCTCGCTGCTATATACATACAAAATACATAGAATCATTTTCATTATCAATTAACTTTTCTACAGCTTCTATGCAAGATGAATGTAGTTTTAAAAATTCTGCTATATTTTCAGTATTGATCGGACAGTTTTCCTCTAACGATTCAAATCTAAAAATAACAGGATTTAATATTTTTTATTTTAAGTATTGTTAGATCAAGTCTTACATTTGTAATAGTTCCGAATATTGTGGTAATAAACTGGAATCGTCATTATACTCGTAATCAAACGATTCAGAAGATTTAACACGTTTTGCCATTACGAAAATAGATCTATTCAAAGTTATACCGAAATATATACTTAAATTTCGTATAAGTAACAACTACCATTTACTGCTAAAGTTAATATGGTTAATGTCTAATTAATATTACGTTTAAAAACTTAATATAGGTAATAGTTGTTAAATAGCATATGTACTTATTTACAAAAAGTATAATAATACAGTAAACAATTGATTAGACAAGAATAAAATCAGTGTACAAATAATATAAGAGAAAAGGACAGAGAAAAGTTCAATAATATTTTTACTACGTTGTTTTTGTTTTTATAATTGTATATGTATTTGTAATTGTTTCGTCCAGTTTCGTCCATCGTCCTATTTAAATACATCGTTCTTTAGTGTGGTGCTATATTTTAACAAATGGATCATTTTATGGATAATGGTAAGAAATTATTTATATAACATTTACTTATTTTAAGTATTTTTTTTTTGGTGTTTTAATAGTCGCTTTAACATCTATAATTATATTATCACGCCTGTCGAAACAGAAAATTTCTGTTGGTCAATTTTATCTTAGTTCTTGGATCTTATCTATATAGTCTAGGATTCAACGGGGATCTCATTTAATTATTGTTATTTAAGAAATAATTTTGTTTTATATTTAATAACTTTATGTTTGTTTTTTTTTTTTTTTTAGTTCAAATGTTATTTAAGTTTATCGTGTAAAACGGTCTTTATGTATTGTTTTATGAGGTTTAAAAGCTGATACACATTAAAAGCGTTTATTAAAAGTATTTTTTTGGATCAACTTTTTATATACACAGGATTTCTCGTCAATAAGGCGTTTTGAAACGCGCGTTTCAAATGTATATACCGTTACTATACAATTGCGCGTTTGGTGTTGCGTTAAACGCAACGTAAACTGCGTTAGCTCAGCGATCGTTGGGCGATTTTTTGTTTATTTCTTTTAGAATGTGCCTATATATGTATATAGGTTTTACTGACTTATTTATACGCTCTAAACTATCATCAGGACCAGAAAACAAATCCAGTACGTATTTCGTCCAATTTTATCTATATATAGGAGACCCAAGAGACGTTGTTCTGTGCACACGTCTTAAATACAAAAATTTCAAGCTTTTTTAAAATAAGCTGTAGCAATCTGAACCGTTTTGATGTACCAAAAAGTAGCAAATGTGATTTTTGTCGAGTTTCTTGAAATAAAGTTTTTATTTAGTTAAATATTAATATACAATTATTTTTAAATAAATTAAAATATAAAATTACCTTAAAATAAAGAAATCGATTCTAAAGTCTTTTTTCTAATTTTGTAAAATTTTCTAATCAAAACAAATTTTATTATTTTCATTCATAGACATTTTGGATGCCCCTTTGTATTCATGGGCATCTAAGATGCCCGAAAATTAAAATTACATATCTATTATATTTGAACGACAAGAATATATTTAGCATAAAAAAATTAATTAAGAATTTGAAAAAACCGTTACAGCTGGTTTGAATTTAATTAATAAATTGTAAAAACTGTGACGACTAAAAAGTAGAAAATAAAAATATATAAAAAAAACATTTTTTCAAAACTAGTCTTATTTCCAAAATGCGCTATAAAGTAGAAAATAAATTTTATATTCGAATTTACGAAAAGAAAAATCTCTATATTCCAAATTGATACAGTCATTAAAATTAAAAGTGATACAAGAATTTTTAATCTTATGTTAAATTGATCATCTAATTGATCATCATGACTTTAAGACCAGGGGTTTCAAATTAATTCATTAATTTGAAATTTTTCATTAACTGAGCAAATTAATTTCTTATCTAAAATTTACCACTTATAGAGCGCCCTGGTCTTATTTAGTAATGATGATCAATTTAACATACGGTTATAGATTATTGTGTCACTTATTTCTTTTTGTAAATTGCAATATAAAATATATATTCTACTTTTTACTGCATTTTGGAAATAAGATCAATTTTTAAATTTTTTAAAGTGAAACTTTTTATACATCGTCTCAAATTTTTGGGCTGTCTTTAGCATGTCGCTATATGTAACACATTCTCGGCAGGGAATCGGCAAGTGTTCGGCAGAGCTCGTATATACATTATTAGCTATATACCGTGTCGTTTTACCAGGACTGTTGCGCGAGTTATTACTGAATGTAATGAGATATTTTCCTCTCCATGACAACGTTTTAGTATATTAATATTATTAATTGTCAATCATATTTGTATTGGTATTTGTGTTTTGTTCAGTGTATTGATATAAATGTTGTAGTTCACTTGATCGTGATAGACAAAGATACAGCTAGTGAGAATAGTGCGAAAATATCCGACGGTGAATTAAATTTACGCCGTAAAAGAAAGACTGTCAACTTTATTTAATTTTTATAGTGAAGTTATTAGAATTATTAGAACTTTCTGCTGGTGCATAATATCTTTATGTATATCGGAGCGATAGGTTGTTTAGTGTGATGTTTGTGTTAGTAAAGCCCTTTGGTCCAGAAACTATTTCCTCGCCATAACAAACTTTATTTAACAATAATTGAACATGATATGTATTCTTGAAGTACCGTTACAATAGATAACAACAGGCCGATGATCGATTTAACAATATTCAACAAATTCAATAATGAAAATTCAAAATTAGTTGCAACGGCGCGCGTCAAGTCAGACAGCGAATTCGTGCCACATCCCTTTCTTCAAATAATTTTCCCAAAATTTGCAGTTACTTAGGCGCCTAAAATTCGAAAAAAGTTTCACTTGCATCGTGGTTTCGTAAAACCACACAATATTTTTTATTTTTTATTTTTATCATATTTGAAACTAATAGGTAAATATATCGATATTATAATGATATTTTTTCATTTAGTTTAAAAAAATCATTTTAACATAAACGCGTAATCGAATGTAATACGAAATGACTACTAAATATATCATTTAAGCGTGAAGCTAAGAACCGCATAAAACGCGCAATTGAATAAAAATCGCACGTGTTTTGCAAGTGTTTATTTTAAAAGATGCGTTTGCTTGTGTAAACCTAAATGGGGCTTTGCTTTGCAGTTTTTAAAACGTGCGTTTCAAAATGTGTACCAGCTCTAAAGTTCATGAAAAACAATTCTTGCAATAAGTATAATAAGTATAAGTTCCAATAAAGGGTAGAAATTTATGAATACCCTCATTTTATTAAACAATAGACTTTTTGCAACGAACTTTTTGCTCACGTGAACGAAGTCGCGGACCCAACTAGTGTAAAGTGAGATAGTATTAAGCGTATTAAGAACATCGCATATGTTTATGACTCGATCATAAAAAAATTTTATGGCTAAATTTTGATCATATTTTATATAATATTGTTTAAAAAAGGTTTAATAAAAAAAAATAATTTCTAATAATAATTACTTGAATCATTTCCATTTAGCAAATATATAACATAAAAAAATCAAAATTTAAATTTGTTCGCGAATCAAGTGTAACGATTGTGGCGCCCCTAGCGGTCGATTCTTGAAAACATAACCGGGGAAATTGGGTATTAATCCAACATGGTTGTCTGATATTTTTGACGTGTGGGAAGTTCGTGTTTCGTTACAGACATTTTGATTTCTTCCTTTGGTCGTGTAACTAGGTCATAATCGAATTATTGTTAAATTCAAAAAATTGCAAAAATGTTCTAAGTGTTTATTTCTATATTTGATTCGTGACAAAATTTTGCCTCAAGAAAACTCACTTTGACATCTACGTCACATAGTCCATAGAGATTGTTGGGTAAGTGATTTCAATTCGTACCAATTGATCTATCTTTAATTTATAATCAAAATACTGCAAGTTTTTATAATTAACACATTTTCAATGTATTTTCTCTATAAATGTGATTTGATTCAACATGTTTTTTGTGTCATGAGAAAAAACGCACCCATATTTGCATGATTTTTGAAAATTTATTTTTCCTCTTGTTATAATGACGCATTTATTCAAGTTTTATTTAGTTATAAACTTTTATGTATTTCTGGTTTGTTCACGTTTGGCATTTTTCTGATTTAATAGTTCTGTAAATAATTTTTTTGGAAATGAGTTTTTTTTTTTTTTCACTTGTATTTTTTTCGAAATGTTACTTTTTATAGTAAGAATGTAGAAAATCAGGTCCGCCCAAGCATGTCTCTGTTGTCATTTGTGTCTCATTCGTGACAAATAGGAAAAATTTCCAATCAATCGAGAGAATTTTCCTTTGTTTTCCAATCAGGAAACTGCTAACTGGGTTGTTACATCGATCGACCTTATACGGTCGATTAATTGAGATTTTCTTCCGTTTGAATCAAATAAAGGAAAAACGATGAATCAATTAAAAAAAAAGTTTTCTTTAGAAAACCTTAGTTTAGAAATTATTCAAGTATATATCATATTCTTTATAAACGGTGTACAGTTTTAGATAACCGTTAAGTAGATTATGGGTGAAGAGAAGGTCGACGAACACTATTTGGAAGAAGAAAACATTTAAGACACAATTCGAAAGAATTTACTCTTAAATTCAGCTATTACATAAAATACATATTCATCTTAACAAGAAACTACGCGTTTGAAGCATTTAAAATCTATAAAAAACTGTAATAATAACTCTCTTAATGTCTTTTCATTCAATAATTTTTTTTTTGTGGATCACACCATATTTGTAAGTTCTCAATTCCATAAAAGATCGTTAAAATCGAAAGTGATTTTTCTGGGTCTCATATAATTGAAAACATAAATCATTTCATATTCATAAAACTCATAACATTTTTAATAATGTCGCTATTGGAAAGTAGGACTAATCCTTAAGGGGGTCCATTAAATTCTTTCCTCGGTTATGACACCCATTATAATACCATGTCTTAAACTTATTGAATATAAAAAAATATCCTTGAATACTGTCCAATAATTAATTTTTAATTGATATTATTCGTATAAATTTCACCTAGACAGTGAATGAATTGCTTGGAAAATATTTAGCATTCATCATAAATTCCGGATGGCGTTTGTTAAAAGCCCAATCATAATATTATGACATTATTAGTCGACTATTTTATATTACACCATCCAGAGTAGAAATTCTGATCTATTCAAATGAATCTAATTTATTAAAACTCACTTTCATTGAAATAATTTATTCTCTTATTAAAAATAGATCCTCTTATGATTCGAGATAAGTTTTAGAATTTTTGGAAATTGATTGGTTTATAATCATTTTAATTAAAAAGGTTACAATTTAATACATAAAATTGTAAATGATTTATGCCCAAGTTTCACAGTGGCTGTATAAACTTAAATTCAGCTGAACTTGAACTTATAATATTTCAATGAACGTAAAAGCAGTAAATATTTAATTTAGAGCACTTTTAAGCCTCTCAAGTGCCAAATCCGTTGTCTTAATGTGTATGACAATAATTTGTGATTTTTATATTATTAGTTTACCTGCTTCTGAAGACGAACTTTCAGTTATGACATACTTACTTAATTTAATTCTTAATTTGTTTTTCATCCCAAATAATTTGAAATAATAAACATAAAAAATAATCATATTAAGCTTAATCTAGTTGGAGGGGTATGAGGCATGATAATTTCTGGGATGGTTCTAAGATTCTTTTATCAATCTACTAAATTTGCTGGTGTTCAATATTTTATTCTATGTAAAATTGTAATTTTCAAGAAAAATTAAATAGTAAATTTGCTTTTAAACGATTTATTTGAAGAGAGATTTTAGTCGTAAGAAGAGGCTTACACTTATCAATTTAGGAAACAAATTATGTTGTAGTTCAAGCCTCGATTATGGGCTATTTTGATGTCTTGTAAAACTTGTAAAAAAATATTTGCCACGAGGCGTTACATGGGGGGCGTCGATATATATAAGTTTGCGGCGCTCGTACGCTGAAACCGTTGATTTTACAAAAAGAAAGGTCACCACATAAATGGTAGGAAATTTCCTCTACTTTCATTTTGCACGGAAGTGTTTTTGCTATAAAATGGACCTCAAAAGAGATATGGTCAAAAAACACTCTTATAGGCGGTATTTTTTAATATGGCGGCGCGAGCGCCAAAGATACGAGGTGGCAAAGTTGAAATTCGGAAAGAGCACATCAAAATCTATAAAATTACCAATTTTAAAAACTCGCCGAAAACTTTCCTGATAAAACTACCAAACGACGGACTAATTGACTAGTGCATTGACAGAATAGCGTATTTTAAAAATATGTTCCACCCCTCGTACACCCATAAAATTTTTATATATTCTAGTTGAATAGCTATTGATTTTATGTGATTTTTTGGTCGTTGTACCTCGGAGAATAGCTATGAAAAACCATCCCCTATTTTGAAAAACATTTTTTTCTGCCTTATATTTGGTTGGAAAATTATGATAAAAAAATGAGTTAAATAATTCCTAGTTGCTATCTTTCATTCTGCGCTAGTTTTGTTGAAATATCTATCATAGTTTGATAGAAAAACATTTTTTTTTAAGGTTTCAGTTGCAAACTTTTCGAAAACGAGTCAAGTTTGGGGGTTTAAATTTGACCCCAAGTTATTTCTAACAACTAGCGACAAAATAACGGAACCAATCCCAAAAATGATGCTGGTGCAGATTTCATATGGAATCCCGGCGAGACCCTTTACACTTTTAACTATAGTATATAGTGTTTTAAAAACATTGTTTTTATGGGTTAATTTTTTATATATCAATTTGGAAAGTTTTGGTTTAGAACACATTTTCACAATTCTATTTGAAGCAAAAAGGATTTTCAAACTTACATTTAGTTTATGCTCTTATGAAGGAAACTTTTTTCCATGCTTTTGTGGTCAGTTTTTTTTTTCTTATTGCCCGAATGTCTAATATACAATTTTAGTTATTTTAGGGGTAAAATTTAAGCACCTATCGTTTCGGAGTTATGTGACGATTTATTTTATGATATATTTTATGATTTCGTCAAAACTGAGTTGTAAACTTGTTAAAAATCATTAAGAATTTTGTTCATACCGATTTATAGCTAAGTGATTTTAAAAAAAGTCTACGCCCTTTACTTCTAACGGCTTATTCCTATACTAATAAAATTAAATCAATTTTTTAATGTTTTACATGAAATTCTTTATTTATTCTTTTGTAGTTTGTAATTATAAGACTTGATAAAGTTCAAATTAGTTTAATCACACTCTTGACTAATTAACATTGCTCTTTATTAGACTTCCAATCCAACACCTGTTTCATTATGCGTCTAACAATTCCAATAATAATTAAATTAGTTTCATTCTGCTTTTCTTCGAATCTAATCTTGTTTGCTTTTTTATTTTAATTTAAACCAATAAATCAACATAAGCTTTAAAACTCATTAACGTCTCAGATTATTGTAAATTCAATTGATTAGACACAGGTAATATCAATTAACTTATCGCCATCAAAGAACATTTTTTTCGACAAGACAACAATGCATAGTTAAATTAAAAAAAAAAAAAAAAAATAATTAGTGGCTAAAAATATCAAAATGTCTCGGTGTACCGTTGACGTCACCAAGTCTTAAATCTTATTTAAATATGCATGAAATTGCATTAAATTATCTTCTCATTTGGTGACAAATGCCATTTATTCTTACGTTTTGCATTCATTTGCTTTAATTTGAAGTGGTGCCTGAACAACAAAATGATGAAGTAGAAGCATCTTCTTTCCGTATATCAGCTGAAGAGGTGTCTTCTTACATTCATGAAAAAGTAAGATCCAAGAAAGCTCCAGGATACGAGAAAGTGACCGGAAGAATGCTGAAGGAACTGCCAGATAATGCAATTGCACTCATTGCCTCCATTTTTAACGCAATTATGGACAAGGGATATTTCCCTTCTTTCTGGAAAATTGCTAGGATAATCATGGTTCACAAGCCAGGTAAAGCCGAAAATGACGTTAAGTCGTACAGGCCTATCAGTCTCCTACCCACAATCTCAAAGTTGTTTGAGAAGATATTCTTGGAAAAGATGCAGCCAACTATCAGTGCTAAAAACTTAATACCAAGCCACCAATTTGGATTCCGGAAGGAACATTCAACCATAGAGCAAACCCATAGAGTTGCTTCTACAATTATGAGGGCTCTACACGATAAAGCATTCTGCTCTACAGCTTTTCTGGATATCACACAGGCGTTCGACAAAGTTTGGCATGAGGGTCTGCTTCACAAACTACGGAAAGCGCTACCCTATCCTCTCTTTTGTGTCCTACGATCCTATCTAAGTGACAGAAAATTCTTTGTGAGCTATAATGAAGAACGATCAGAACTATATGAAGTGGGCTCTGGAGTACCACAGGGTAGCATATTGGGTCCGGTGCTGTACCTTATCTATACAGCAGATATGCCTATCCCGGAAGACATCATTTTAGCCACATATGCAGATGACACCGCCATTATAGCTATAGATCGATGCTCTCGGATTGCTTCAGAAAAACTGCAAAATGCCCTCGATCAGCTGGCTCCTTGGCTCAATAAGTGGCGTATAAAGGTGAATGAAGCCAAATCTGTCCATGTGACATTTACAACTCGGCGAGATACTTGCCCCCCAGTGGTCCTCAATAACCAACAAATCCCACAAGAAACAACGGTCAAGTATCTCGGGATGCACATGGACAGGAGACTCACATGGCGAAAGCACATAATGGCCAAGAGGGACCAGTTAAAAATTAAAAGCAGGCAGTTGCAGTGGCTCATTGGCCGTAGATCGCAACTGTCCCTGGACGCAAAGCTCATGATATATAAAGCTGTCTTAAAGCCTATATGGACTTATGGTATCCAACTGTGGGGAGCGGCCAGCAGCTCCAACCTGGAAATCATCCAACGTTTCCAGTCTAAGACCCTAAGACTCATCACGAATGCCCCATGGTTTGTCACTAACCATGACATTCATAAGGACTTGAAAATGGCCACAGTGAGAGATGAGATCGTTAGGTTTAGCGAAAAATATCAAAAAAGATTGAATGACCATACCAATCACCTGGCGATCAACCTGCTCGATAATACCGGCGACACAATTAGACTTAGACGCATCAGCTTCCTTGATCTGCCATACCGGAAATGAGCACATATAAAAGAGCCGAGGTTACTCCCGAAAGTAACTAATACCTAAGTCCCTACATTCATCTGATTTGCTTATTGTCCAGGGACAGATTGCAAATAAATAATGAAAGAAAAAAAAAAAAAAAAAAAATTTGCTTTAATATTCAGAGATCTTTAGCGTTAATAATAGGTACGTTCTTTTTGTATTGCCATTTCGCTACCTCTCGAATGTTACGGATGATGTGAGACAATAATTTCGAAAATTACAATGGTTATATTTTGCCGCCTTGGTAGCATATACACTGCCGGCCAAAAGTTTGAGACCATATAGATTTAAGCCAAAAAAAGGAAATATTTTTAAAAATTTAAAGACAAATACAGTAAAAATGTTTATTAATATTATAGTTATAACCTTTAAACATACTTAGTATAGAAAATAAACATAAAAAATTATTCTATAAAAAAAAATGAACTAATTACTCAAACTGTTTTTTCATCAAAAAATCCTCCCTTGCACTTTATTACTTTTTCTACTAGCCTCGGCATTCTACTTATTAATTTATTTATGGTTTCTTGAGAAATTTTGTTCCAGCTTTCTTGTAGTAGTCTCCACAAGTCTGCAAGTGAAGGATTGAAATGAAGCATTTACACTCCTCTCGGACATTCCTATCAAGCTCGTCCCACAAAAGCTCGATTGGATTGAGATCCGGACTTTGCGGTGGCCATTTCATGATTTTTAAAACTCCTTCTGCTTCTTTTTGTAATAAATAATTTTTACATAGCTTGGAAGTATGCTTTGGATCGTTATCTTGCTGGAAAATGAACCCATTGCCAATTAAACTTAAGCCTGATGGTACAGCATTTTTTTCGAGAATTGTTTTATATTCCTCTTTCTTCAAAATTTCATCAATTTTAACCAAATTTCCAATTCCATGGCCTGAGAAACAACCCCAGACCATTATTGAACCACCACCGTGCTTAACAGTTGGCACTACACAATCTGGTAACGTCTTTTCTTCGGTGCTACGCCGAACGTAAATTCGTCGATTTGAGCCAAATACTTGGAATTTTGACTCATCAGTCCAAAGAACTTTTTTAAAATCATCTTCTGTCCAATCTCGATAGAGACAGCCCACTGCATCCTTTTTTTTCTTATTTTGCGGCCTTAGTAAAGGTTTCCGAACGGCAACACGACCAAACAGTTTAGCGTTCCTCAACCGTCTTTTCACTGTGGTAAGCGAAACTGGTTTATTTAAAGATTTGTTCACTTCAGCACGAATTTTTGGTGCTGTTAAGCGTCTATTCCATTTGCTGGTAATAACGACAAACTGATCATCACTAGAAGTAGTAGCTCTCGGTCTTCCTGAACGTGGAAAATCTTGAAAACTACCCGTTTCCTTAAACCGAATAATTGTGCGATGAATACAAGTCTTCGAAAGTTTAAGTTGAGACGCAATTTCACGTTTGGATTTGCCTTCATTATGTAAAGTAACAATGGCAGATCGAGTTTCGATATTTATTTCTTGTACTTTTCCCATTTTTAAAACGTTTTAACTATAGAAACCCCAAGTTAAGACTAAATTAAATTATTCGTACAAAATGGTACATAACTTAAAAAAAAATTTAAAATAACCTGTTTTAGAATGTCTAAATAATAACAAAGAATAGCCAGTGCAAAATTAAAGAAGAATAGAATTAAAGAACAATTAATACGGAGCTACTTTAAATATAACGATGACCCTTCCACTGGCCAGACACCCTGCGATCTTGGATGTTTTTAAACAGAACCCATTAATTCTATTTGTACCTGAGAAACATACCTACAAAAGTCTCTTTAGATGTTCATCAGTAATTCAAAAATTTGTATGGACAACAATTTTTATTTTATTACCGAAACTTTGAATACAATAAGTGATAGCATAAATATATTACAACTGGTCTCAAACTTTTGGCCGGCAGTGTAGATAGGTACTGATTGTTGGTTTGAATTAGGATCAAAATTGGAGAGAGCACACCATTAGGTATGGAAATGAAATTCCTGAATGGAATCACGTGTGCAAGAAGCATTGAAAATAGATTTTGTGACTCTCCCATTTGATTGATAGTTATTTCTTGCTTGTTTTAACTAAACATTAATTTTAACTGCTTAATTTATGAAGATGTTTTTTTTTTAAATTTCTTTTTCATTGAAAGGTATGGTCATAAAATTTTATGGCTACTGAGTGTATCTTACAATGGGTGTATCAATAATCTTGACCAAATAATTTTTTCCTGTACTCATGCATTGTACTTTAAATTTTTATACGGTCATTTTTAATTTTACTTTCTCATAAACACTTAGAATGTTTACTATCTGACCCATTGCTGTTTCACTTGGGTAAACAAATCTAATTTGCCTAAAATATCGTTTTCACGGAACGCTAAAATGACTGAACGGATTGTAATTAGGTAAGTCAGGAGGCTCAAAAAAAATTTTTTTCAAGATTTTTTCCTGAACTTTTGAATTTATTAATATAAAAATTTGTACACATATTTGTATTTGTAAAAATAATAACTTTAAAAGCTGCTATAGCTTGCCTTGAAAAGCTTCGCTTTCAAAAAAGGCATCTTGCGGTGACTACGATATCTCTGAATTGGACCATTTAAAAATAAAAATAAAAACCAAGGGGTTTTGTTAAAGTAATGTAAAATCTTGTAAGTAATTATAATCGAAGGAATAAGCAAAATAAAGTTTTCTGAAAAAATCGATTTTGGTTCAAAATTTTGAGCAAAGATCCTTCGATTATTAATTACTATAAAATATACTTATAAAAAAGCTTGTTGAGATTTCACTTTCAACGCGGTTTTCTTAAAACTGTTGTGTAAAACTGATTTTAAGAACACAGTTTTGAGGAAATCGCGTTTAAAGTTTCAAAAGCACTTTACATAGAGTGAAAACTTGCGTGGAACTTTGAAAATAATTGCCGGTTAGACTTGAAATTATCTGCTCTCTTAAATCGAAATAGTGACTTTTGACTATCAAATAGTGACTATTCACTATTTAGTAGTGAAAAGTATACCACTATTTGAATTTAGTGGTATACTCTGCACTGCAAAAATAGTGAATAGTCACTTTTTCGATTTAAGAGAGTAGGTGTATATTTTTATATATGTGTACATTACGAAAATTATATTTAAAAATTTGATTTTTTCGAAATTTAAACTGTAGGGGAGCGAGTTGCCAAATGCGTACTGGTCACCTAAATCGTACCAGATCTTTTATTTAAAAATTAATGCATTTTGATGTCCCTCGGTAGTAAAAATATGAACTTTTATTTATGTTGATAAAATAGGACCAGAAAGTCATTCGCATGAAGTGTTGTTTTGTGGATGTTAGAAGCACAAAGAAATCAGACAAGTTTAATGTTATTTTTAAACGATTTTAATCGGCTGAATTTAATATAAATTCTCAGTTTCTCGGGTAGTCTTATATATTTTTGAAAACTCGCTATGTTATATTATTTATTTCTCTATTGGCGGAAGTCTTTTCCCTAAATCGTACCACATCATAATTCAATGCTTAAATTGCCAAAAGTGGGAATACATGAAGCTAGTGTAGGATTTTCAAAAGAAGACAAAATATATTATTGCCCTAATTGTATTTCAGTGAAGTAGTGTAATATTACAATTGGTTTTTATGTTGTTTTGTATATTAAACTTAAATTAAACTCAAAATATAGTTTCTCTTTTGATTTTTTTGTATTTTTTTAATTAAAAAACATGAGGTACGCTTTTGGAAATCAGCTGGTACCATTTAGGATACCGGTTGCCTAAATCGTACTGTTTGCATGCTCTTACAAAAATGTCTATATCACAATGATCTATCAATAAATATTTTAAAAAATCATATTAAATTGCAACTTCGATGCAAAACGTAATATTTACTAAAATTCTTACTTAAGAATATGTAAATTGCCTTCGAAATTAAGCGGTACGCATTTGGCAACTCTTCCATATATAATCCCTTAAATATGAAAATAACTGGCATCAGGGGAAAAGTTGTACGAACATATTTTAAACTAATATCTAAATTCTAAATTGAAGACTGGACATCAATAACGGGCTAAGTGCCAAAACTAAAATTGAGTTAGACCCGAAAAAGCAAACTAATGCACCATTGCCAACAACGTAAAGAGCGGGCTAAATGCCATGATCATTAATAGTAACTATTAATGTACTTACTACCTATTAGGTTGATGCAGCGGTCGGGGAACCGGGGTAAATTACCCCAAATGGGGTAAAAATGAAATTTTTGGGGATAATTAGAAAATTTTTTGCCATGGCTATATTATAAACATGATAGTATAGCCGAAGATTGTATTCAAATTGTCCTTAAATCAAAAAGCCCCAATTTTGAAGTTATTGTATCAAACATGAAGCAAGATCATTTATCCAAAATCTGAGGGGGGAAAGTTTTCAATTAGTGTTTCTTTGTTCTAATATGAGAATTTCATTTTGTTTGTCTATTACTTACTACTCTCATACAAGTTTTTTTTCGGGTCAATTAATTCAATAAATAATTTATAATTTAAATGTACATTGATTGTCTCCTTTTCAAAATTAGGGGTAATAACGACTTACTCAAAAATATTTTGGGGGAAATGGCAATAAAGTTCCCCGACCGCTGGGTTAATGTATGTATTAGGTTGTTGGCAATGACACTTACGATTAGCTTGCTTTTTCGGGTCTAACTCATTTTTTTTATTTTTGGCACTTAGCCCGCTATTGATGTCCAGTCTACAATTGATTGTACCCTTATAAAAAAACCACAGCTCATGATTTTTATTTTATACTTGTATACCTGTACGTATAAGTATGAATACATAGTAAAAATAAAGGACAGTACAGTAAAAGCGATACTACAAGGATGCTTTTGTTCTAGTGATTCTGAAACTTTTTTTTTTCTTCATAGTTTTATATGAGAATTAGCATAAAAAATTAAGTAAAATAATTCTTAAAATGAAATAACAAATCTTTAACATAAAAATTAGAAATGGCATATTAATTGAAACTATTTAAATCTGAGTCATTCTTTTGTACAAGTACCTCATACACATACTATATTACTACATATCTAATGCCATAATGCACCTCAAATCAATACTTACTTCATATCCAAAAATACCACGTGAAATATAATTTTGCTACTAATTAACACGCATTCCACTTTGCAAACGTCAACACTCATAAGATTATTATGTTTAAATTTTATACATTAAAAATTTTATTTAAAAACCTCAGTGCGGAAAATGGCTACAATATACAATATTCTACCATAGTCAAGCAAAAAAAAAAATTGGCAAAGCCTCATTCACAATGCAGTTAGAATGATGCAATATGTTTTTCATTGTACATTCTCTGAAATTTCGCCAAAGAAAATCTATTAAATGCTGCTGATTAACTGTAAAATTCGATGAATTCTCAAAGTTTTATTTTTCATAAAAGCATTTACAATCAATCATAAATAAATAAAATCATTTGAGATGTTAAAGTTTTCTTTCATTACTCAATCATTCAACATATCTTAGATATCGCTCTAAAGCGATTGCTGAAACTAATTGTGAATGATATTTATCAATTGATTATTTCATTCTCCGTCGTTTTTCTTTCATCGTTTTGATATAACGGTGCCCGAAACTGTATACTATTGGAATTTTTGCCACGATCAACATACCGTAAATGGATGCTTTGGAATATAACACGATAAAAATTTAAATAATTTTTATTTTCCTCTCCACATTTCATTGTTATATAGCGCTCTTTGTTGAAAATATTTCCAAAACTTTTCAATTGCAATATGTTAATATATTTAATTATATTATTCTTTTGAAAATGTAGGTTGTACTCGTACTAATAAAAATTAAATCGGCTGTATTTTCAGGTACTCTTATTATTAATTTCAACGTAATTTAATCGAATAATTTCGTGAGATATACAATGGGAAGACATTAAATGTTTAAAACTCAAGTAATTCGTTGTAATTTAATCTCAAAGAAATTATCTGTGAATAAATTCAAGTTAAGGACAAATATCATTCTGAAGATGCTTCCAAAATTAAAATTAAAACATACATTTTTAATTTTCTATAGTATGCTTTTTTTAAAAGTACTATGAGTATTAAATGTAACTAAAAAAATTACCAATTTTATTTAAATAATACACAACAAATACCGTTACCAAGTCCGTATAGATCACAGTTTCAAAAAGACTGCACTCAATGAATTTAATTGAATTAATTCAATTTAATAATGGGCGAATAGAGAAGGCGTTTAATTATTATATGCCCTGCTCGAAGCTATAAGAGAAATGATTTGACTACATTTTTTATGGAACAATAGGTTCGTTAGTCTTAGTCTTATTATTCTTCGAATATCATAAAAATTTTCTGCATCTCTCTGTGTTTCTTTCATAAGACAACGCGTATGAATGGGTTTGTTTCACCTTGACGACCCAGTGACCAAGAAAATTGTCTTGGTTTCAGATTTAATGACTTGCATTCGACGATTTTTATACGTTTTAAATTCAAGGATGGATCGTAGAAAAGTTCACAAGTGAATATATTCAAATGTCGTTCTATTACATAGACTATGCTAATATTTCACGTGTTCTGTTTTACATAATATGATTAAAAATATTTTTTAAAAATAATTTTAGCTTTTTAGTTCGTTGAAAATCAACGTGATTTTTGTTTATCTATGACAGAAATAAACTAAATTTTATTTTTGATTTGATAGCTTCCAATATAGCTAATTTTTTTCAAGTTTAAAATGTATGTAATCTATTTCTATACTTATCTCTATATATAAAAGAGTAAACTGACTGACTGTCTAACACGTTGGAGGCTAACCCATTGAAGATAAAAATATTAATTTTTCAAAGTGATATTCCTGAGAGGACCATGGTTCTCGCTAACGAAGAATATTTCAAAATTCTACCTGTAAATAGTTTTCAAAAAGAGAATGGACGGTTTTGTATTTTTTAAGTCTAAAATATTAATTTTCTCAAATTCTATTCTTGCAATTTTCAATCTACTTATAAATGTAGAGAACCTCTACTTTTGTATTTTCCTGACTCATTGATTTTTTTTTTCGTGTTACGATATTACGGGTCTAAGGATATTTCTTCCCTTTATCATTGCGACCAATGAGGTCTATTGTAATGTGACCCTCTGCATTAACTAGGAGAGCATCAGGCTTTTAAAGAAAGCCAGCACCTGCCTAGTGGCTGCCATTGCTATCTCGCCAGGCGTCATATCCATCTTTCCGAGATGCTGCAGTCTTCTTTTGAAGGCTGCCTCACATGGGCACAAAATGTGGTCCGCCGCTTCTGCCGCTTTCGTAATTTAGGGTACCGTGGCCCATATAGAGGCTTGTTAGGAGCCTTACATCCCTATTGCCGAGTGACATTACACATATTAATTAAAGATCCAACTTAATCATCTTGAAAGTCAATTGTTAAATGGAATAAAAACAATATCACCGCTAGGCACGGTGCGTTTAGCGGCATTTATCAAACGACAATAATGTCGGCGCGTAACACTACACCGTGAAAAAAATTCTCTTCGGACAATTAAATCTAAAAATTAAATATTTGATTGGCAATGGGCTATCAAATCATTTTGTTGGCGTAAATGAAATTTAGTTAGAACAGAAGAGATTTTTTTTCTCAGTGTAGCAGAGCGAGTGGCCGACATAACAATTTGAACCTTATGTTTCTACAGATAGTGTTTCAAATTTTTTTGAGTTTTTCGTTAATAGTTCAAAGTTCGGGTTTTACTTAATACTTAGATTTAAATAGATTTTGAAATGTGACGTCACGAAATTTAGTATCCATCCCACCCCCTTGCCCTTAACGTGTGACGTAATTTATGGATGGCCCCTTAAAAGTGTACATTTCAAAAGTAAAGTAGTATTTCTCCATAGGAATAGGCGACCGAATTGCTCGTACCACTAGTCGCGTATGAAGCGAAGCTTCAATAATTTGAATTCAGTTGAATTCAGTTGAATGGATGATTGAATGTGGCGCTCTCAGTTGCTTATAAATAGGCAGCCCATTCGTTCGAGCACATTCCAGAGACTTCGATTGTCGAGTCTATTAAAACTTCCAAGGTCGTTGATTGAAACATTCTCAAATGTTCCATTCTTTTCCATCGCTTTTCGTTGTCTCTGTCTTTGTTCGCTACAATATTATACTTTACAAGCGGCTACAGATTCGTTAAAATTAAAAAATAATAAGTGAATAATTATATTTATTTTTAAAAACACCCTTATATAAAATATGTTTTACCGCACTGAGGAAATAGAATCTGAGTACACTAATAGTATTGATTGAGTTTGTACAGCTCTGTTGTTGATGGAGGGAAAGCACACATGCTCCATTTTTTGAGTGAGACAAAATTTAAGTTTTTTTTTTTAGTACCTACCTACAATTTGGAAAAGTTTTCAGTAGGTAAAGAATTTAAAAAAAAAATTTTTTTTTCATTTAATATGGGTTTAGAGTAACAAAATAAATCTACTGGAAAAAATTATGCGGACTTATTTTTCTAAAGAAAGATTTACTCTTTTTTACCCTCATCACTAAAAAGAAATGTACATCCAATAATAATAAAAGCAAAGAAAAATAAAAATAAAATTCGAACTTATTTTTCCTTTTTCCACGTGGGAAAACTGTTAATTGTCTTAAGATGAATTTAATGCACAATCGTAAAATTTGTCTGTTGCCAAGGCTTTTGGAGCAGCGCATTTACGTTTTGGATGTTTTATTTGGAAGACGAAAATAAACGTGTCATCTCCTTGGATTTGTTAAAGGGATGCGTTTTACGATCGCGTTAAGTGTATAAGGGAAGAAGATAAATGTTTGTTTAGGTATTTATCACGGATGATGGATGGAACATTTTTTGGTCGTCTTGTTATCAATGAAAACCGTTTAAGATATAACGAAACGATAATAAATGAGCAGAACTAATATTCTATTAGTTCTAAAAATACTCGAGATTTTTACAGGGGAAGATATAATATTGCCCTTGTCTCGACTATAACGAAAGGCCTTACCTAAATGATTTCAATGTGTTAAAATTTTATTGATTTTTTTATACAAAATTTTGAAAATAGTTTATTATAAGTGCTCTATAAATGATGTCATGGTAAAAATTATTTGTATATTTTCATACGAAAAATTTCGCCCACTTTTAATCAGAAATTGCGTTATAATTGCAACGATTGCAACAACAATCCCCTCCCCATCTCTCACCAAAGATTGATTCTATTTACTTGAAAAAAATGTTTGATTCTGAAAACATTTTTAATGGTGTAATTACTTGCATTATTTTTTTTTTGTAATCATTTTGGAAAAATATTTTTATTAAAAGCGATCGTGGTTATCTACCTACAGTGTTTTGGAATGCAAGAGCAAAAATACTTGGGTTACTCATAAACTTTGTCGTGAATCATGAGAATCTTATTTAAATGTCTACAAATGCAATAAATTTAGTTTAAAAATAAAATTGTTTAAAGGGAACGAAGGAAAAATTGGACTACATAAAATCAATTTTTACAAGAGGAGTTTTACTTTCGATTAAAAAAAAATCATAGAAAATGTGCAGTTTAAAGGTGGAGGTTGCAGAATAAAGCACTAATCGATATTTTCTTTCTCATATTAAAAAGAATTTTTTCAACGACAAACTATTAGTGTCTTGTATTTGTTAGATAGCATATTCTTTGTTATGAGGAGCTTTTTAGTAATTATTTCCTTTTAGTACTGAATTATTCATGCTATAATAAGAACATTTTAGTACTAGCTTCTTCATTAAAATACATTAAAATATAATTACGGGATATGAGAATATTTTATTGATTTGCCAAGAAAATTAAATTTGCATGAGCTTAAATTTTATTACATAAAAATGTGTTCATAATTTTACTTCTGACTCTTTTCATAGTATATTACGAGTTACTTATCAAACTCTAAAAGATACAGAAGAAATGAAAGTAATATGCGCTACAAAGATAAGAGAATGTAAATTTGATGTTTAATGAAACTTGCAAAATAATTAATTTTATCGTTTTCATTTTTTTTAAGTCGCTTTAACGTCCAAGGTCATATCACGACTGTCTAATCACAAAGAATTTCTGTTGGTCAATTATATCTTAGGTCTCAGATCTTAATTCTAGGATTCAACGGGGATCGAACCCAGAACCACTTGACGCATGAAGCGGAGAGAGTAATTGCTCTAACCATAGCGCCAACAGATGGTTCGTTTTCATTTATAATAATATTTGACAGAACCACTTAAAAATTTCGTAGTACCCAAAAATTCCGTGGCATATTGGTTGGAAATCACTGGATTAGTGTGTTCCTCCAGCTATCCCTTTAGCATTCCTGATTGCTTTGTTATACTCCGTCAGGGCCCGGGCATAGCTGTCCCAGTCCCCTGTTCTCTTCGCCACATTGAAGAGGAATCGAGTCCGTCTCCGCATTTTCTCTAATGTAGAACTCCACCACGTCGCTTCTTTCCTGTGACAGTTCTCCAGATAGGATGTTATAATGGTTTCCTCCAGGTTTTTTGAGACATGTTCCAGTACAAGAGGGCTCTCACCTCAGTATCCAGTTGTCTGGCCCTTGAAGCTAGTGCCCTCCTCTAACCGACCTAGTCAGTTTTACGTGGATTCCGGTATGTGGTCTTTGCTTACCCAGAACCTGGAAGTTCCTGCATCACATACCTATGGTCTGAATGACTAATCTCATCCGACACATACCATCCTCTTACTTCTTTCCTAATAAGGGGAGTTACTAGTATGATATCAATCACCACTCTCCTCCTTTTATTAAGAAAAGTGGGTTCATCTCCTTGATTTAGAATTATTAGGCCTTTCGATCCAATAAATTCCAGTAGGTGCTCACCCCTTTTGTTGTTGTTGGTACTACCCCAAACCTCATGATGTGAGTTCGCGGATTAGTGTGTTAATAACTTTGTTCGTTCAGCAGTTCTGAATTAATTTTGACCTAAGAAATCCAATTCTAGAACCATATATTAGCTTTGCTTTCTTAGGACTAGGGCATCACTCTATTTGACTTGATGTTTAAATTATCTGACTTAAGTTTCAAGCTACTTGACTTATATTTGGTTTAAAATCAAGTCAAATTTAAGACAAATGTTAAGATAAAAATACCAAGTCTAGTCAAGCATTGAATTTATTTAGTAGCCAAAAAAAGAGTAACTAATAAGTAACTATAACTACAAGTTTTATATCATTACTATCGAAAGCAAGAAGATAGAATTTTAGTAGAAAATATTAATCAAAGAAATCAAATTCTGGAAAAATATTTTGGAAAATGTATTGACGCCTATTGAACTTATTAGAAGCCGAGGTCGATAACTTATGATATCAACTTCGCAATCATAGTTGTCATAGCGTTGGAATATTCTAGATATTGTCTATAGTTCCCAAACTTTTCAAAAATCGCTTAAATTGTAAGTATCATAGTTATTAATGAACATCAAATATGAAAAACAAAGACAAAAATTATAGATGAAAACTATAGCACATAGAGCGGCAATTTAGCTCTTATGCCACTAAATGGATTTAGTCACTAGTTAATACATAACACTTTTTATTTTTAAGTTATTATTCAGTTTTGTCCTTGCAACCATTTTGAATTAGTGAAAAAGAATTCAGTTTACAGATTCAAGTCAAGTAGTTCAGCATATTTTATACTTGACGTTTTCACTTGTAAATGAAATAACTTCCAAAGTTAATGCTTGACTTAATTTGACATATAAATATTTGTATTTAATTTTATTTCAAGTTTTAGGTGAAGTAGCTTTAAAATCAAGTTAACTAATAAGTCCCTCATTCAGTTGGTTCCTAATTATAAACTTAGGTTCTTGACTTTATAAAAAAAAAATTTTGGTGGGTGGGCAACCGAAAAACTTTTCTTGAAAACGATGGACAATCGACTGGTGTATTTCTTTTTTACATATACGCAATTGGAGGTTTCATTTCTGCAAATTATCAACTATTTATAACACCCTGTATATATTTTAACAATGGAAAATTTAAAATATATTTTTTAAATTTATTTAATTTTGGTGGGTGGACAAACAAAATTTCTCATGGGCAAACGACAAATAGTGGGCAATCGATTGGTGTGTGTTTTTTTTTTTTTTTTTTTTTTTTTTGAAATTTTGAGGTGCCGGTATGCCAGGTGGCAGTTGGGGGTGCCAACTACACATTTTTTTTTTCTTTTTAAAATAATTTTTCCTACAAATTTACTGGACAAACGAATAAGATATAATTTTTTTAAAAATTCCCATTTTCCAACTTCACCGAGCTGAAAAACTGGTGGATAAACCAAGCTTTCATGATAGCATTATTATCTTCGATTATATCATTATTATCTTTATACCCTACTCTATGTATTTTGCAAATATTATGCATAATAGATCAAGATTACCACATGCGATGGTGCTTGTTGCATTACATCTGGCTATTAAAAATTGGATAACTTCTCAAAAAAAAAAAAAAAATCTGTATAACTACCGCAAAATTTCAAAAATTTTATTTTAATTGATGTTCACTTTTACTGTTTGTTAATGTTAAATGGAAACGACCTCATAAAACATCTTCATTTATAAATGCCAATAGTGAAACATGAAATATCCGTAAACATTTCCTCTTTTTAGAAAAATCGTTAATACCTATAAGAATTTACCTAATATCTAACAAACATTAAATCTTTTATTAGTTGTTTTTTAATAAAAATTTCAATGACTAGTTCCGTTCATGTTTTAAAAAACGTATCTTCAAGTTTGTCATTACAAGTCCAAATATGGCTTTAATTAGATGCCACGCGCCTCGCATTAAAAGAAAAAAAGATGAGATATATATCCGTACCTAATGACTCAATTTCTTTTTCAAGCATACTGTTAACATCCCGAAATTCCTCATCAAATTTTTAGATAGATTTTTTTTTTTCTTCGTCTCCCTTTTTTCTTGTATGTTATTTTATTTTGGATGATGCGACTAAGAAAATGTTTTTCAAGTTATTTTTGTGAGGCTCTGGCAACGCAATGCATATTTCAAGTTAAAAATAACCCCCGTTGGCTATCTACTATTATATGGACCCGTGTGCTTTTCTTTATGTTAAATGCATGTGTATGTGTTCGTCGATAAGATGCGTTTCTCAAACATTGATTATCTTTTAGATTCCACGATTTTTTTTCAAACTCATTTTTTTGAATAAATTTGCTTAAAAAGATTTGGTACAGTGGCTAAGAGATTATATGACAGAATATGCAATTTCTTATTGCACTTTCACAATATGAAGTATTTGAATACGAATTACCTTAAATATTTTACTGAGAAATTCTTTATGGTATAAGGTATCAAAAAGACCACGAATTGCACCTCCAATTTATTTTTCAAAGTGAAACTTCTTTAAGTAAATTTAAAAATATTATGAGTTACACATGACGACCCATATGATTAAGAAATTTGGCATCTACTGATCAAAAATAATTTTTCACTAATTTAAATTTATAATTTAAACATGATACTTATTACATTTAAATGTGTAACATTTGAAAAATCAAAATTGAACATAGGTATTGTTAGCATGCTAACAATTTTATAAAAAAATTTTTTGGAAAAGAAACATGTTATACACAAAAAAATGTACTCAAATAACTACATGTTTAGACGAATTCACCCCCCCCCCCTTCCCCGCCTACCAGATCATAACAAAATATCACCTCCTTCCTGTAAAAGTTCTGTAAGTAGTTCTGTAAATTTTTACTTCACATTGGATGCTCTAATACAAAATGTCTGTTCCAGATGAAAACAAAACCGTACAGTTACGATACAAGTATTGCGCAATGTACAGTTATGACAACCTTTTTTGAATATTGCGCATCAATTATACCGTAAATGTACGGTTTTATTTTCATTTCGATCATACCTAATTTCAAGAACTGCCGCATAGAACTGCTCCTATTCTGCACTCACATTTGATCCTTTAAAAAATCAGATTAGTAGACTCCATACTCTGCGGCAATAGAAACTTTTAGGATATTAAAATATTGACTATAGAAAAATTGGAGACAGCAAATTTTATTAGCTAATGTTTTTATTAAGCACCAAAACGCTGTCATTTTTAAGTTAATAAATTCTAAAATGTTAAATTATAATAAAATGATTAACAACAATCTTAATCTATGTAATTGTAAAATAACATTAAAAAATTAACCCATAAAATCAAAGTTTTTGAAACTCTAGAATGCATTGTCATCGACAACGAATCTATCTGCTAAATTTCAGCTCAATCCGATCACGGAAAATGGGTTAATTTGCCGTCGCCAGTTTTGCGAATAAAACAGTCAAGTTAAAATAGAGAGAGTAAAAAAAAGATATAATCGAAAGAAATTTCACTTCTTACTTTAGTAGGTACACTAACATAATTGCAACAATATTTTCCTTTGGTAAAGTTAAAAATCAAAATTAGGTTTAAAATTCAATTGTTATTCATTCTTATTCTATTGAAATGATTTTTTTAAGACAAAATAATTTAGGTCGAAAGTTTTTTTTTTCATATTTGTAACCGTATACAACCAAAAGAAGTGTCACTTCTTTCGCGGGGTCACTGAATACTGTGATACCCGCATCAATTTTATCATTGATTCTTCCCGTTCTTGTGGTCGACTTAAAAATTCACATTACATCTTAAGTTCAGTGCTTTTTATAACTTACTAGTGGACTCGACAGACGTTGTCCTGTAAATACGTCTTAAATACAAATATTTCCAAACTTTTTTAAATAAACCGTAACAATTTGGACCGTTTTGATGAACCAAAAAGTAACAAATGGAAAGAAAATTTTCCTGAATCTGATCTGAGCGCTACCTACCGAAAAAAAAAGAAAAAAATTTTAAAAAAATTGGCTGTTTGTAAAGTCGGTTTACGGACGATAGTTTTACGTGATAACGTCATAAAGAACACGTAATTGATGAAAAATTGCGGACTTTTATAAATTGAATTACTATCACTGAATTATCATTATTTTGTATAATACAAAGGAGCTAATTGAAAATTAACAATTTTTTAAAAATGAAATCAGACTGAAAATTATGAAGGAAATCAATTAAATCTTATTACCCTAAGTAAATTGTAAAAGAAAAACACAAAACACGTTAATAAAAAATTAAACTTTGCTGGCTTTGGACTTAATTATTATATTAATTCACAAATACTATTCACTAAAATTTACAACACAAATTATAAATTAAAGTAAAAATAAATTGATAAATGAATCAGTACGAAATTGTCCTCGAAGACACTTCAATTTGATCCACTGATGACGAACGCATGGCGTTTCAAATACGTATCTGGAGATACAAAAGTAACAGTTTGGATTTTTCGTTTTGTGATTTTTACATTTATTTTTACTTTAATTTATAATTTGTGTTATGAATTTTAGTGAATAGTGTTTGTGAAATATAACAAAACACGTTGTCTAGGATTCAACAATAGTATCGTGCCTCTCTATCACTTGTATCGCGTTCTCGCTTGTACGCACAGGCTCAAATGGAACGTGACAAAATGGACGATCTTTTTCAGACTGGCTGTCGTAGTTCATCAATTTATAAGCATCTAAGTAATTGCTAATCAAAACCATTATTGAATTAAAAAAAAATTTAAAAAAGGTAAATCTAAACCATTCTCGAATCCACTTGAATACACACAAAAATTTTCATCAAAGTCGGTCCAGCCGTTTAGTAGGAGTTTAATTACAAACATACGCACAGAATATTTTTATATATAAAGATTTAATTTTGAAACATCTTGTATAAGAATAATTTCTTCTTCTACTAAAGTAGAAATTGAAAAAAAAAATCTCTCAATGAAGAGATCGTTAACTTAAGTCTCTTGTATGTTAATAACTAAAAACAAAGTATTTTATTTTCTCTTTTAAATATCAAACAAAGAAAAAAAATCCGTAATTGTAAAACATAAAATTTTTATTGATTTAAGTAAGTTCGAGAACTAGTTTTTTTTTCAAAACGTGGCTTTGTTTGTTTATTTGGGAAGTGAAACGAATGTTTACTGTCGTTATGTCTAATTTAAGTGCGTCGTCTTTGGCTTTGAGATTCCTCTCATCGTCTTATTTTATTCGTGAATCTTGTGACAAGATCCCACTGCTTATGTGCAGCATCATTTCGAGAACTATAGTCGAAACATTTCGAGATCCACAATTTCTCATATAGTTGCATTTCAAACTTCATCGGTCGCGCTTTTATAATATTCGTCGCGATTTGACTCTAAAATCAATTATGCCTCTGTCTGCATATTTTTGAATAGTTAATCAGAAATTTTGTATTATACTTGCTAATTGTGGTTGTTAATATGCTAATAATACGTTCAAATAATTAGTTTAGCACGTGCGGGAATTTTAACAAGATATGATTTTGTTGTATTTTTTAAGAAAAATTTGTCGAATCTATGTGTTATATATGACTGTTTCCTTAATAGTCATGGTATTGTTATAAAAACTAAATTGGTTCACATCAAATAATTACATTAAATTTTATTTTAGAACAATTTAAAATTAGGTTTGTATTTGTTCTTTATTTAAACTAAACTTGCTGAAATCTGATTTAAAATTTAGTTTGTGATGCAGTTATAATCAGTTTTAAGTGCAAAGTGTGGTTTTAATATACGATAAATTCTATATTTAAAATATTTAAAACGGAAATTTTATAATCTTTACGTTAAATATTTTAAACCTGGTTGTTTATATATTTTTAGTTTGAAATCATTTTTTTTTAAAAATTGATTAAACTTGAAAAAATTTGTGCTTATTGACCATGAAGCTACGTGTCGTTTGTGTCACTATAATGATTTCCTTTCATTATAAAATTAAAGTTAAATAAGTCAAAATTCGTAAAAATAAATTTTATCTACCCAGAGAGTTGTTACAATTGTATTATTGTGGGTCAGTGACTTTTGTCTATCAAGTAGGAGTACACTTTTTCTATGAAAATAAAGAAATTTGCCACTTATCATATTACTGTTGTGCTAAATTTTTCCAGTGGGAAAAATCCGAAATTCCACTGGGAAGTAATTTTAATTAAATATGGACGCTACAAATTGGTCTCATTCTTTAAATTAGTGTCGTTCTCAAATAAAAGCTGTAGGATTTATAAAATTTTGGGCACAAACAGAAAAATATGATGCCATTTCTAATATAAACCTCTAATGTCATTCTATCTCTATCTATCCATCTATATAAAAACTAATGTATGTATGTCTGTCTGTCCTTTACGCATTCCTAAACTGTTCAACCGATTTCGATGAAACTTTGAGTAGCTGTTGCCCGGACCCTAGGGAAGGTTTGTCCCTATTTTGACTTTCAGCGCAACCCCTACATGGGGAAATTGGGAGTGAAAGTCATTTAGATATACGCATTTGTTTGCCTCACATTACCCCTAATTCGTTGTCGTAATCTTGACACGACGTTTAAGTTAAATAGCTGTTTTACTCATCAAGGGTGTCCCAAAAGGGATGAAAAATAGGGTGTTCAAATAGGATGAAAAAAGTGGGTGTCTGAAAAGGTGTAAAAATGTGAGCGTTCCAAAAGGAGTGAAAGAGAGGGTGTCTCAAAAGAAGTGAAAAAAAAATTAGAGCCCTAAAAAGGGAAAACAATTATAGGTGTCCCAAAAGAAGTGAAAAATAGAGTGTACCAAAAAAGATTGAAAAATGTAAAATTCTGTCATTGATTTGCGCTTCTCTCATCTAAGGAAAGGGTGATGAATAAACGTAATTTTTCATTTAATAATAGTTTATAAGACTATAATATCTACTATATCTTGAAATAGTGGATGGTTCTGTAGGGTGAATAATTTTTTGTAGCATAAACTACGGGACGAAGTTCAATGAAATGTTATTAAAGATATCATCGATCTTAAGATAACACATTGCCAATCAATTGTCCAAAAAAAGGGATGGTTCCTGTAGGATTGCGGTTGGGGAACCGGGGTAAATTACCCCAAATGGGGTAAAAATGAAGTTTTTGGGAGTAATAAGAAAATTTTTTCTTTTTAATTCTCCAAAATCTAAATAGGGAAAGTTTTCAATAGGTACTTAATTTTTGTTTGTTCCAATATGCGAATTTTATTTTGTGTATTTCATACTTATTACTTTCATGAGACTTTTTTCGTGTCAATTAATTCAATAAATAATGCTTAAAGGCCCTAGAGGTATAAGTATGGTGAATTTGCCCCCGGAAAATATTTAAATGATATTTGGAGGGTTTGTACGTATTAATGAAATAATAAGATCCTGAAAGTTTCAGATCCCGAACACTTTTAAGAAAAAGTAAAATTTGTAAAAATAAAAATAAATACATCGATTGTCTCCTTTTCTAAATAAGGGGCTAATATCGACTTATGCAAACTTATTTTGGGGTAATGGTAAAAAAAGTTCACCGACTACTACTGTAGGATAACTATTAAATGTTCTTTAATCCTAAAACAGCTGAACGCTTTCTAATGATATTTGGTATAAAAGACTCTCAAGTCTTAAAGGATAAGAAGTGCTATTACTGCTATTTATTCTCAAAAATGTATAGAATCTATTGGATAGCTAATATCTCTTACTAAAAAATAGTTGAACAGATATTAAGGCCTTGAAATAAATTTTTATCATTTTCTGTCAAAATGGCTGAATTTCTATATTTGGGTTGAAAGTTTCTATTAATCATTTAGTTTAATTTAGAAACGCTCATCGAAATGAGCGGGTATCAGCTAGTCTAAAATAAAATATTTTAACAACTATTTTTACTGTACTTAACTGCAGTTTAATTTAAAAAAAAATCGTACATAGTAACAATAAGGATTTGCTAGTTGGTTTGATTCTAAATTTGACTTGACATCAAGTCAAACTCGAGTCAAATATTTAAATGTCAAATCAAGTCAAGTATTGACTTCACAGGTTATTTCATTTACTACACAAAATTTCAAGCACAATTCATTTAAAAATCGTCAGCTACTTAATTTTATTTAAGTAACCACGATTGCTTTATGAGGGACATTTCGTCGGGACGAATCGTCCAAAAAAAAAAAAAAAATAGAATCGTCCGCGGTTTAAAGGCATGTAATCCCGATTTCTAGATTATTAGTAAAGAATTTTATTTCAAATTGGATTTTGTGACAATTTTGTAGATATAGTGGCAAAAGATTTGGTCTCAGTTTCAATTATTGTTACAGCTCTCTGGTGGACATAATTTTTTCATTTTCTCATCAATATTTTCTCCTAGGATATTGAATAGGATCATAACTTTTAATAAATTTATAGAATTAATAATATCTCAGGCATTGTTTTGTAATAATTTCTTTCAATTTCCGTACATAATATGTATGTAAAATTTTTATGTGACCCACTTATTGCTTATATTTTTAAATAAAAATATGGCTCAATTAATCTTATTAAATTTATCTAGTCTTACAGATTTATCATAATCTTAGTAGATATTTGCAATAATCATTTGGATCAATATCAATACGATCACATGTGAAATATAATAGCTATTAATAGATTGCTTCTTTTCATCATATAATATTTATAGAGATAATTGTTTCAATGACTTCAAAGTTGTTCTTACAAATCTCTCAAAAATTGATACCAGAGCTTCGATATTATTATTAACTTTTGGCTCTCAACCTCGATTTGTTACGTTCAGCTTCCAATCGTAAGGCCAAGGCTCTATGTTTCGACTAAGAAATTTCTGGCTTGGTTTCATTGATGCATTCATTTTGTGGATATATACTTCATATAGACAGTATGGGTGTTTTTATTGAAACTTGGAAAAAATATAAAGTATATTTATTTGCTTAGAAACTGTGACGACATAGCTCAAGTGTTTAAAAAAAAGATTTTAAATCTTATCCATTTACTCGTAAGGATCGAATCGGTTCGATTGAATTGAAAATATTTAAAACACGTGGATCTATGTTTAAATATTTTTTTTTCGTTGGTAAATGACTCATCCGGGGCGCTTTTGAGAGATTTATTAAACACTTTTTTTTTCGTTTACAAGACATTTTTTGGCGGATACTCAAAACGTACTTTTTGTGTATATATTCTAATGTTAATAGCCTCTTTGGTCTTGCGTTCTTTGTCTGCCGCTTTTGATTTCCACAGCTTTCGTCGTCTTTTCGATTAAAATTAGATAAGTCGATTAAGCAGTCATTCCCAGTTTTTCATTTGGTTCATTATTATATATATGTTCATAATAAACCTATTAAATAGGTCAAGAAAAAAATTTTGACCCCCCCTCTCCTTTAAATTTTGTATTTTTACGTTTCAAGAGGTGTTTTTATTCTCGGGCAATATTCATCGAAATTTTCCTTTGAAATTTAAAAAATCCTCTAATTAAACTGGTAATGTCGTCCCCCCTCCCCATTTTCAGATTGATCGAGTAACCCATACGGTACTAAAATTTTTTTTTTATTTTTCCGATTTTTTTATGCTTAATACTTTACAGTTTTCACGTTTAAACATTAATACCATAATAAATAATAGGAATCATAAAATGATGAACCTATAGGTATGTTCCAGATCGAAATATTAATGTACATTGTGCAGTACAAGCCAGGCGCAATATATTGGGTTGTTCGGAAAGTAATTTTTTTTTTTGGGAAATGAAAGACAATTTTCTTATAATGAAAAATATTTTATTAATCTAAATATAGTCCATTTTGGTCAAATGGCAAAGGCTGTGGGACCAAGATGGCGAAAATATATTTTAATACAATACTTATTCATTATACGAAAATCGTCTCTCATTTTTCCCAAAAAGAAAAAAACGAAATTACTTTCCGAACAACCTTATAAAAAACTAACCATAATCTTACATTGCCTGTGACGTACAATAAACGGTTTTATTTTCATCTGAAACAAACCTTATATGTGTAATATTTGCAGTAGTTTTTAATCATAAAAATCAACAATTGTACACTAAAATAATTAAAAGTTTAAAAAGTAAATTATTGATTTTATTTGATTTTCGATGGCCTTGAAAAGCATAAAAAACTAAGCCCAGTAGGTGGAAAACGATTTAACTTCATTTTTCTTGAGTGCTTAGAAAATTATTACCTCGACTACATAAATTTTAATGTTCCACAAACATAAATCACTTTTATGGATTTGAAGAAAGACAAACCGAGTTTTCTTTTCTTGCGAGCAAGAAAAGTGATTTATTCGTACCTTAGTACATGGGAATTATTTATTAGAGAAACATCATATTGATAAAATCAATTATTTAATACAATAGAAGATATTGTTCTCATTGAAATACTTTACAGTTACATGATTTATAGTTTTTTCAAGACAATTAACAACAATTAAATTAATACTTTAATTACGTGTGAATTATTTTCAAGTTTAGGTACTTACATATGCTGTACACGCATAGAACTGAGATATCTTTAAACTCGAATTTTTTATATAGCCTAGGAACCCACTGCATGATTGCTATACCCATAACGTAGTTTAATCATTTATACAGGGTGTACCAGCTAGACCGGCCATTAGAAGTTTCCGGAGAACCTGAAATAATAGAAATCTAAAAATTGGGACTAAAACCTAACTGCATTGGAGCTACCTTCCTAAAATATTTTTAGTTTTCTGGCACTTCCGGTTATACCGGAAGTCTACACTAAAATCGTTATTTCAAATGGCATGCCCTATTTTTCTTTACATTACTCGATTGAGTTAATAATTCTGAGCATCTTTCATAATAACAAGATCTCATCTAATCCTTAAGGTTTTCGAGAAAAAATACTTTTTTTGAAAATTTCGCAGCAAACGGACATCTTCTAAAAGGTCCATAACTCCCACAATAATTTGTGTTGGAAGCTCGACATAGGCTCGTTTGAGAGCTCAAAGATGCTGTTACACTCGAGAATATCAAAAACAATCAAATTTTGTTACTAAGTATCTCCAAGTGCATCGTAAAGTAACACGTGCTTAATTGTGCAAAATTTCAATTTTTTTAAATGGCACTACCTAATTTTATTTGCCTTTTTTGGTTCTTCTTAAAATTCCCCACATTTTCATAATTCATATCCCTATAGCCAAGTGTGAGGATTTTCGAGTTATCGTGGAAAATATGAAAATTCAACGTTACATCTGTAATTTATACTGCGTAGCCGAGCTTTATGCTGTAGTTGGCTATGTCTTCAGGTAGGTTTGATTAATAACACTGTGTATGAAACATAGAGGGAGATAGATCTTTAGGCGAACTTAGCTCTTTATCCACTGAATCAAGCGATAACGAATCAAACCTACCTGAAGACATAGCCAACTACAGCATAAAGCTCGGCTAATCTGATAAATTAATGATTAAACTACGTTATGGGTGTAGTAATCATGCAGTGGGCTCCTACCTAATAGTAAAATATCAAGATATGTTTATTAAATTTTCTCGATAGACGAATTACTTATATTAGGCAGAGAGAATACTAAGAGAGGCAGATCGCATGAATACACGTGCTGCCATCTATTCCGACTAGGAGTGTTTGGAACTATTCCTTAGTCAGTTTGTGTTCCTTTCTCCACCGTTCTACACTCGGAACGTCTGCCATAGAAAAGGTTCTCTCTGTCCAAAACATACTCGAGACGCTTTTCTTCTCTCTCATGAGCATAGATAAGTAGTATGTTTTGACAGAAAGAACCTTCTTTATGGCAGACGTTCCGAGTGTAAAACGGTGGAAAAAGGAACACAAACTGACTAAGGAATAGTTCCAAACACTCGTAATCGGAGTAGATGGCAGCACGTGTATTCATGCGATTTGGCTCTCTCAGTCTTCTCTCTGTATTAAGATAATATAATATAATTAATATAATATAATATTATATACAGTAACGTGATTTGAAAAATCTGTATCGAGTTCCACGTTTTGGATTCTTTTATTCTTTGGAAATGTAGGTAATAGTCGTTAAATAAAAACCGCATTTTCATTAAATAATTACAAAGAGCACAATTTTAATCCCACTTTTTGCTTAAATCGCGTTAACATTAAAATAAGCTACCACTGTTACTACAAGTGACATGTCTAGTAAAAATAAGTTTTGTCAATTACTCAGTACTTAAATTACATACTGCATTTTAAACGCCAACATTTATATTTTACTCAAAACGTAAAAATCGCTACTATTCTAATTATTGCTATTTATTTTAATTTTTATAATAATGAAAATGGATTGCAATTTTATTTTTTTATATTTAACTATGCGCGGACCTCCTGACGTTGTTCAGGGGCCCCCAAATCAATTTTAATTTATTGCGGACACTCTGAATGATACTGGGGGTTCGTAGCAGTAGCGGACTAAGACTAAAGCTTCAGCTCTAACGTATAGTATTTTTTACTACCATAGTGTTGTAACTATATGTAGCTGTTACAACTGCTGAGTGTTGTACAATTATACAAATTTTGGCGTTTCCGTTACTGATGCGCATGTGCCGCGTACAACATAACCAATAATTTTGACAAATAAATGCAAGTGTCAAAAATTGCTTGCGGACACTCTGAATGATACTGGGGGTCCGTAGCAGTGGCGGACTAAGACTAAAGCGAGCCCTAGGCAACGTTGTAATTCCGGGCCTATTTTTCAGTCATGACATATACTTTACGTTTGGTAGTTTGGTTTTAAAGCATATAGTATGTAGTTCTATTTAATTATCGGATTCCAAGAAAAAAAAGGAAAAAATAATATAATGTACTTAGGGATACTGCTGTATTTAGGGATACATCTTTTTATCGAAGAGCCTTGTTTGAAGCATCTATTCTCTCTAAAATCCTTTTCCATATAGTAAAGTAACAGCACATACACAAATGTATCAAGTTTTTTATGTAAATCGGCAGCTTGAGGAACTTGTTAATGGTCGACTTGGCATCAACGATTCGGCATAATTTGGATACGTTTCAGCAATAATTATGAATATCACGTTTTTCTATTAAATAAAATTAGAAATAAATCCTTAAAATTAAAAACCTAATTTTCGGGCCTCAAAAATTACGGTCTCTAGGCACGTGCCTAGGTTGCCTAAGCCTTAGTCCGCCCCTGGTCCGTAGGGACTACTTTGGGAACCACTGCTTTAGAGAAACAACAAAAACATGACAAAACAGTAATACAGCAGAGATAATAGAAGGAAAAGACGGAATAGGCAGAGAGGCCTTAATAGTGATGAAATGCGAACTTTGAACAATCTGAAAATAATGGCGACACTTTAATTCACCCAACTATTGGTTTTTATTACAAGCACACGTATTTGTGATACAGTTATTCTCTATTTTATTAAGAACCATCAAATTAACTTTAACGATACGGAAGTCGTTGATATTCTTTGTATTTAGGTACAATTCGGATAACTCTTGATTGCGTACTTTATCGGAACAAACTAGTCAATCTGCGGATTAGGTGATAAAGTGCGCATTTAAGCGGCTTTCTAGTTTTAGTGGTAAAATAAACAACCAGGTTTTATATTATAGACGTAATATCCTACTTTCAAAATCAACCATTTATTCATATCAGTTGATGTTGGCTATTTCAAGTTAAAAAGGAAATTGGGACAAGTTTGTTAACGTAAAAAAATGGAACTTTTTAATGTTAAATCGCGTTTTTTCATGTTGTGATTGATATATGAGAAGTTCGACAGAAATATTTTGCTGATAAACTGATCGATTATTTTGCTTATGGTTGATAATCGTTTTAAATAGCCGAGTAAAAATGCTGTTCTTGCAGCAGGAAGAACGGATTTTTTTTTTTGCTTCGATTACACTTTATTATTACAATCGCAACTTTATCAATTTAAAAATTTATTATTGGACGCGAACCGTGATAACATTCAATATTAGTATAATATTTTCTATTAGCAGTTTGATTTAAAAGAAAATTAACTTTAATAGTTATTGTGTGTGTGTGTGATTTTGACCGATTTTTTCTTTTGGAGATATTTTATTGGATTTTGTATGTCGATAGGTTTTCGTGTATGAATTTGCGTGTTTTTCAATGAAAATGGGGAAAAAACGTAAATTCAATCGCTTTGTCAAATGGATAAAAAGGTATTTCACTTGGTTTTTTTGATTTGATCGAGTTTTGCGTGTGATTTTTTTGAAAATAGCGTTTTATATTTGATGTACCAAAGATTTTATTTGAAATAAAAACGAAGACAAATTGGACAACAATTTTATAGAAAAGAAAATTTTTTTTGATTCTTTGAGAAAATAATTAATTTATTCAATATATTCTTTAAAAAAATCAATGAAGACATTTAAAAAATGGCTTTCGATTTAAGGATATAAGTACTAAAGATTGTTGACCAATTTAAGTTGTGTTGATTTTCTAATATTAGCTTTTTGTGTATCTACTAATTAATCATTAATAGTTTGATCATTTTTTTTTTAAATATAGTGAAATCGTGGTAATATCAGGCGCGTCTAATGATTGGAAAGTAGCACCGTAAGTTTCAGATCAAAATCATTTTTTTTTTAATTGGAAATTGTATCTTCTGGGCTTTCAAACCAATTCATTTCATGTTAGGCTTTTTAGGAGCTTTGTTCGTATAGTTTAGAATTAATGCAAGACTGCTTTACGAACACAGCTTTCAAGAATTTTAAAAAATTAAGCTTTAATCTTTTAAACTTCACACAAACATTTTAAGGTGGGTTTTCTCGAAAATAGATCTTATCTTTAATGATCAATTATTTCAATCAATTATTATTATTGTGAATAAGTCCATAGCTAAGTCCAAATTTATCATTTTTGAAAAAACGATTTTTCAAGTTTTACTGAATATCAGGAATTAGTTACAGACATTTATTTAAATGCTTATATTTTATATTATACAGTGCAACCTCTATATAACAAATCGGGTCGGAACAAGTAAATATTCGTTATATCGAGGTTAATAATTCGTTAAACTGAGATTTGTTATATTGAGGTTAGGTTGGTATAAAATTTGTTATAAAGAGGTAAAAATAGTTTTATTAACCTAAACGTGACGTACTCATATTGTTATAGCGAACAACTTCTACTAATAAATGATAACACATTTTTTTGAAATTACTGTAGGAATTTTCTATTTAAAAACAGCTAGGTAACAACATTTTTTCCTCAAGTTAATATTCCAAAATTAAATGTAGTAAAAATCTGTAAAACCTGTCGCGACATGAACCACATAATATGGAATTAAAGGTCATATATTGGCGGAAACGTTATATAAAGGTTTTGGGGTGATCAGATTCGTTAATTAGAGGTATTTACAGTTTTCTTTTGATATTTAAAAATTCGTTATAAAGAGGTTGTTCGCAATGTAAAGGTTTATTTTACACTGACTCTTAAAGAGTATTATGTTTTACGTTAATACTCTCGTTTAAAGGATATTACGAAGTCTTTGTTAAATCGAAGAAGTCGTTATATTGAGGTACGTTATATTAAGGTTGCACTGTACATCTGTTTATGAAATTAAATGGCAAGAAATATGTTTCATCAATTTATAACTAATATAGATAGTTAATGGCGCATGCAATTCAATTTCGACAACTTTGGACTTAGCTTACTATACACAATCGACACAGATTTAGTCGTTTCAAGGAAAACTCATCTTTAGAGATTTTTCTGTGATTCTACATAATTTCTTTGAAATAATCACATTTTGTTTAATAGCTAGCTATTATATCAGCTAATTAAAAGAAATGTATTCATCTGCCAGTTTTTTTCATCTTTTATTTCAAAATTTATGATAACTTGAAATATTTTTGTATTTTTTCTAAGAAAAATTAAGTTAAAATTTACTTAAAATACTTAATACATTTTCCGAAGCTATAAAAGAGCGTTTTATTAGACGGTTTTTAAAATTTTGTATTTTGCCGTTGCTTATATTCAGCATAGAAAACCCACGATTTACTTAGAGTAGGGCTTTTCAATAGTTTTAGGAACCCTTAGAGCTCATCGTTTTATTGAAAGAACTTCATGTTGAAGCCAAAGTGAAAAGCCAACGTACTAAAGCATGGGTCGGCAACCAGCAAGATATTCGCCAATTCGAATTTGCGAGTACATTTATCTGTGTAGGCCGGTGTCAATTCGCGGGGAGTTTCCTGAATTGCGGGATTCCTACGTTAAAATGGCGGGGATTGTACAATATGAGATTTATTTTTGGGGTAGAATTAACAGTGAATTTGGTGGTAATTTTCATTGAAAGTTCGTACGTCGATTTTTTAATGTTCACGATGCATGGCCCACAAAGGGATCCTAGGGAGCGCGACGGGGAGGGGGTGTAGTCAACATTTGCTAAAATGCTTACTATTAGATCCGCTACTGCCCAAATGCGGCCCGCACAAAACCCCACGTAAAATATTTGGCTCTTTTACAACCAAAGGTTGCCGACCCCTGTACTAAAGCATTGTAAGGTTTCGTGGAACTAAGATTAAAGACCACTGGTATACGATGGACAGCTTCTTGTTCCGGATCGTATCTGGTTCTTGTTTTTCTTTTGTCGATATTTCTGTTTTGTACACCATGACCAAGTAGTAGGCAAGTGGTAGTCAAAAAACGGTGGCACCCAAAATCCTGACGTTCATAATTCCAACAGCCATAAACCCGAAAGCCAAATATCCCGACAACGTGATATTTCAGTAGTATTGGTCTTTTGAAGTAAAAAACTTGTTTCTTGTTTGTTTGATGATTAATGCAAAAAAATTACAGTATTAACCTGTATTAAACTTCTCGTTCTTTTATTCGATGAAAATTTTACAAAAAGCTTAATAAACGAATTTACACGGAAAAAATAGTGATGTAAGATTTACAACACTAAACTTGTAATATTTTTACTGCACTTTGTGTTCACTATAACCACAAATGTAACATTAGATAACACACTGTAATGTATTCACCTCTAACGTATAGTATTTTAACTACCATAGTGTAGAAAATATATGTAGCTGTTACAACTGCTGAGTGTTGTACAATTAACACATTTTGGCGTTTCTGTTACTGGTGCGCATGCGCCGCGTACAACATAACCAATAATTTTGACAAATAAATGCAAGTGTCAAAAATTCAACTACATTTTTACTAGTTAGTGTTGTTAATAATACTACAGTTTTTTAATTACACTTGACTCGTAAACGTTACCACACGTGGTGTCATCCTATATAATACTAGTTAATGTAGTAAAATTAACAAGGAATTTTGTTAAAACTACAACACATTTTTTCCGTGTACTTTATTATCTTCTTATTTTAATTCGTTTTTAAGCAAGTTATCACTAAAATAACTTTTTATCACTTTTCAAATTGCTTGTATCACTTGAGGAAATTGAATTCATTGACTGAATTCTGTAGAATCAATGTACGTCCCTATTTAGGCAAACCCTGCGTGTTCTTGAATAGTCCAAAAACTTTGGTTGCCAAAAGTTCTAAAAACTTCCAAAACCGTTTGCTACCAAACAATCTCGAATGTTCCTTCTTTTTCATCGCTGTTAGCTGTCTCTTTTTTTCTTTGTTATAAAAGATTTAAATATGAATACTCGAAATTCCAATATTTTTTTTTTACAAAATTCAACTGGTCAACTATTTTTTTGTGCATTTTATTATAGAACTAGTAGCTTTCCGTGAAATATTCACGTCCGTAAGTTTGAAATACCGAATGTACCTACAAATGAAAAAAAAAAAACAACAATGATAGCGGGATTCGATCTGTAAACTTCCCTTAGGGCGCGTTCAGACGGATCAACTAAACTCGCCCGACTATTTTCAATCTTGTAGACTTTAGCAGGGTAAGCGACGCGAGAAGTGAAGTACAAGCGAGTTGAAAGGGAAGCAAATTGAAAGAAAACTGATCAACTAAACTCATTCAACAAAAGATTGGCTGAATCAAACTTTTGTTGAACGAGTTTTGTTGATCAGTTTTCTTTGGCCGCGTTCAGACGGATCAACTCAACTCGCCCGACTATTTTCAATCTTGTAGACTGTAGCAGGGTAAGCGACGCGAGAAGTGAAGTACAAGCGAGTTGAAAAGGAAGCAAATTGAGCAGAATTAAAGAAAACTGATCAACAAAGTTAGTTAGTTTAGTTGATCAGTTTTCTTTCAATTTGCTTCCCTTTCAACTCGCTTGTACTTCACTTCTCGCGTCGCTTACCCTGCTACAGTCAACAAGATTGAAAATAGTCGGGCGAGTTTAGTTGATCCGTCTGAACGCGCCCTTATATGTGATGCGAAACTCTAATCGCTGGTCCATAAATACAACATTGGTTGATAACAAAGCATTGCCTAATAAAAACAGTCTCGAGATGTCGACATACAGAGATACAAACTTTTGCCTATTATTATTATTATTATTATTATTATTATTATTATTATTATTATTATTATTATTATTATTATTATTATGATAAACCATTATCTAACGATATCGTAAAGTTTTTTTTATACCCCAAAATAGATATCACTTGATATTGTGAAGTATCACATTGTTGGAATTTTAGGCTGTTGGGATTTTAGCTGTCTTGATATTGGAGTAGACTCGTCGAAAATAAAGTACCAGAAAATCTAGAAGGAAGAACCCGAAAGCAAAATATTTTTAATCGTACTTGCTATTATCTAATGTAAATGATACATTACTTAAACCTAAGTATTTAAAGCAGAAGGAAATTTTTAGTAAAATGAATTACTAAAATGAAATAATTTTTTTTATTACGTTAATTATACAATCGAGTGATGTCATAATGACGTTAATTAAGTAGATTACTTGAAGAAAAAAATTTCAAGTGCAAAACTGTTCTGGAAGTCCGATTTAGAACAATTATTGTCAAGTTCAAGTTTAAACCGCGTATCAAATGCTTGAGCGATTAGCAGGAAAAATATTCCATATACCTATAATTTTCTTCAACTATCAAAAATATATTTAATAGGTTTGTAGTCATGAGACCTAATTACAGATAAATTATCTTAATTACTTTTTTATTTGAGTTTCAAATTTTCACTCCAAATTTGGATTGTGAATGTAAATGAATCGGATTGGAACCTCCCACTTATTTTCTTTCCAATAAATTTTTGTAATTTTTTTTTTTAATATTTATTATTTGGATCCAACATTAAATACGTATTCATATAGATAAAATAGTTTCGTTGGAGAAATTAGGAATTTGCATTATTTTCTTTTGAAGATTTGCAAATGAATTAATCTTGCATTTTCTGGTTGGTTGTGTATTTTCTTTCTAATTCACGGTCTGTTTCTTTGATTTGTGTTGTTTTGTAACAATTTTTTTCTGATGGTTGTGTTTAATGTGTGTTGTTCATGTTCATTTGATATATTCCTTGTATGGATCAAGATGTAATAATTAATATTTTTCATATTTGTGAGTTTAAAGATACAGGTAATTCTTATGTAATGGTTCTTTGTTGGAGCGGTCCAAAATCTCGAATCTCGAATAGAAAAAATTTCGGGTAAAGTTGACTTTTCTGAGGGGGTGTCAGACCAAGTCGTATTAGACCAATGTTTTTAGCCTTCGAAAATGTTAAAAAGGGAACAAAATTATAGTAGGATGAAACCCATTGCAAAGGAAGAGAATATAACAAAAATGAAAGAAAAAATAAATTACGGTCGATCTGAGGTGAGGAAGTGGAAAGGGGGGTGTGTTAAGGGTAGAAACGGTGTATCTCGATTTCCGACAAAACTACAAGTCCTATAGGAAAAAGTTAAATGGCAACGTTGTAGATAATAAGTAGATCTACACTTTTTGTGCCTACACTTTTTTCACATAATCTCAAATTTTATGTGAAAAATTCAAATTACCAAGTTTTGGTTTTTAATTTTTATCTTTTACAAAAAAAAAAAATTTCATGAAATTTGGCTAAAACTTACCTCTTAATGTCCCAAACATACTGTAATATTTTTGATTTAAAATATTACTTTTTTCACCTTATAATGATTTAATATTGAAAAAGCACCCTAATTTTCAATCGAAAATTCTCACGTCAAAACATCTGATTTTTTTAAAAAGTCGGTGAGTTTTTTGGATGTTGGAACCTCTAATTTCTGATAGTGCAAAAATATGTACATTAGAATGTTAAACGTACACAGAAAATTTAAAATTTTAATAAAATGCTCAAAATTGTACATAAAGCCATTGTACTAATACAACTTGGAGCAATTTATTAAAATTTACACTTTAATTATTGCATTTTCTGGGAACATTTAACATTGTAATGTATATATTTTTGCACCACCAGAAATTAGAGGTTTCAACATCCAAAAAGCTCACCGACTTTTTAAAAAAATCAGATGTTTTGACGTGTGAATTTTCGATTGAAAATTAGGGTGCTTTTTCGATATTAAAATTACAGTATGTGTGGGACATTAAGAGTAAGTTTTCCCAAATTTCATAATTTTTTTTTTGTGAAAGATAAAAATAAAAACTAAAAACTTGTTTATTGGCAGTTTTCAAATAAATTTTGATGTTATGTGAAAAACGTGTTAGCACAAAAGTTATAGATCTACTTATTATCTACAACTTTGCCATTCAACTTTTTTCCATAGGACTTGTAGTTTTGTTGGAAATCAAGATACACCGTTTCTACCCTTACCCCCCCCCCCCCCCCTTCCACTTCCCCACCTCAGATTGACCGTAATTTATTTTTTCTTTCATTTTTGTTATATTCTCTTCCTTTGCAATGGGTTTCATCCTACTATAATTTTTTTTTCTGTTCAAAAATTATTTTCCCTAGTCTAAAATATATGTGAGAAAAACTTCACAGGAATTTATACTTTTTTGAACATTCGAGTTTTAAGGATTTTGAGGTAGACCCGTTTATGTAGCTGCACTGGCCCTGGCGTTGAACCATTAGCATATTTTGCATCGGCGGTTGATTTACGAAGTTCAATTTTTAACCTGCAACAAGAAAATTATATTAAAATAGAATTACCTGTACCTTTGGTATGTAAATACTTTTGTATCTAATATTTTAATTGCACCTTTTGCACTTTTCGTGTGTCTACATGCATGGTTTGAGTGATTTTTTTTTATAATAATAATTATAGTAATCTCATACTCATATTATCATTCAGTAGTCATTATTCAAGCAAATCGATTCTTTCATTATTGCACTTTAATGAGCACGATGTACTTTGGTTACTACCACTTAGTTCCATAACTTGGCTAAAACTGGGCGATTTATTTGATTTTTGTTGTTGTTGTTCTTCTTAAAACAAGTATGGAATAGTATTTTAAAACTAGCGAAATTTTTATGCGATAAATGATGCAGTGATCTACCCGAAGAGAAAACATCCGTGCTGCTGTTAGGAGTGACCAAGTTGTCATCGCCCAAATTACAACGGCACTGCACCCAAAATAGACCTCACACGCTACATTTCGAGTTTCCCGTGTCATCATCAACAACGCCATCACCACTTCCACCATCATCACCATCACCAGCACAAGTTCAAGCACGCGATAACAATCTCGAAAATTACAGAAATAGTTTCTACAAGCGCGACACCAAGTCGTTGGAGGAGTTGAACGGCCCGTCGGTGTCCACGATCAAAGTTAACGCGGCCGATGTGCTCACAGAACATTCCGCTGCCAATCGAGACAATCGCCAACTGCCCTCGACGCCACCATTAGCTCCAAAAAATTCGGTTCGAAGTCGCGGTTCTTCGTTAAAAACGGGAACCTCATTCTCGTCGAGTTCATCCAAAGAAAACAATTCACCACCTGTAGAACAGAGCAAAACCAAACCCTCATCTTTCTCGAAAAATCCAGACGGCCGAAAGCGTGTCTCCTTCAGCAAAGAAACCGAAGCGATAATCCAATCACGTGACACTGCCCGAAGGAATCGAGACTTAAACGATTTACCTCTACACTCCAACGGGTATCCTGAACAGAAAGAATACTACACTGAAGTTCCTATAGGATTTTACAATAACGAATTTAAAGGGAGGAACATTGACGATTATTCGATCATAGTTGATTCGAACACGAAATTCGATACTAGTTTAACAGTGAAAGAAGAAGACGACTTTGATATTGGAGACATTTTAGATGCGATTAGTGACGAGTTGAACATAAAACCGATTTCTCGACAAAACTCTTTAGCAGCTAATGAAGATTCAAACAATTCGCATAAGTTTGATCTGGAACTGTTAAAGCGCCGCTTTGCCTCCCATCAAAGCGATCGCATCCAAAAACCATCCCAAAAAAGTCATTCAGATAATGATCTATCCGATCGATTTATCCCGAATCAACAACCAAAACGTAAGCTCTCCGTGCCGATAACACCGGTTTGTAATCGGGATGTTGACATTTTCCTGGATGAAATAATAAACGAGTTAGACATTGGACCAAAACCACCCCGATCCCGATCACAATCCCAGTCGACCGAATCCTCCGAGAATAATGGTACACGTGCAACATTGCGACTTGATAACATTAACGAATCGCTAACCCCCAGTTACTGCGAATCTCCTCATCCTCCATCTCCGCAATCCAACGGATCGTGCATTCCAAAATCTACTCTACCCGATGTGATAAAAGCTTGTGCCGAGGCTCTCAATATGGATCGCTCGGTGGACTCAATCGGCAGTTGCTCATTAGATGTCGATTTATCGACAGATTTTTCAGGTAAACGGAAACGTCTGTCGAATATTTGTAGTTTGATTACATTTTAGCAATGGCAAGGGATGAACAGTACTTTATTCTATGCTTTATAGAACCCAAAAAAAAATTTACAGGACTATTATCTGCTAGATCTAGATTTTTCGGTGGTTTCCACCCTTTTTACTATGATGAAATAAAAAAAAAACTTAAAATCTCGTTAGGTCCTCCCAAAGATAAAACTGCGAAAAAAAACTTGTATGCATGTATTACGTGCAAATATACAATCAGAAATTCTGAGATCCACCTGAACCTGTTCGCGGACCACAGGTTAAAAACTACGCTAGATTCACATTATGGGTATAAAAACCATAACATTTTCTAACAAACTATTTTTTTCGCCCTTTTTCCATGCTTTATCAAACCCAGAAAAATATTTACAGAACTATAATCTAGGCTAGATCAGTGGTTCCCAAAGTTTTTACCATGTTGGACCTTCAAAAACTTCCTTACATATCGTGTGGATATCCTAAAGGTACAACTACAAAAAGAAAATATTGTATGAACGAAAGATTATAATATAAATGTACAATGCGCAAGTATATAATCACAATCACTGGAATTTATCGCGAACTTTTTACGATAGCTTCGCGATCTTCCTGGAGTAAACGCAAATCATATGTTTGTAGAATATAACCACCATAAAATTTTCCAGGAACTGATTTTTTTTCGTCTTTATAACGGATGGCTTGCTTTAGACGTTTTTAATTTGCGCTACAAAAGGATTGATTCATTGATCACGCTCAGTAATTTGCTTCTGAACAACACTTTCTTTTTTAAAGTAGATTTAAACTAAGATGATTAAGATAGATTTAAATAATCTGTCCGTTTTATGAACTTCTACGAGTTATCAAATATTAAGTAGTTTATTTAATAATCGGTAGGTAGTTGTTGTAGTTTGATTTTAAAAATATATAAAAAAAAATAAAAACTGGTCTTGTTTTCAAAATGCACTTATATTCCAAATTGATACAGTCATTAAAATTAAAAGTGATACAAGAAACTATAATCGTATGGTAAATTGATCATCATGACTACTAGACCAGGGTGCTCAAATTAATTCATTAATCAAAAATTGTTCATTATTCTGGGAGTATTCTGGTCTAGAAATTTGAAAAAATTGATTTTTCTTTTCTTTGATATTTTCAAAGCTTAACCCTTTAAGAATATGCCCTTAAGAGGATTTTTAAAAATTCAATTACTTTTGGACCAGGAATCGCCGATTAAAAAAATCCTTAAAGTATTTATTACCATTGTATGGCCACTGCACGTAATTTTACCCTTTAAATGCGATTTTCTCGAAACTACTTTTTTCGAGACGGTTGCCATGATATCTCAAGTTCTACTGAGCTAATTTACTTGAAATTTGGTATGAGCCTTCTCAATACGTTACTCTATCGCACTATAACTATTATCTAAAACTAGAATAAAATTTCAATTATTACTATTTTTTAAAAACTCGAAAAAGTCAAAAAAATGGTTAAAAATACATGTTTTTTTCAGACAGTCGCCATTTTTACTTTCTTTTACTACTATATAGATAGTAAAGGAAGTATTGTAATCGGGTCGAATTTTCGAATTTGAGCTTTCACCGGAAATACATGTTTTGAGGTCCCCTGAGTCCAAAAAAGTGGTTTTTAGAAACATGTCTGTGTGTATGTATGTCAGAGTGTGACAGCCATATCGTATCGAAAGCTTTATCCGAATTTCACCAAACTTGGTATTTGACTTCTCTATTATACCTAGTTGTGCCGCGAAGCTTTTGGTTGAAATCGGGTAACCGAAAGCTCCACTTTATTCTAGGGGTTTTTAAGCTTTTTTAATTTTTTTTGAAAATGGCTCCAACGATTTTCTTTAAACTTTCTATAGTTCTTAGACTCATTAGTGACTACAACTTTTATTTGAAACTTTTTCCTGGGAAAATTCGAATAAGGGCGGTTTTGGGATGAAGGTTGGGAATTCGTGTATATACATATAGCCCTATAGGTTGTATGCATATAGTACTGTTTATATGTATTGTTACAGAGTGCTTAGATTTCTTTTAACTAACAGCGAGTATTTTCATGAATGAAAGTAAAAGAAAGTAGTGTGACGCCTCGCACCAGATATTTTTAAATAAAATTTTTTCAACTTTTACGTAGTTTCAGACATTGCAACATTACTTTAGATTAATAATCTTTTTTTTTGTTTCAAATCGCTAGGAGGGTCGGAATCGTGGGTATGGTCACGTGCCAATTTTTTGAGACCCCCCACTTCATCAGCTGCTAATTTTTTTCATTTATTTAATTTTTTTTCTGTATTATTGTAATGTTAATAAATAACTTATGAAAAGATGGATGTCAAAATATTGATTGCCTTTTTTTACGACACTTTAAAAATTATCTTAAATTTATGCTTCTATACCAGATTACCCCCTTAACTGAGCAAATTAAATTACTTATCTAAAATTTACCACTAATAGAGCATCCTGGTCTTATAGTTGTGATGATCAATTTAACATACGATTATATAGACCGTTTATTTTGAAAGTGGTGTAAGTCCATTTTCTCTTGTTCCAAGATAATTAAGGTTTTTCGTATTTGTCAATTTAAAAATTTGGGTTTGTTATATCAAGTCAAGCAATGTTTTTATTGATTTATCAATATGTTGTTTGATTATATAAATTTGTTTTAGGAATATAACTAAAATAATGTATATTTAGGGGCTGCAAATGGACTTACACCACTTTCAAAATTAGTCAATTGTAAAAACCGTTTAATTTCAAATTTGGAAAATCAAATGTAACTAAAATATACTTCATATTAACCCATATGTGCTCAACTTTTTTATTTGATGAAATCCCTGCCAATTTTCCTTTCTAATAAGTATCAGGAACGTAAAAAAGCATATTTGGTGAAAATTTTTTTTAAAAACTAGACAGTTTTGGTAATTTTAACCGCCCCATTTATGGGGCGCTGGGCACCGCCTGCCATGCGTAGAGTCAATTGGAATTTTTAAATTTTAGGGGTTAATCTGAATGAAACAGCTTTGTTAATAATAATTATTTATTAAATTTACTGTATACTATTGAATATAATTAATCATTTTCAAGAATGAAATGTTTCAAAACAGTTAGCATGACAGCCCACATCACATTTGCGACATTTTTTTGTCGTGTTTTTGTGGCATTGGCCACAACGAATTTGAGTTGAACTGGAAACAATTATGTGACCAACCCCATCAAGACGAATGTCATCAATTACTCTCCTTTTTTTGGCGATTGCTTTTCTTGGACGACCTATGGAACGAGCTGACGCATATTTTCCTAGGTATGTATTTACCACCGCCCTAGTGAAAGAAAGAAAGTCAAGATGCCTCTTATCTTGCCCAGCTGGTGAGAGTCGGTACAATTGATATGCATTATTTACAGTAGCATTTAAAGGCCACATCAGTAGTTGCCAATACCACTTCTTTTTATTTATGCTAATCCTATAGCTACCAATATTTTGATCAAGACGATCCACTCCACCCATATACTTATTATACATTTGCACGCAGATAGGCTGTTGAATAGAAAGTGTTTTCTTTTCCCTGCTTGACCAACGTTGTGCAAATGCTATGGGTAATACCCCTTCGCATGTTGATGCTACGGTGACTATATTATTGTCATTGTAGCGAACAAGAGTCACACCTGAGATTTTATCAGTTATTTGCTGATAGCTACCACGTGTTTCGTCCTTCATTTCTTTTAATGATTTGAATGGTGCATTTTCTACTCTATTTGCTCGTATAGTACCAGTCCCTTGATGACCAGAGTTCTTCAAAGCTGTGAGCAGTCTAATTGATGTAAAAAAATTATCCATATACACATGCGCAAAAAAATTGGGGGGTAAATTAGAAACTAAGTTCATAACGACAGATCCTCCGACACCTAGCTCTGGATTAGTGTTACCCGTGCTAGCTCCTTGGTACGGTACGGCTTGTATTAAATATCCTAACCTTGTTGCCATACTCCAACATTTAAAACCGAAACGTATTGGCTTGCCATGTATGTGTTGTTTCGTACTGTGATGTCCATAGTATGGAATCATGGACTCATCAATACTTACCTCAGTGTACTGGGGCCAATACTTCAACCACTTTTCATTCAGTTTCTCCCATAAAGGTCGAACTTTTGTGAATTTATCTTGGGCGTCTAGTGCAGTATTATCACATACATGCATAAATCGCAACACCTGTTCAAACCTAGATCGGCATATTGAATTAGCAACCCCAGGATGATAAGTGTCGGCTGCAGTATCCCAGTACATGCGATTTCTTGCTTGACTGCAATATCCGCTAAGTAAAAATATTGCAAATACCAAGCGTATCTCTTCCTTTGTTGTATTAAATTGTTTTCCAAGGAAAACAGCGTATTTGTTTGAATTTTCCACAAATAAATTTATGATTTCATCATCATAAAATAATTCAAACCATTCCACAGGTGACTTGTCCGTGTTAAGAAATTCAGGAGGATTCCATTCTTTTCTTTGGTGTTCTGGCAAATCTATTTTTTTCCATTTCCGTTGCTGTTGGACTTTCTTTTTGCTTTTTTGTAATTTGTTTGTGGAGCTTGATGCAATCTCTGATAAATCATCGTCGCTTGAATCTTTCTGTCCTATCGTTTCTGATACTAGTTCATTTCGCGATTTCCGTACGCATTTCAGTTGCGCTTCGGCCCGAAGTTGATTTCCTGTTAAGCGATTTAAATCACCCACAGGTGCATCTTCCTCATCACTGTCACCATCACTCAACAAATGATTACTGGGCGGGCATGTATACACTGTACCTTCAAGTATGTCGTCTTCAGCTTCTAAAATATCAAGGATCTCGGCCACAGACAAGCTAAAACAAATATTATATATTACAAGTATAATATAATAATTGAACAACTAAATAACAATCACACTTTATTATCGCTGTAAATATATTATAACACTATTTACAAACATTTTGACATACACGTTCGATACCATGCTCAGCGCTCCAAAAATGGGGCACTATAAAAAATGTCTCAGAAAATCTTAATTCCAACAGTTTTTATTTCGTAAGAGTTTTAATCTTATAAAACAAAGATTAAACAACACAAAATTTATATTGAAAAATATTTATAATACTTAAAACCAAAGAAAACTTACCCTTGATTGCGAGACATTGTAAAAACCACAGTTGCACGGTTTCCTTGTAAAATTTAACTAAGTAAATAACGTCCAAACAATAATTTTTTTATAAAGGTTTGTTGTCAGTTCTATAAATATTTGAAATAATTACTTTTTAAAATAAATAATTGTTACAACTAACCACATAACAAATATATCATACCGCCCCAAAAATGGGGCAGTGAGCACATATGGGTTAATCCAGAATTGTTGACAAATAATGACACGATATAAAATAGAGGTAGCACCTTTAATTTTAGACGTTAATTACATTGTTAAAATTACAAGATATTGGTAATATTTATATGTGGCAGTGTTTGAAATATTCATGATATACCGGAGGTATATAAGATAATAACTGCTTGGGGTCTTTATATTTTACATAAGTAATATGGCTGGCATCTTGGTACAAATGCGCCAGGGCGATTTTTTTTTCAAATTTTAGCGGTCTGCCAGGACCTATGTCCTTCATCGATGTATTATATATGAAATAGTATCTATATGGTGCACTTTTGAAAAACCTCATCCAACATATTTGCAACCAATGTACCTGTTCTCTAGTAGTGTTTCTTGTTAACTTTTTTTTAATTACATTTTGAAGAGTTTTTGTTAAAACGAAGTTCTCTCATTTCAATTAATGTAAAATGAATTAACTAAGTTTTCTACATTGTGTTATTACATCAAAATAATCCTGTGGTGTAAACTGGAATTTCTATTTTCGCAATGCTATTTCTATGATACCAAAAACTGTATCGTTCGGAAGATATATGAATGCCCCGAGAGTAAAAATGAGTGATCAAATTGGAGAAAAAGTTGGGCTTACACCACTTTCATAATCAATTAATATGCAATTTCTTTTACCAACCAATTTTAAATTGTACAAAAAAGGGGATTTTTGAAGATATTAAACATTTACTAGTTATATATAAAAAAATTACATTAAATTAAGCATACTTAACGTCATATCTCCATTTTTTTAAAAATGGACTTACACCACTTTCAAAATAAACGGTCCGTATATAGATTTTTTTTTTTGTATCACTTTTAATTTTAATGACTGTATCAATTTGGAATATAGGAATCTTTCTTTTCATAAATAAAAATATTTTTTTTTCTACTTTTTAGTGCATTTTGGAAATAAGATCAGTTTAAAAAAATGTTTTTTATATATTTTTATTTTCTACTTTTTACTCTTCAAAGCTTTTACAATTTATTAATTAAAAAATGCAAACTAGCTGTAACGGTTTTTTCAAATTCTTAATTAATATCTTTCTGCAAAGTATATTCTTGTCATTCAAATATTTGATAATTAAAATTAAAATTCATTGTTAAAAGATTGAAATCGAAAATATTTAATTAAATTAAATCTAAGCACACTAGAATAACAAAATTTTTATGGTGGGTCATGTCATCGAAATTCAATCTGCATGCAAAATTTGGTGATGATTGATAACGGGAAGATGTTCAAAAATGGGATAATGTACTTTGAACATACTTATAAAATGAGTTAAGTTAATTTGAGTTAAGTTAAGACTAGTATAAAAAGTATCTATTTAGCCTATTTATTCATAGCCTATTATTATTACTAAAGACCTAAATAATTGTTTTCAAAATATAATCTGGTACGTGTCTGTCTTTTTGAACAATACGACAAAAAATTTTTTTGGGACACCTTTAAAAGTTTATAACTAGATAAAATGCGTTTTTATAAACAGTTTTAATTAATCATGTTTTATTAAAGGAATTGATTATAATTGTTTTATTCTTTAGATTCGTCTCGAGGATCAATATCGGATTGTACGTTACGAAGTGTCAGTATATTAACACCTCTTTCTAATGGGTGTTCCCCAAACGCTGCCAACAAGTCTTTAAATCTATCGAAAACACCAACAGATCAAAATTCATCGACTCAGTTGCCTTCTAGTGTATCGCCATCACAACTTGATCCTCGAATCAAAATAATCGACACCTCCGATCAGGGTAAAAAACCCTCGTATTTGAACTTGGCGTGTTGTGTAAATGGTTATAGCAATTTAACCACTTACGATTCGAAACTACGCGAATCGTATCGATCGGGTACCTCAAAATCGCGTGAGGTGTCGCCAAATCGGCCACTGTCTTCGATCGAAAACTATACTACTGGATATGTGACAAAGGGCGGCGAAACGAACCAGTATTTAACTCCAGAATTGGCGCAACGGCGAACCATCACATCGAATAACGGTAGCGGAAATATGGCCGATAGTAATTCGTTTTTGTCGTTGCACAAATCGCCGAATGGAACCGACATCGCGTTTTCGAACGGTTCCTCGACGACGACGATGCAAACCTTTTATAAAAAGACTTACATGAGCAGTGAATCGAGAAATTTTGCGTCAAGCATGTTATATAATAAGTCCTCGACAGATGTAGCCGATGGATGTCAGAGTAGAGAAAGCTCGCAAAAGTTTTTCTCGATATCATCATCACGGCAGGAATCGTTCACCAGCCCCAATTCCCATCCTAATGGCGACGTTTATAAACACAATATCGAAACATCCACGACCGAAAAATCGATTCACACCCCAACTAAATCTTTCATTGAACAAAGGGTGGAACGTCTCTATGGAGCTGGAGCTTTAGCACAAAGCTTCATTCAAGCTCGTCGCCAAAAAAGTAAAATCTCACTCAACACAAGTGGGTCAGACTCAGCAAATGTATCAACGACCGAAGACAACCTCAAAGAAACTGGAAGCAGTCCCTCACTTCCAGTGCTCCGTCACTTACGACCGGAATTTCGAGCCCAACTTCCAATTTTATCACCCAAACGTTCAGTCGAAAACGGCAGAAATTCAATTCCAATCATAAACGAGAGTAAATGTACAATCAAAAACGGCCACACTTCAGTAGAAACCTTAATTCCTAGCGTTAAATCGAAACAAGTCAACGGTGATGACGATACGAAACTATTAAAAGAATCACAAGCGGTTGAAAATTTAATAAACGTCGTCGACTCGTCTGATGATATTTCTTTGCGTACATCCGAATCGTTAATGCATTTAACACTAGATCCGAATATTACAATCGAAACGATAACAGAAAATTTACCAGCTGCCCCTGAGGTCATTTTACCGGTGATTCCCGATGCGGTTTTAACTAATCGACATTCGCCATCGGATATTAAAAATGGAAATGTTGTCTTTGATTCACATGAAAATGATAGTCAAAAACCAAATAGTGAAGTGAAAGACGGCCATTATTTCTTGAAAATATTGAAAAGGGAAACGGCACATTTGATTAAGTTGGCAGAAGGTGTTGAAGAAGAGATGGAAACCAAAAAAGCTGAGTTACCAGAGGACATTTTAGGGTATTTACGGTCGGCTTCGGGACAAGCGAGATTATTGGCCACACAAAAGATGCAACAATTCGAAGGTAAATTTTCTTATTTTATTAGTTTTAATAAATAGTAAAAGCTCGAATGTGCTCTAATTCGAAATCAGGGTATCTACAAGATCTGATTGTCCAGAATTTATTTGTTTCATTTTTAAGCTTGAAGTTTCTTAATTCGTTTATTTATGTAAGAATGGAAAGAAATATTTAAAAATATTAAATCCAGTATGTTTCATTAAGTTAATCTTTACACCGAATATATTTTATATACAGTGAAACCTCGTTTATCCGAGGTAATGTGTAGAGGAGGTACTTTGGATAAACGAAAACTCGTATAACATGGAAGAAATAAATGATCCGAATATTTTACTTCTGTACCTTGGTTCTAAAAGGAATTTTCAAAATCCAATAGCCAATGTCCAAAATTGGACAAATCGTGTTATGAAAACAAATGATCTCCGTATATTGTTCAAGACCGATTTAGGATCATCGCCAAGCGCATGCAAGTTCATGAGCCGAGTTACGGTCCGATATTCGCGGTTCACACGAAATGCATTCGTTACCTATTCATAATTGGTTCTAGCGATCCTCAGATTTTTGTTAGGATGAAAAATTAGATTCTTTTATTCATGCGCAGTTTGCTAAATTGTGGCTAATTCATAATACAGTTTCGCTGTCATGCTGCGTTCACACGAGTCAACTTTAGTAGGCCGTTTTTAGTTGATCAAAAAAAGTTGAATGAAAAACCTCGTGTGAGAACCGTAATCAACTTTTTAGTGGATCAAAAAAAGTTTGAACAAGTCATCACACTAGGTTTTTCATTTCACTTTTGATCGATTAACTAAAATCGGTTAACTAAAGTTTCAATTAATATAACAATTTTCGTGGGTTCTCGTTAATCCTCGTTTTACTTCCGAACATTTTCAAAGTCGTTCACGAAAAAATAACCCTTAATCAGTTCATAAGCGTGTATGTGTTTGGCGATTATCCTATCTAATCACTTGGATTGATCCTCTCTCTTCTTTACCAGTTCCGGATCAGTACTATGAGTACCGCGAACGAACCTACTATGAGTGCAAAAAGGACCAATGTGCTGGAATAAATATATTACGAGAAACACAAAGGCCAATTTCATTATAACCTTGGTGCAAAAAAGGCCAATGTGCATTTAACTTGGGCATTTTCTGGGAATGGTAAAATTGACATTAGCCCTTTTAGAACGAAGATACAGATTTTTTTTTCTTTTTTTAAGTCGCTTTAATCTAAGGTCATATCACGATTGTTTAAACACAGAAAATTTCTGTTGGTATTTTATCTTAGGCCCAGGATCTTAGGTCTAAGTTTCACGGGGATCGAACCAGTGGTGTATTGGGGGGGGGGAACGCGTTCCGGTACTTTTTTTTAGTAACTAATCATTTTTTTAATTCCAAATGAAATTTATGTTTTAAATAAGCGAATTTGCAAAAACATTTAAAAAAAATATCTAAATATGTAGAGATATTATTTATTATTTAATTTTAATTTTTAACCATGATACAATTCTAGCACAGCTACGAAACAATTTTTTTTTTGAAATCTTCATCCATTTTTATATAAGAATATGAGTTTTTGAAATCTAAAAAAATGGTACGCCATAGTAAAAAAAAATAAAAACCAACCGCGCTACCCAAATATTGACTTCATTTACCTCTATATATATGTATAAAGCTGTTATTTCATTTTTTAATATATAATTCAAATATTTTGAATGAAATATTTCGCCGACTATATTTTGCTTCTCACTATGCGTTCCCTTACTTTTTTTTTGCCAATACACCACTGGATCGAACCCAGTACCACTTGACGCATAAAGCGGAGAGAGCAATTGCTCTAATCACTGCGCCAATAAGTGGTCAATTTTTTTATGTATTTGAAATTATAGAATAAATTTTAATCGGCAAATTATATAAAATTGAAAAATCAAATAAAATTAGATTAATCTGTGGGGTCCCTTGGCGGCTTAAGAAAGTTCGCAACAGAGCACTGTTTTCTCATTATAGACAAAGATTTATAAATAAATTAGTTAAACGGATAATTTATTAGGTTATTTATATAAGGATAATTTTTTATTAGGATAAATTAGGGTGTTTCAATTTTTTTTCTTGTTTTTCTTATTTTGTCCAAAACTGATAATATATTTTAAAACAAAAAAAATTTAGTGTAAAAACGAGCTCTTTATATCAATATTAAAGTTTGCCTCAATCCATTTTTTTTATTTTTCCTTTAAATCAGCGGTCGGGGAACCGGGGTAAACTACCCCAAATGGAGTAAAAATGAAATTTATGGGAGTACAAGGGACGTTTTTATACTTGGTAATTTTTTAAAAGTGTTAGGATTTTTACAAACTTTTCTTTAAACGTAAATCAAAAAGCCCCAATATAGAAGTTCTCCAAAACCTGAAGGGGAAAGTTTTCAATTAATTTTTGTTTTGTTTATTTCAATATGACAATTTTATTTTATTTATCACATACTTACTATTTTCATGCAAATTTTTCATTTTCCTTGTAAATTATTCAGTAAATGTTTAATTTACATTGCCTCCTTCTCAAAACGAGGGGGTAATATCGACTTACGCAAAAATATTTTGGGATAAGGGTAAAAAAAGTTCCCCGATCGTAACTTTAAACGACAGGAATTTTTCATTTTTGAATTTTCATAACTTTGGAACATACAAACTTATTTTTCTTATTTGTAAAGTGTGAAATTTCCTTTAAACTCTTTCTTACATATTGTTGTCACGATGAACTGTTCCAGAGCTATAAAATTAAAAAAAAAATTTTTTTTGTCCAATTATTGGCGCTGCGGTTAGAGGAGTTGCTCTTCGCTGCATGCATCAATGATACTGGGTTCGAACCCCGTCGAATCTTGAGATTTAAGGCTTATGGTCAAAGATAAAAAATTACCTTGATGTGATATGACCTTAAATATAAAGGCGACTGAAGTCACCAATAATAAAAAAAATTTTTTGGGACACCCTTATGTACTTCTCAAGCGTTTTTTTTTTTGTGCAAAATTTAACTACTTTCACATCAGATCTCTATCACATTCTTTATTAATTAGAAATGTCGATCTTGTATGATAATTCATTTTCCCAGTATAAAATAAAACCGAAGCCACTTTATGATTGTGTAGCGTTTATTTGGTGAAAGAATGTTTCAATTCATTCGATAGTTTCAGTTTATTTTCTACCTATAAAACATATTCTTCACTTGCCAAATCGATTAACTCCACTTTTTAGATTTTATCAAATTTTAATAACAAAGCACGTTTATTGACTAAGTGGTATCAAAACAATCAACAATCAGTGGTTCAAAACAATGTTTTATGGAGTTATTCGATTTGGCAAATTATATACAATCTGTGTTTTCCATTATCAATTTATATTTTTCTTGAAAAAATAAAACTCATCCCTTTTTTACTTTAGGATTGTGTCATAAAAATATAAATCAGCTTCCTGATGAGCCATTCCCAACGACGGCTGAAGATTTACAAGGATTTTGGGATATGGTGATGTTACAAGTAACTCAAGTGCACGACTTATATAAAGACTTAGACGAAGCTCGACGAAATAATTGGGTTGAGGTAGCAATTAATTCAACAAAATTCCAACAATTTACTTATTTAATCCTATATTTTCGTAGGTGAAAATTAAAAAGGCCGAGTCAGATATAAATAAAACACGAAAATTGGTGGTGAAAAAACCAGTGGCGTCGACGTCAACAGCAAATAGTGCTGCACAACGAGCGAAGCGCGAGGCCCAGCGAAAGCAAATGTTGGAGCAGCGTCGAAAAGCGATGGCCGCCAAGAAAAACCACCAAGAGGACGACAAAAATATCGAAATTTTTGTACCCGAAACTAGCAATAGCTGAAATTTTTTTAAACAAATTTAGATAATCGCAAGCAATCCGAAATCAAAATTTCCAATTTGCATTTTTTTAATGAAAAATTTTTAAATGTGTACATTTCTATTGTTAATTTTAACTTTTTCGTTTGTGACATTACAATATTTTCTGTAAAAAAATAATTATTTTAGTACGTTTTTTTTTTATTTTATAAATTATAGTTGAATTAATTTGCATGTGGGGGACATCAAAGTGCGAATTTTCATTACTTGTTCTGTATTACTCAATCATTGTGAAAATTATATTGATATATTTAAGGATCTATTTATTATTTTTTTAAAACGATTCACTTTTAAATGTTACGTATAGAAAATAAGGAGTTTGATGCAATATTTTATTTCAAATTATCGTGTATATATAATTGTTAATTGCGGCTTAATGTGTTGAATGTGAAATTGCAAATTTTATATGTGCATTTTGTGCAACTGAAAAGGTCAAATTAAAAAAATATATATCGTATTTAATGAAAAAATCAGTATATAAGTAAACGCAATTGAATAATACAAACCGATCGTTTTTTATACGAATTTTACAAAAAATATTTTTAAGATCTGATCATCGTACTTTTGTCATAACTCTTTTAGATATTTATTATATTTCTCAACTTTTAAATTTATTTATATGAAAAATTTCCTCACATTTATTTAAAACAAAAGCAAATTAATGAAAAGATTTACCTATACCACAAAATTGTTTTAAACGTGTTATATCAGAAAAAATATGTAGAAAAAAATATTGTTATAATGCTTCTAAGTGCTTTAAATACAAAAAATGTTTTTAACTCCAGTGTTCAAAATTTTAAATGAAATTATTTTATGCGAAACAAATTCAATGTTGACTTATTAATATAATTAATAAATATAAATATTATATAGAAAGATAAATAATATAAAATAACGAAAATCTATTGAACATATTTACCGAAATTTTAAGTTTTCTGAGGTAACACGTTTCATTTTATGTCTTGAATAAATATATTTCTGCTGATAGTTTTATTGAAGCTTTGGTAAAATAAATCGTTTCTAAATAAAAAATTATATTATTTAATTATTTTTCTTTAGTTAACTAAAACCATTTCCATAAAAATTCCCATAATTTAAAATGGTCTTACTTTACTTCGAAATAATGTCTCATATTTTAACGAGATTTTCAAAGTTTTATAATATCAGAGCTTAAATAAAAAGGCTATGTGTAAAACTTTTTTATGCAAGTATTTTATGAAGTTGATATTTGATTTTTCCATTTCAAATCAAATTTTATCAAATATTGTTTCTTGTTTAGGATAACATCGGATCTTTCTGTGGAGTATAATAAAAAAAGAAGTAACTCAAAAGTAAACTAAACAATAATGACTCAACGATTCCACGATTTGAGAAGATATGACATTTAAGCAAAGAAATTTTAACATGCGTCAGATAAACATGGCGCTTATTATCACTAGGATCATTAGGACTAATAAACATATCTACGTCAATTGAACACATGCCATTTAATTTTTATTTAAAAGAAGCCATCAATAATTATAGTACACACGACTTACAGAGCCAACGGTGCCCGATGCGAAAGAATAAAATTACCCCTCCCCCCTTGTCTAATTATCAATATTATTTTTAAAATATATTGAATTATTGAAGACTAGACATCAATAACGGGCTAAAAAAATTGAGTTAGACCTGAAAAAGCAAACTAAGTGCCATTGCCAAGAACCAAGAGCCTTGCTTTTTCGGGTCTAACTCAAATTCTTGTTTTTGGCACTTAGCCCGTTCTAGATGTCATTTTTAAAAAAGTTCAAGCATTTGACATCTATTATTCGTCGCTATTTTATAGTGTGGCGCTGTTAATGTGCGGCATCCATCGGCATCTTCATCATTCGGTACTTGGTACCTGGGCACCGCTCGCGCCATGCCACGCCACGGGTTTATTCTCATTTGAAGGAAACCTATTATGTATAATGTTGTTTTCAGAGATACATTTTAAAAAGAATTATCTATTAGATTACCAAAAAATAAAAGGGGTGCAGAATTATTAGGACAGTAGGACGACCTATAACTACGATAATCAGAACCCAATACAATTCGAAGCTGAATAAATGGACATGTAAGATAATAATTAAAAATCATTTAATTGATATATTTTCTTATTACATAAAGTAAGGTAAAACTTCGAAGGGTGTCTTTTTACTTTATTTTAAAACTAGGTGTATCTAAAAGAAGTAAGTATTGTAATTCGGTCGAATTTTTGATTTCAAGTTTTCATCAGAAATACATGTTTTGAGGTCCACTGAATCCGAAAAAGTGGTTATTAGAAAAATAGCTGTGCGTGTATAAAGCGTGTATACAGCGATATAAAGCTGTATCCGAATTTCACCAAACTTGGAATTTTTCCTTCATAGTTCATCAAGTTGTGCCGCGAACTGCGAAGCTCTCGGTTGAAAAGGAGCCCTTATTTATTCTATGGGGTTTTGAGTTTTTTCAATTTTTTTCGGAAACTACTCTAATGATTTACTTTAATGATTTTCATTAAACTTGTTATCGTTCACTCATCAAAGCCTACAACTTTTATTTGAAATTTTTTCCTGAGAAAATTCAAATAAAAGGGGTTCTGGAATAGAAGGTGGGAATTCGTATAAATTCATATAGGTTGTATTCATATAGTCCATATTGTTAATATAAATATTTATAGGACGTTCCGCGGTTTTCCGGGCACAAAAATTTGACAACGGCTCCTTATAGATCTCGCCAAGATAAAACGAAAATTAAGAGTACAATTTTCCGAGTTTTTGCTTAGTTTTCGAGAAAGAATGAGATTTTAGTAGCACGACTCCAATGGTATATGGGAGATAAATTTGGTGAATGCGGTCATTTCCGTGAAACACGTTGAACGTCCAAAACTACGAAGTTTTGACACCTGTTAGCAACTATCTTAGAAACGAGGCCTGGGGTGCAGCCCTCGACGGGGGTTTTTAGCACCCACCCCAAAAAAAAAAAGAAAAAAAAATCCAACACAACTTATTTTTCAAGAGAAAATAGTAAGTTAGGTGTAACCATCGCGCTGTTTTTTAATCAAATTTGATTTTTTCGATGCAACTTTCGAAATTTTATTTCTCATTTTAGATTTATTTTAGCAAAATCTATAAGAATCAGTCATCAAATTGTGGCGCCCGTGAAACAGTAAAATTACCTATTTGATATTATTCTATTTATAATTTTTTTAACCACAATTTTTATTTAGTTACTGTTTTTAAAACTCTAAAGGCTAAATTAATAACAATCATCTCAATTTTGTGTCCTCAAAATTTTGCGATTTAGGCAGTCGCTTAGGTTGCCTACAAGCCTTACCTTCAAGGTTGGTTGCCTATATCATTCATAGATGAGCCGGCACTGATTTCTGGTAATCAACGTGATCAAACTGTCAATGTCATGTTGCTTATTATGCAGTACTCTGTGTGTCAACAAATGGTATAGAAATTCATTAACCGGTTAAAATTACATATTTAATTAGTCAATTAATCTTTTCTTTTCAAAATTGTATGTTTTAAATATTGTTTTAAACAAATTTTATTCATTATACCTAATCTAAGTGGAGTATAAAAGTAATAGTTCTGTCAAATTTAAAATTTGTGCCATGTGTCATTTGGTTTTGGTTTAAATTAAATATTAATTTCAAGTCAAGATTTAAAAATTAGGAAAATATATCTTTAGTAATTGGCTTTTGAACAGCTTAAATAAGTATTAAAATTATGATGCAATTAATATTATGCTTACAATACAGTAATAATTTTAGACTTAATTCTTGTCTATTATTCTGATCAAGTTATAGAGGCTATAAACTTAATTTTTGGTAATTAAAATTAAATACATATAACTTAAATTTATTGTGATGTAAAATCACATTTCGTGGGTAATTTTTCATACTTAACACTTAATAGATTTTTATTTTACATTACCGGTTATCTGTTCTATTTTTTTCTTTATTACTAATTACTGAGATAATTAGCATATGTGTATATTATATAAGTTGATCGTAATTTCATCACTTTAATAAAAATACAGAAAATATCGATTTTTTCTAACATTATTTAACACGACAAGTAAATTAGGCACGTCAAATTAATCAATACTTCATTATAAAAGAATTTTATTTTTATTACATAGTTCTGTATTTTTATTAATACAATATAGTAATTATAGTGCTGCTCCTTAAAAATATAAACTATATTTAATCATCTTAATAAACCTGTCAAATTCGTAAAAATTCATAGCGAAACAAAGTGTCTAATCTATAAGAATAAAAATATAAATTCCCATATATATTATTCAACATTATCTTTTGATTATAGTAAAATACAATGGAAAGATAAATACTTGGAACAATGAAATTTATTAAAAAGTCAAAATCTTAAATAATGAATTTACTGTATTTGAAGTTGTTGACAAGGTGTAGAAAGCTATGATTTCTTCAACCAGGGCAATAGAAGAAGGGCCTGTGTTGGCTGGTTTTGGCAATGCCTTATTGGACGTTAGCGTTGTTATAAAGAACCAATCCTTACTGGACAAATACAATTTACCGTCTGATGGTCAACAGGAAATTTCCAGTGAAATATTGGAGCTGCTTTTACAAGACATAGAAACTCAGTAAGCGAATCAAAACAAAATTTTCAATGATCAAATTATTGTTCAATGTTTTTTTAGGTATAAGAATTCGATTCATTATGGTGCTGGGGGCTCGGTTCAAAATACTTGTCGTGTATTGCAGTGGATAGTTGGGTATTGTGGGTACACCATCTTTTTTGGTGGAATCGGAAATGATCAAACTGGAAAGATATTGACCCAAATTGTTGAAGAGGCTGGTGTTAAAACAGAGTTAGTATAGTGGGGTAATCTTAGTATTTAGCATTGGTTATTATTTACAATCATTAAACAGTTTGAAACTGTCTGCAGTTTTTTCAAATCTACCGAGTATTGTTGCTACTGTATACTGTTACGTGATGGTTCATTATGTGACCTTTTCGGTTAGGTGTCAGTTTTTCGAATCACAATTCTTCGAATCACAATTTTTCGAGTTACAATTTTTCGAAACACAATTTTTCGAATGCACAATTTTTCGAAAGAACAATTTTTCGAAAAATTAATAGTAAATAATTTTAGGGACTGAAATAATAAGGATAAATTTAGTTTTATTTGCCAGATTACACAAAACAAAATAAAAAAACCTAAAATAAGTAATTGAATAAAACCTTTTATTTAGTAAATAAAATTCAGCCAGTGGTTCTCAAAATATTTTACTACTTTCTGCAGAGACGACAACAATTAAAAAATCCGATAAAAGTCATAGAATCAAGAGTAGTAACGTATTTATTAAAATAAAATAAGTTTTTATTTAGAAAGCCCTACAAGATGGATGTACAATTTATAGATAGCGAAAAAAATAACAAAAAACTTTTAATTCGAGGAGATTTATATTATAAAGATAAAATAAACGAAGATAAAGCATCTTCTATTTCAAGATGTTGTAAAGAAATGAACATTAAATGAACAAATATTTTCAAATAGTCGTTCTCAAACTATGGGACCCAACTTTTTTATTTTAAATAGTATCTGACATATATTATATCATTTGATGGATCCAACATTTTGAGAACCACTGGTTGAATTTTATTTACTAAATAAAAGGTTTTATTCAATTACTTATTTTAGGTTTTTTTATTTTGTTTTGTGTAATCTGGCAAATAAAACTAAATTTATCCTTATTATTTCAGTACCTAAAATTATTTACTATTAATTTTTCGAAAAATTGTAATTCAAAAAATTGTGATTCGAAAAATTGTGATTCGAAGAATTGTGATTCGAAAAACTGGTCGGACACCGACCTTTTCAATGTTTTAATTTTTTTTAGTAGCTAGTTTAATTTAGTAGCTACCTCCACGTAAGTTTTAGAGACGTTTTTTAATTAGTAGTTTTCTTATCTTTCGATTGTAATCTCCATATACTTTTCTATTATTTTTTTAAATAGTGACTCCCAATAATATTTCCACCTTTTTCAAAAGAGATATTTAGGTTTTGATTTTCGATTGTAACTTTCAATTTTCAATAATTTTTCAACATATTTTTGATTTTTTTCCACAGTGCCCCAATAGAGCTATTTGATCTCTATTCAATTGTGACCGCTGCTTAATTTTCTCATCTTTTCTTGATTGCCACCTCACATTTTTAATCAATAATGACCCCAACATTAATTTCTTATCTTCTTTTCAAAGTGTCCTTACGTTGTTTACCGGTAGTGGTTAGTTGATAGTTTTTTTTCAATAGTAACCCTCAGGTTGTTCCAATAGTCGTTCTCAATTGTTTCATTAATCCATTTTCAATAGTGATCTTGACACAGTTTCACAGTCCTTTTTTATTAATGAGATTTACATAATTTTCCAATATTTTTTCTAAATAAATACCTTTTTACCATTCCTTTTAGCTCTCCCCAAATATTTTAAATAACAAAAAAAATCGGTCGGGGAACCCCCATCAGGAACAAAGTTCTTCTTTAGTTTCATCAAATAATTTTCAAAAGAAAACTAAAAAAATGAACAATATTTCATACAATTTTTTTTTTAATGTTTATAGTCGCTTTAACATCTATGGTCATATCACGACTTTCTTACACACAGAAATATTCTGTAGGTCTTGAATCTTAATTTTAATCTTATATCTAGGAATTCGACTGGGATCGAACCCAGAACCACTGGCGCATGTAGCGGAGAGAGCAATTACTTTAACCACTGCGCCATCAAGTGGGTTTCTTACAATTTTCTTGTTTGGAAAAATGAAAATTTTAGCTTTCCTAATAAAAATTGAAACGAGACAGACTTATCCGGCATCACATGGAGTCGATGAAGACGAACGAGTCTCGTTCAAATAGAAATTAAAAAGAAAAATGTTTAAAAAATAATAATTATTATAAAAAGTTTAAGGTTTTTGGGTGTGTGAGGCACGGGGATTCTTTGATTTTTCGAGTTGTTGATCCACCACCAAAATCAGGAATTTTGAAGGACTTACCTTGGTGGTCGCCTCGCTCATTACTCGCTTGAAACGAAATTTTTAAATAAATAAAACACTAATTAATAATAACAAAACAAAATGATTTATTCTGAGAAAATCAAAATTAACACAAAAAATATTATAGGTAATAAAATTATTGAAAAATAAGTTTCAATTATTAAATCAGAGTCTCTTTGAGTTTTTCCATTTGCCTTGGAATCCACTTGACTGCGTCCCTACCCGATGTCCCCAAAGTCGACGAAAAAACAACCAAATTTGACTTCTTTTTCCTCGACGACCCGAGGACACCGGTTCTTCAACTGAACCCGAAACAAATGGAAAAACTCTGTCCGCAGCAAATTAGCTCGCTTATAAAAAAATTATTGAATAATATAACGCCTCGTCACAAAATATAATAGAAATGAATATAATATTTATATTACATTAATTTCTATTATATTTAACGAAATAGGACGTTTTGGCACCGATGAAGTTTTATATGGGAAACCGATAGATAGCTGATACAAAAAAATAAACACCCCCGCACAGCTTTCGGACCGCGGTACAATGGAGCGAAACCCCGCGGAAAAACTTCCTATGGCAAAACGGCGGCGCTAAAATGTCACGTAACGTACAATCTAGTAGTTTTGTATTTGAATTTCAATTACGAAATTTTATATCTGTAATATAGATTTTTACGGTTTTAACAACTTTTATAATTTAGTCAACAGTTCTACTGGTAAGTAGAATCACTTTTTTCTCCTCTCTCTCTCTCTCTATCTTCTCTCATTTGGTACACTTAATTTCACCAATCACTCTTGGCAAGCAATGGGCATAAAAAGAGAAAGAAGTTGGCTTGGGGAGGGGGTATAGCACTACTTGACGGTTTTTGCTTGTTTACTCTAAGCTCAGTAAAAGAACTTTGTTCCAAAAATTTAAAATATGTTGTCTATATGTTGGTTTGCTGCCACCCGCAACCGAGAAAGACCATTATAAGGCCATTAATGAGTCTAAAAACTATAGAAAGAAAATCGTTGGAGCCGTTTTCGAAAAAAAATGAAAAAGCTCCAAACGTCAAAAGTAAAGTAGAGCTTTCGGTTAACCTATTTCAACCAAAAGCTTCGCGGCACAACTAGGTATAATATGGAGGCCAGATTCCAAGTTTGGTGAAATTCGGATAAAGTTTTCGATACGATATGGCTGTCACATACAGACACAGGCATGTTTCTAAAAACCACTTTTTTGGACTCAGGAGACCTCAAAACATGTATTTCCGTTGAAAGCTCGAATTCGAAAATTTGATTCAATTACAATACTGCCTTTACTATTAAATAGTAAAAGAAAGTAATATGTATACACTATTATACAGCTTATATGTACATAGGTATAGGTATACGAATTCCAAACCTTCACCCCAGAACCGCCCTTATTCGAATTTTCCCAGGAAAAAGTTTCAAATAAAAGTTGTAGCCACTAATGAGTCTAAGAACTATAGAAAGTTTAAAGAAAATCGTTGGAGCCGTTTTCGAACAAAATTGAAAAAGCTCAAAAACGCCAAGAGTAAAGTAGAGCTTTTGGTTACCCGATTTCAACCAAAAACTTCGCGGCACAACTAGATATAATAGGGAGGTCAAATGCCAAGTTTGGTGAAATTCGGATAAAGCTTTCGATACGATATGGCTGTCACACTCAGGGGACCTCAAAACATGTATTTCCGGTGAAAGCTCGAATTCTAAAATTCGACTCGATTACAATACTTCCTTTACTATCTATATAGTAGTAAAAGAAAGTAAAAATACAAGATAGTTAGATAGATAATAAATACAACATATCACATGATTCAATCACCCTCGTTCCAATCCCCAACTTCACTGTCTCTTCTCTCTGACAGAGCTCAACAATCCTCATCTTCTTTTGGTCCCTTCCTGAATGTTCCTGAATTTGCTATGTGGCCAAGATAGCGCCAGATGGTGAAAATATTTCCACCATCCGATTAAAAATACGCACCAACTGTTCCAGATCGTTACCTTCGACATTTGCACTATATACTAGTAATTATCTGATGCAATTAAATACTCGATAATTTCAACAAAAATTGTGTTTGTCTTAGAAATTATTTTAGAAATGGATTTTTCCTCCCTTAATCCCTTTTTATTGAACCAGTTACTTTAATGCAAATTTAATGTTAGGTCCATAATTTTATAGAAAATGTACAGTAGAATAGACAAAACTCAGACTGCTTCTTGTGTATAAATAACAACCAATGCTATACCCCAAGATAACCACTTAGGTTTCGAAGAAAAAAATGTATTGATATTTGCCTTTATAAATTTCAGGTATGTAATTTCCGATGGCAAATTAACGGGTACCTGCGTTGGACTAGTCAATGAAGACAAACGATCTCTTGTAGCTCATGTGGGAGCATCTCATTTATTTACCGTAGCCGATTTACATCGCAAATCTACCAACGGAATTGAAATAAAAATTTTATTACAAAAAGTTCGAATAATTTTACTCGAAGCATTTTTTATCCCCGAACGATACGAAGTCGTTAACTATTTGATTCATTTTACCAAAACCAACAACAATTTATTCGTTTTTAATTTAAATGCCACGTACTTATTCGATAACTATGCAGCAGAGATCAAATCTTGTGCTTTGCAATGCGATATATTATTTGGAAATGCTCACGAATATCAACAACTAATGAAATACTTAGACTTGACTAATGAAGATTTTCAGCCGCAATCCTCAAGTAGCAATGAACAAATTGCCTTGTACTTAAATCGAATATATGCGAGTCGAGCGAATGCTGAATTGAAGAGGAAAATTGTTATAATAACCGATGGGGGTAACCCGGTTATTTGTGTTAGTGGCGATCAACATTTAGAAACAATGCCCGTTCCTCCAGTGAAACTGATCAAAGATACAACAGGAGCTGGAGATGCGTTCGTCGCGGGTTTCTTAGCTGGGTTCCTCCAGAACTTAGACATTCGAACATGTTTGCTTTGGGGAGTTTTGGTTTCTCAGAAAATAATTCAAGAGATCGGATGCACAATTCCTAAAATTGATGCTCGAGATGTCTTACAGATTAAATTAGGGAAGTAATTAAAGAAATTTGTAAATAGTTTCTATTAGTTAGTGTCTTATATAATAAATATCAATAAAAAGAACGGAGCGATTAAAATTTTTTCTTTTATTTAAAAAGATAAGCAGGGACTTCATGGAATTTTTAAAGCAGACGTTTTTCTTTAGATTTTGATAACCGGTTAAACAATTTAGTATTAACCACAAGAATATTGTGTGTACTTTTTTTGAGATCCACGCGCTTTTCAACAAAGTTAAGTAATTGAGGTAAAAAATTTTCCTTTAAATTACCGTAAACGGAGCAACTTTTTCTTTTGTGAGTGAAACTTTTGGCATTTGCGACTTTTTCAACGGATTTAATTGAGATCAACAAATTTTCCTTTATTGCCATAAATGAATAAACATTTCCATTTGATTTCTCGCTGAATTTTCTTGAGATATCTTTCAAACTTTGCTTACATATTTGTATGGAATATTTTAAAAGATTTTCTTTTTTTAAAAAAATTGATCATACAATGTCCCTTTGTTAAATAGCCTGGGGTCACAGTGACCCCACGAAATTCTTGCGTCATACTTTTAAAAACTACAAACTAATAAATTTAATAATAATCACTAGAATATTGTGTCTATTTTTTTGAGATCCAACCGCTTTTCAACGAAATTAATTGAGGTAAAAATTGTTGAAGTTATACTTTTTTAGGCGCGTTATGAAAAAATGATGAAAGTGAAATTTCTAGATGGGCGGCCATCTTGAGACAAAAATTAACAAAATGAAGTTGGCCGCAAAACCACTCGGTTTCTTGGCGCGCGTAATATGAATTTTTGTATTATTTATTTACCTATTTATTTATTTTTATAATTAAATTAAAAATAATTATAGATACAAATGACACATATTATTAAAAAATAAGTTATTACTTTTCTCGAATTTTGCAGTGGCTGTTAAATTATTTTGAGGTTAGTGATAAAAATGGCATCTGCATTTCATGCATATTCTTAGTTATCACGAAATCTGGGATTCTGAAATGATTCAACCATCTTAGAATAATAATTTAGTAAAACAAGATAAGAATAAGATTAAGACATTTACTTTGAAAAGTAGCTACTTAATACTTTATTTCGTAATTTCTATGGAGCTTCGTTTTCATGACATGCATGAATGATGTGAATTGTTAACCAGAAAAATGATCCTGACAAATTTTATAAACGTCTGGCAGCTTCTTTTGGATATTATTTATTGATATAAATTAAAAAATTATTTTTAATAATTATATCTTTAATAAATATATATATTATTATTATTATTAAATATTAATTTACATTTTTTAAAAATTCATTATTTGAATGCAATTAATAAAAACTAATTTTTAATGATGCCAAAGAAGTATTACTTCTCACGCGCGTACATAAGTAGGTACACGCAACCACTTTTTTTATTTAAATTAACGTCAATTAGCAACTTTATAAAAGCAAATTTTCCTTTTGCTTTCAAGCCGAATTTTCTTGAGATATTTTTTTAAATTTTGCATAAGTATTTGTGTTGAACAATAGAAATTACACCTTATTATCTCTTTACATCAGTGATTCTCAACTACTGTGCCGCGGCACTTTTGGGTACCGCGAAATTCATGAAGTGTGCCGCCAAATTTTAGAAACGCTAGCATTGTTAATGTTGATATTATGGTCAGTATGCCGCCAAATTTTGAAATTTTTTAAAAGTGTACCGCAACAAAAAAAAACTGTTAAGGGTCACTGTTTTACATAATAGAAATTTTCAAAAGATTCGCTAAAAAAACATTTTAACTCGTGTTAAATCGAATTCGAGTGAAAAGAAATCATAAAAATAATAAACAGTTAGAGATGGTTTTGTGTAAATGTTTTGTTAAGATTTCAATGTTATTTTTGTGGTCTAGCGGTTAAAGTAACGATCCCACACATGCGAGCCATCTAGGGGGCGAATCCTGCAACAGATTTTTTTTTAAATTGTACACTCGGTATTTTAAACTTTTTCCCGTGAATATTTCACGGTAAGTTACTAAGTAGTCGTGTAATAAAAGAATTAGTTGTATGCAAATTTTGAAAATTTTCTGGGGCGAGCTTTTAGGGAGCTATCGGATGAAATTTGAGAAAAATTGGGCAATTACGGTCGAACCGTTGCTTCAGTAAATGCTTGGGCACACCATATACAAGGTGTCTCAAAAGTAATAAAAAGGAAGGAAGCTGGTGGTAGATGACGCAATTCTAAGACAAGTCCGTTGTTAGAAAGTTTGTTTCTTTATATTGGCACTCACTGACTCTTTCGAACAAATACGACTATGGTGGAAGGTCAAAGTGTCTCAGCCTTGGTACAGGGAGTATAGTAATGCCATTTTGCTGTGTATTGTAGTAGTAAAGAGAGATAATTTTTTTTAGATTTTTATTAGCATGTTCAAAATTATAACTTATTGTTAGTGTTAGTAAAAAAAAGTTCTAAATGCATTCTCAATTATTTTTTTTTTCACTGTCGGGACGGTCCTGGAATTTTTATGTTGCCTTAGTCTATTAAAATGTTTCTCTAGGCCGGTGCTTTCATTGAGAGTACAAATTTAATTAACTGGAGTTAATAGAGGCTTATCATCCAGATAAGCGAAGACATTTTTAATAGCCAATTCTGCCATTGCTCCTCGAGTTTTTTCGGTGGCACTTCCAATATGTGGTAGAAGCACTAAAAAAAATTATTTTAGATTTTCAATATTTGTAAAAATGAAAAATCTTACCACAATTAGGTAATTTAATTAATTCATGATCCACCGGTAAAGGTTCTGGGTTCATCACATCAAGTCCCGCAGCAAAAATCGTATTCGTCTTTAAAGCATCAACCAAATCTGCAGTGTTAACTAAACCTCCCCGTGCTATATTCACAAAAACAGCCGATTTCTTCATCAAAGCAAATGATGTCTTATTGAAAATATCCCGGGTTCCATTTGTGAGGGGCAGAGATGCAATTACAAAATCACTTTCTTTTAGTAGGGTTTCAAAGGGAACGAACTGCGCGTTCAATTCCTTGTCGTACGGTTTTGGTTTGCGGCCTGAATATAAAATTTTCTCGACGTCAAAGACAGAGAGACGTTTAGCAATGGCTGCACCAATCCCGCCAAGACCAGCTATTCCTACTGTCGAGCCTGAAATGTCTTTACCCAGCAGCCATTGGAAACCCGTTTCCCATTTTCCGCTACAAGTAAATTTTATGAAATTCATGATTTTGTTGTTGATTATTTAAGATTTAAATTACTCGACAAGCTTTCGGCGACTTTCTTCAGCTCGACGGGAGGCAGCCAAAATTAAGTAAATGGCGACATCGGCTACTGCATTGCTTAATACTTTTGGGGTGTTTGTAAGTTTGATTTCATACTTATTCAAAAGGTTCATGTCATAGTTATCGAAACCAGCTGAAACGGCTGCGATTAACTTACACTTAGGGCCTAAAAGTTTAATATCATTGATTAAAAAAATTCAACACACTCTAACCTGGATTATTGGATAAGGAGGAATATTCTATATGTAAGAAATAAAAATCTTTATTTCTATTAGCGAATTGTGGAAAAAACTTTTGGAAACCGAAAAGTTTTGTATCCCAGATTTACAGTTGTATGAAGACTATATATATTCCATGAACTTCTAGCAGAGTCGCCCCTGCTCCGCTAAGGGTTGTTTTAGTGCAATATTTATTTTATATTAGGAAGTACTTAATTGGGTATTGGACATGCAATCTCTGTATTGAGGAAAGAGCACAAAAATAAGTGCTCTTCGTTAAATGACTACCTTCGGGACCTTCTGTTTATAACAGGCCTTTACTAATTTATAAACGCGCTACAGTTACTATTTTATAACTATTTTCCTGACCTCAACATTTAACTGGTTTTTGAATTTTTCTTCTAAAGAAATTTTCAGAAGAAAAGGGAAGGTTTGTATTATTGTTTGTTGTGTTTTACTTCGTTTTATTCAGATCCCCTAACCATATAAAGTAGGCTGTATAACTATAAAGCTATAAAATAGTTTGCCAATCATTCTTAGCAAGCAAGAAAGAGAGAGAGAGAGAGAGAGAGAGAGAGAGAGAGAGAAATTAGAATGAAAGAAAAGAGGGAAGGTGACCTGGAGAGAGTATAAATCTTTTTTGTTACGTGATGGTTTCAACTAGTTTACTCTAAGCCCTGTAAAGGAACTTCGTTCCAAAAGCATGTCAAATCGATGATGCATTTTATGTGAAACATTTAATAAACATATTTTTATTTTTCTTGATTACTATTCCAAAAGAATTATGGTTAATCTTCTAAGATAGTTCGGTATACAGTAAAACCTCGCATAAATAATCAGAATTTGTTCCGGAGTCTTATTTATAAACGTTGCTCGTTAAACGAGCTATTATATTACAAATTATTTTGCTCGTTATACGAATCGCTCGTTATGCAAGGTTCCACTGTGTATATGTTACGGGCAATGTAATTATTTAGGTCAGTATTCATAATGCTTGGTTATTATTAATAATGACCATTAAAATTGGATTTGAATTACTTTACGATAATTTCTCACATTACCCGGACATTATAAATACCGCTATTATTTCTTTGGGCATTTCATTTGTTCTTGAAGTAACAGATGGTAATCTGTATAAATTAGGCACGAAACACGGAATTCTAAATCAACTTTATGCCAGTAACCAATATATAATATGTAATGAGAAGTTTATATATGGCTAAGATATTCCACAGACAAAGATTTCACTAAGAGAATGTGCAAGATTGTCATCCAAGACAGGGGGCCAAAGCTATAGTCGATGTGGTTGTAAACCCGACAAATGCAAGTGTCGTAAAAAAAAAGCTATGTAACTCAAAATGTCACCAACGTGGAAGCTTCTCTAATAAATAGACCCTCTATGTATTGCTACATATTGACATTTTGTGTAAATATAAATTTGTAAGTACGTACATATCTAATACATTATTTTTATTTGGACTTAAGTTTTGTTTGTACTTATTTCATCGCCACCGGTTTGTTTGTCAGCATGTGAAATTTTATTTTTTTTTTTTTTGTTTGTTACTTTGTCAGTTAGGTATGTAAACATTTGTTATTTTTTATAAGAAATATGAATAAAATGATTTTTAAATTGCCCACTTGACTTTTAGCATTATTCATAATGACCGGGCAATGTAATATTTGCAACATAATTTATCAATTTGTCATATCCTTTTGGGCACTTTTTAAATTAGCCGGGCATTGTTTATAATGTCCAATTATTTACATTGCTCGTAACATATACAACTTTCAACCAATAAACTTTTTTTGTACAAATAGTCATGTTAATCATTTATGTCGTTTCTATGTAGTAACTATAACAAGCACCTTTTGTATATAAAGCAATCTTGCAGTAAACACTTATTCATGTAAGATATGTAACAAATTACATCTTTGTAATTTTCACCTTAAACTATAGAGCCTAATCTTAATTAACGAACTAGGTTGATTTATTCCTTGATTCTTCTAAGAAAAGCAACAGATATTTCTATGTGTAGTTATTCTGCAGGAATCATACATTTTTCTGGGATAAATATAAAAAAATGCAGTTTTTGATCTATGTATATATAAACTACTCAATATGAAAAATCGCGTAAATTTCTTCTTTTCTTCGTATCTGTGTGAGAAGTAATAAGCTCTCTATATGGGATACATTCCCTTATTCTTATGAATTCTTATAAAATTTTTCCTAATTATTCGAACTATAGTTTGTTAAGCCTCTGTTTAACCTCTATAAGAGAGAGACCTGGTTAAGTGGAAATATTTAATAAGTGAGGAAAACATAACAATTCCTTAATGTGTTCTCTCTTATACAGACAAAATCGCCTGTATTTTGCAAAATAATAAACCATCTAATCACCTGCTGCTTGTAAAATGTCTTCATTAATCGGGATATGGCCGTGCCATATAATGGCATTCACTCCCCCAGCACATTTGATTTTATTAGCCAAAGCGGTTGCATTTTCTGATTCTTTGCCGAAAATGACATCACATCTATGACATAAAAATAGGCAACAGAAATTAAGGTTAAATAATCTAACTGTTTGAAAATCGATTTTTTACCTTTTAGCCAAAATGTCAATTTTGTCAGATGGCAGTTCTTCGTTGCGAACAAAAATTTTTGGTTTCTCTGTCATCGTGTCACCTTCGCGTTTGATTCTCTTATCACTCTTCTGATTACAACATTTCACACTTAATGCTATGTTAATGAGAATAAAAATTAGAAATAAACACTTGAGAATCATTTTTTTCTTATTTGTATAGGTAAAGCAGGTAAAGTAAGTGATAAAAGTTAATTTATATCGTTATTATGAAATTATATAAAGAGTTGAAAGATTTCCATTACATCTAACATTTAGTGGCCTTATTAATTCAATCCAGTTAGTAAACGTAGCAAATGTAGTAAACTTTCTTAAAAAAATAGCTTGAGGCATTGAATATGATTATAATATTATTTTTTACTAATATTTTACCTCGCAGCAATTATAATAATGTGAAATAAATTAAGCTATACAACATTAAGATTATTTTGCAAAATATATTTTGTTCTATGATTTATATTCTAATTATCTAATTAATAAATTATATTTCTATAGTAACTAATTTAAGAATGTTACCAATTAAGCACAAAGAACTGAGCGAACTGAGCATTCAATAAAAGATTTTCTAATAACTTTTTAATTTTTTTATATCATATAAAAATTTAAGATTTTTTTAATAAAATTGATCTTTGTGCCAGTCTATCCTTCAAATTTAAAAAGTAATAAGAATTAAGATAACAATTTTTCGAATTTCCCCCTGTAAATGTAGGTATGCAAGTTGTAACAGTATGATATACTTAGAGGTTTTGTATATGCAACTTACATTACATACATTAACTTAAAGCAACTTAAAGACGAATACATTAACTTGTTTTATTTATTGTTTGACGTATTATATATTAGCAATATAAACTAGTAGGAACGATAAAATGTTTACGAAGATGTAAATGTTACTAAAGTTATAGTAATTGTAACAGAGTTTATTGTAACCGTTGTAACCTGATGGATGTTGGTAGGGAAGGTAGGGAACTGAGCTGGTTCATTCAGCTCTTAACACATACCAAAAAAGAGTTAGCGTAGAGCATTTATTTCTTTTATTAAACTACTAGCTGATACCTGCTAGCTTTGCTGAGAGTATCAAAACTTAATTGATTCCCTGCCTTCACAAGAAAATTTAAAAATAAATCTATTTTAACAGAAATAAATGATAGATACTTTCAGACTTTAGATCCAAAGTAGTAAGTTCATCAAAATTCTTAAAACTACTTTTCTAGGAAGAGATATTAGCTATCTTACAGGTTCATTACAATTTTAAATATAAAATGTTCCTTTAGACTTGGAAATTTTTCATTTCAAATATCATTTATAAACGTTTAGCTATTTTAGTACAATAGATTCGTAGCTATCCTACAGGAACCGTAACTTTTTTTAGGATAAATGGTATTCATTACATTAAGATCTGAGGTATCTTTAACAAAAATTAATTAAAATTAGTTCCGTTAAGTAATTGTTAACTATTTTAAAAGTTAAGATATTATTTTAATACGTTTATTTCTATTTAATATTTTCGACAATGAACAATAAAGAAATTCAAACATTTGTTAAAAATTTAATTATTAATTTTATCGGGTGTTAATTGAAATTCATAATATTTATTTTCCAGTAAACTTTGTCAATTTTTTCATTTAAACTTTGTAGAGATTTTTTTCGTTACTTTGAGAGAGAAATTAGAATGAAAAAAAAGAGGGAAGTTCACCTGGAGGGAGTATAAATGCTTTTTCGTTACGTGATGGTTTCTACTAGTTACTCTCACCCCAGTAAAGAAACTTTTTTCCAAAATGTCAAATCGATGGTGTATTCTGTGTGAAACATTTAATAAACATATTTTTATTTTTCTTGATTAATATTCCGAAAGTATTATGGTTTCTTCTAGAATAGTTAGGTTTACAGTCGAAAGGAGTTTTATAGGGACCTTACACGATCAATAATCAGTAACTCAAACTAATGACAGTATTAAAAGATATTCATACTGAAGGAATTCAAAATTATTTGATTCCATGGTATCGGTGTTGATGGAGAATTAAGTAAATACTGACAGTACTGATCATACTGATCTTGTAAGGTCCCTATTACTTGTAATCCGAAACGTCGCTCGTTAAATGATCAGTATTATGTTACTCGTTATGCAAGGTTCCACTGTATAAACACTTTTCAACCAGTAAACTTTTTTATACAAAAAGTTAATCCATGTTAATCCTTCATTTTGTTTCTATTTAATAACTAATAGGTAAGCATCTTTTGTATATAAAGCTATTCTGCAAGATTCTGGGATAAATATCAACAAGTGCAGTTTTCGATCTATATAAACTAACTCAGTATGAAAAATCACGTCAATTTCTTCTTTCCTATATGTGTGAGAAGTAATAAACACTCGATGGCATACATTCCCTTATTCTTATGAAATTTTTCCTAAAAAAAAGTTAAGAAGTTATGTTAAGAAAGCAATTTATGGAAAAAAAAATCGATATTTTGAGCCCATAACATGGGATGACCCCCTTAATCAACAGCGAGTTTCATAAATGAAAGCAAAAGAAAGTAGGTACGGTGACAGTTCGCAGCAGTTATTTTCTGAAATTGAAATATCTTCTTGGTCCGCCCATTCCAAGCATTCACTTAATGCAGACACAACTCGAACATGTTGATTCCTTGCAGTTGCAGCGACATGCGCGTGCGCGAGTTGTCTCGTTCGGACTATTGAGGTCCTACTGTATTATGATTCCAAACTTTATTTTTTATTTTAGACTAAAAAAATATTTCAGCTTTTTTAATTTGTTATAAAGATTTTTCAACGAATAAAATAAGAGGAAAATTATAAATAAAAATTTTTTTTAGCATATATTTCCATTTATATATTCTTTTTATAAATTGTACACATTGCTTCAAGCAAAATATTTAGTAAATATACATCGATTAAAGGCTTTGTTTGTAATAAATACATTATTAATAAATCTAAATATGAAATAATGCAAACAGTCTTATACGTTAATATTTTATTATTTTTTTTTTTATTCTGAGTATTTAAAATTTATATTTCGTTGTAATATACGCATTTTTTCTTTTAGTTATAAATATACTTTTGTGTTAAAACATTTTCAAATATAAAATATTTAAATATTCTAATTTAGCACAAAGAAATCTTAGTTGTTTTTTTTTTTATATAATAAAAGCATATTTTACTTATATTTTAAAATACTGATACATAGAGACAAAAATTATTCCACGTAAATTTCTGATATGAAAGTATAAAAGGCTCAAACTTAAACGATTTTGGTTCGTTTTTCCGGGAGCGCATACAAAAGCGATTTCAAACCGTGGTTTCTTTCTTCAACTCCATGTCGGATTCATCTAAATGTTCATCGTTCTCCGAACTTAGTTTACAACTACTCGCGACGATTCCCTGTGCGTTAAACCGGAAATCTTTGTTAATTTCAATATCATTTAATCCAGATTCGAACGAAATGCTTGGTCGAGGCGGGAATAAAACGGGACTTTGTCGCGATGCCGAGAGTAAATCATCGTCAGTGTCTCCAATTTGGGGTTGAGACTGGTGCCGATGTGGCCGATAGTTGGATCGACCGATTTGTTCGTAAATCGCATCTAAATCACTGGTGGATGACGAAATCAGACTTCGACGACTCGGTCCGTGATTACTGAAATCATCGTCGCTGGCTATTGATTGTATTGCACTAGGTGTTTCTGAAGACGGCTGGTAATATCTAGCAAATAATGTTTCACTGTCGAGAGTCGTCGTCGAGCCATTTTGCTGGTCTAAATCATCGTTATTTAAAAGTAAATGCAAAGGATTTTCATAGATCACTGAACGAGGCATTTTTGGATATATAACATGACTGTGAACACTTTCGACACTTTCAGGATTATACGAAGAAGGATTTGTATTTTCTTCTTCGTCCTGATCGGTTATCGACGAGATTTCCTCGTTATTTTCCGGAGTTAAATTTTCAAAATCTACTTTATCGGCAATGAGATCGCCATCTAATTCATCATCGCATGAACTATATTCTAAACTACATTGTTGCGAAACCGTACGCATGTCACGTACTATTTCGTTTTCTTCATCCCGACGTTTAGGCGACCCGTCATTGTTATGTGTATAACGGGCTCGGACTCGCATGTTTTCAGCCAACAATCGATTCACGGATCCTGCCACATGATTTATCAAAATTTCACTTTCCTCCTCATCGCCAGGACTGTCTGTTAATAAAATGTTTTTGTTTTGTTGTTTCAGTTCTTTTAATGGTGGCTCCACGTGAATGTTTGTGTTGTTAACTTTGGTGCCCGAACCAAATAAATTATTGGCAATCGCTGAATGTTGCTTGGCAAGTTTTGAGTTTAACGAGTTTCTTTTGTCAGATTTTTCTGATGATATGATCGAGGTGTTATCGTCGTTATTGATCCCAACGCGACGTCTAGTCGCTGTTGATGTGCCGCTTAAATTATTGTGTTTGATCATATTTTTTCTTTGCTTCTTAAAGAACTTTCTAGCAACAGTGCTTTGATGGGGGTTGTAAAACATTTCTGCGTTGTTCGTTCCATTAATTCCATGATCGGAATAAATTGGAATCGTATTATTTGTGCGATATTGTTGCCGATGTAAAACGACCAGATTTACATTAGCGATTTTCGCTTCGGCATTTGGATCGTTATGGGTGACAACGCTATTTAAGTCGACAGCGGCTTTCAAAATGTTGCTGTTGTGTGATTTGGTGTGGCTTGAAGTTCGACTACTCGGACGTGAATTGTTAATTTCCGTCGGGATTAGTCCAGACGCTGAAGCTGCGGTTGCTACCGCAACCGCGGTACTTGTCGCTGGTCCTGCGGCACAATTTAAGTTACTCTGATGCGAGTTCATGTTAGCATCAGAAACCGTTCGACTACGACACCAAATTCGCTTTACATACGTCCAACAACTCCGCACATCACTCCGAGCAATCCCGTAAAAGAATAAAATAAACGATCCCAACAAAATCGAAAAAATCGCATATAATATACTAAAAATATGCTCATCATACGGGATATAATTTTTCATAATACGCCTCGTCGACAAAGCCCCCGATATCCACAATAAAATGTATAAAATTAACGCAATATTATAAGCTTTAAGTTGAGTATTGGGGCAATGTTCCGGGTCTTCAATTTTACTCGAATCGGTCGTTCGAGACGCTGAATAACTTCGGAAACTGTTTCGATCAATACTTAAATTTGGCAAGTTGGCATCTAACAGATCCAGATCAACATTTTCAGTCGCCTGGGTACCTTCGGATAGTTGTCCGTGGACATCAGAACAACGAATTACACATCGTATCATCAACGTACAAATTACGATGAAAATAATAAGAATAAAAGCCGGAACAAAAACGGCACTAAGTGCAGGGGCTGAATATAAAAAGCAGTATGTATGTGAAGCGTATTCTCGCATATTAACAGCTCCACTAATTCCACATACGATCAGTGCAATGCCCCATCCGACCAAATACAATCCAAGAATCGGTTTTTGGATTGGCTGTTGCAGTTGTTGTGGATCGGAAGCAGCTGGAGGTAGTTCATCTTCATCTGGTAAACGGATAGAACAAGTCGATTTCGATAAACGTTTATACATTGTCGTGACACTAACACACATCCAAAGCAACACGCAAAGTGTTAAATAGTGTAATACAATTCCAACGACTTGGCACACAGCCACATCTTCAGTTTGAAATATCCCAAATGCAAATAAATACGTTAGCAAACTTAATGCTATCCAGGTATTGATCAATGAATGTTTCGATCGTTTGGCCATTTGGATCGAGTTGTAACATAACAAGTATGTGAGAATTGTAATAAATAAACAGGTTATTAAAATTAGAGTCCCTGCATAGATTGCAGGATGGGAAAATCGGAATTTGGCTCCGGCCATGTGGAAGTTACTGAAGGTGTTGGTCGAAGCGTATTGTATGTCTTGGAGCATTCCAAAATAGTTCAGTCGATTGCAGCTAAATATTAAATTTTCGTGTAAATAGTGGGCGAGAGTACAACCGTTTTTGTTCCATCCGCCAATGCCGTTGTTGAAGTTGAAATCCCACCAACCAAGAACGGGGGTTTCGACGTCTTGAAGTAAGGGATAGCGGAACATAACTGTTACTGGATCGGTTAGATTTTCGACATCAAATCCAACTGGAAAGCAAAACATTTTTTTTAGTTTAATAAAATGCTTTTATAAGACACTAAAAGTGAGTCGTGTTTTTTTAAAGTATTGTAAGTCCACTTAAGGGGGTATTCTAGTCTAGAAATTTGAAAAAATCGAAAAAAATTTTTCTCATAATCCGATAGTTTAGACCACGGAGTATAGATACAGGAGTCCGAACGCAATGTTAAAATAATGGTCGCATTCTGAGCCTTTGTTCGCCAGAGTGCGCTACGATTCAGAAGATACTCGTGTTTAAACAGCAACGCGGGAAGTATTATCTCTGTTTAGTGGCGGTAAACAAATACAATTATTTACTTATTATTAATTGTAACTCCAGAATTCTACAGGAAAATTTGTAAAAAAAAATTAAATACCAAGTATTACTGTATATAAAATTAAAATAATTTAAATTGTTTTCTACTCTTCTTGCTTCTAATTTTTTTCTGCAGTGTTTTTTATTAAAGCACTTTAAAAGAAAATGCCCACGTATTATTAAAAAAAATTACTTATAATTTTTTTATCAGTTCTTTTTTATGTTTCTCACATCCCGCCGGCCGATAATTAAAGGTATTTTTCTATACGTAATAATTGTAGTAATAATATCTAATAACAATCATAATAACGGTGCCTCTAAATCTTAGCGCCACAGTGATAAAAAAGTGTACTATAGTTGAGTTTCATATTTACGTACGTAAATATCGTGAAATAGCCTATGTCGTTCGGACTCCTGATATATATACTCCGTGGTTTAGATATTCAAAAATATTTCCTTAAAAGGATTTTTCAAATTATTTCCGAAGTTATAGCCGTTTTAGTGTCATGGCAACTAGAACGGTTGAGACTTAACGTAAAATTTTAAACGCGTTTTTCTCGAATCTACTTTTTTCGATGCGATAGCCATAATATCTCAAGTTCTAATGAGCCGATTTACTTGAAATTTGGCATGAATATTTTTTAGATATCTCTCTATCGCATGAACCAACAAAAAATGAAAATTTTAAATTTGTTATATTTTTTAAAAATCGACAAAGTTAAAAAAATGTCTGCTGCGAGGCGTCACAGTACTTTCTTTTACTTTCAATTATGAAACTCGCTGTTGGTATTAGTTGTATAAAATATATGAAATATAAGCACTTTATAACTATACATATAAACAGAACTATATGCATACAACCTATAACATATTATAACATATACGAATTCCCAACTTTCACAAAGTTTAAAAAAAATCTCAAAAACTCCTAGAATAAAGTAGAGCTTTCGCTTAACCGATTTCAACCAAAAGCTTCGCGGCACAACTAGGTATTATATGTAGGTCAAATTCCAAGTTTGGTAAAATTCGGATAAAGCTTTCGATACGATATGGCTGTCACACACAGACATGTTTCTAAAAACCACTTTTTTGGACTCAGAGTACCTCAAAACATGCATTTCCGGTGAAAGCTTGAATTCGAAAATTCGACCCGATTACAATACTTCCTTTACTATATAGTAGTAAAAAAAAGTAATTAGTGAAAAAATCGACCTTTATTATTGAGTAGCCGCCATTTTAATGAAAAAAATTTTTTTTTCAGTTTTCCAGGTTTATGCGATAGAGACATTCGTGCTAATCAAGAATCCATCATTGTTTTATTTTTCAGATAACCACAAGGGTAGAAATCATGGCGACGAAGAAACGGCCTTTTCCCCCCCTCTACTTCAAGGACGCATAACTCAATGAAAAATTTTTATTTTTTCTTTTAATTAATTTTGTGTACTCTCTGAGTATAAATAAACAAATGATAAAAAAAAGGATAGCAAAAATATCAAATGCTTTTTTATCAATTGTCAAAAAATGCTCGAAATTCGGAGCTCTAAACTAGAATACCCCCTTATGATCAATTTGATCAAACATTGAAGGATATTTCAATATTATAATATTGAGGAGTTTCTGTTGGACTTAATTTAAAAATCTGGGTAGTAAATAGTATTGTATAATAATCGGCACTATTTCGTTAGTCCTGTCACTTGTCAAGTGAGACGAAAATTCAATTCAAATTCGTATTCGATAAACTATCGCTTCACGCAAATGTCGTATACGCAACAATGCTCGTTTCTATTTGGTATTCTATAACATATTGTGAATCGGCAATTGCCATTTGAAACGAGAAGTTTTTTACGAGCTTTATTAGACCAGGGTCGATAATTTTTGAAAAATTATAGTGGGATGAAACCCATTAAAAAAGAAAGAGAATATAACAAAAATTAAAGGAAAAATAAATTACGGTCGATCTGAGGTGGGGACGTAGAAAAAAAAGGGGGGTAAGGGTAGAAACGGTTTATCTCGATTTTCGACAAAACTACAAGTCCTATGGAAAAAAGTTAAATAGCAAAGTTGTAGGTAATAAGAAGATCTACAACTTTTATTCTTACACTTTTTTTCACATAACCTCAAAATTAATGTGAAAAATTCCAATAACCAAGTTTTTAGTTTTTTATTTTTCTTTTACAAAAAAAAAACATTTTCATGAAATTTGATCAAAACATACCTTTTAATGTCCCAAACATACAGTAATTTTTTTGATTTAAAATATTAAGTTTTTCCCCTTATTTTGACTTAATATTGAAAAAGCATCCCTGATTGAAATTTTTCACATAAATTTTGAGGTTATGTTAAAAAAGTATAAGAATAAAAGTTGTAGATATTCTTATTACCTACAACTTTGCTATTTGACTTTTTCCATAGGACTTTTAGTTTTGTCGGAAATCGAGATAAACCGTTTCTACCCTTAAGAACACGCCCCCCTTCCATTTTCCGACCTCGGATCGACCGTAATTTATTTTTCCTTTCATTTTTGTTATATTTTCTTCCGTTTTTAATGGGTTTCATCCTACTATAATTTTTTTTTCACTTATTACCATTTTCAAAGGCTTGAAAATGACTTCTGGTTGAATGTGATTGATTTTAATGGAATCCGGATGATCATCACATGGCCGTATAAAACGCCATGTTATTTTCCTCGTTTGCTTATGGATCGATCCAAGATCGAACCTGTCTTGAATGATACAGGTTTCGACCATGGATCGATCCAACAAGTCCTGAACAGTCGTGAAGTGACAATTGTCGTCTCACTTGACAAGTGACACGGCTTAGATAATAGGCTCAATGTTTTTGAGTTTTTAAATGTATCAGAGTTATCATCTGAATTAATATTAGTAAATATTTTTGTTGGGTATAAATGGAGTTAGGCCACTTTCAAAATAAACTAAATAACGTTAATTTATAAGATAAAACAAAACACACAAATTTATAATTTAATAAAATTTTACCTAAAGTAGCTCCAACCACTGAAGACGTGACCACTTCTTTCATTTGATAGGTCGGAAAAAATTTCCCATTTGCATACATAGCGACGACCAGCTGAACGGAGTTTGCAAACGAAATTCCCCGACTTTGTAATTGTAAGAACAACGAAGATGGAATTTGAATCGAAGCCGCGATCGTTTCATCGTCTCTCATCATATACGGCAAATTCGCCGATGTTGTGCAATAAAACGGACGATTTGTAGAAGCACGACCCGATCCAGCCCCTCCTATATTAGTTGACTCAACATTTTGCTGGTTTTGGCTGGAACTTGACGTATACCAAGCACATATCAGACCTTTAAAGTTTTCAGGTTTCACATCAAAATCCTCAAAAGCTAAATGCGGTTTCGACGATTGTGGAGACGGCGTGAACTTGGCGATGGTTTCAACGGCTTTAACGAGCCGAGAACATGCTCTGTCCTCCGTTTGCGCGTCTTCGAGAAGTTTTTTGTTTAGCCGTAACAACGAGTTGATCATTTCAATCAAAAAACCTCCCAAATCTCGTTCGACTTTTACGAAATTGATATAATTTTCAATTGTGCGAGCGATAAAAACGATGTCCATTTTATCTTTTAGTAAGCGGCCACCTTCCATGGTGTAATTGCGAAGGTGTCGAACTGTTTCTAATAGGTTTCCAATTGTTAAATTAAGATCTACTTTAGAGAATTGTTCGAGAATTTTGGTCGTTTCTGATATGTATGGACATGCGGAAGTGTTTAGATCCTTCCATGTTCCAAATTCTGTGCAATAACGAACTGCTTGTGCTGGGCGATAGAAACCACTTAATTGTTGTCCTTGACATTGTTGTTCGACTACGTTATCTATGATAGTTCTGGGCCAGATGTAGGTTCCTTTATTGTTTAAAGTCACTAAAAAAATAAAATAAATAAATAAATATCGAATGTAAAGTAATAGGGAAACTCAAATACCTGAACTATTACAGTATCTCGTAGCATTTGAGATAACAAAGAGAGAAATGGCTTTCGAGTGATTCCCTTTATCGGAGACTAAATGACACGTCCATTCTCCACTATGATTTCGTGTGACAATCCCGATATTCAAAATACTATCGACCATGCCACTATCATCCAAAAATCGATTTTCCACTTTGATCTCCCGAAATTTTTCATTTGGATCTTCCAAGTTATATCGCCAAAAAATGCGTGCGCTTGAATAGGGTTCTTCGCCGGAGATAAAGACATCGGGTGTGACGCTAGGCGCTCGGCATCGAATTTTGAAGCTGTCACCTTCGTAGATGACTTGACTTTTGTCAGGTTTTAGCTCGATTTCGGTTGGATCGCGCTGTCCTACCGGCGATCGACAGTGGATATCGACGCCGATTTTGATTTTGCGTAGCATCTGACCTTTGAATGAAGGCGGGGCCGCACATTTTGGAGAAGTGGTTAGTTTGACGGCAGTGCTTTGGAGCCAATCGATTAGCCAGAGAAGATCGCAGTCGCATGTCAGAGGATTTCCGGAAATGTCCCTGCAAATATAATTAATTCGTTTTTAAACTATGTACTTAATGAGAATAATTCACTAAATAAATAACTAACTATTTAATACAAATTATAGAAAAAAAATAAAACATTTTAAAAAATTAAGGATCACGTCTTTAATATCCTTGAGTCTATTTTAATGTCTTACTTCAAATGAAGTCTTTATTCATAAGATTAGTGCAATTCTATTTTACATTTCCTAAAAGAAATATATAAAACAACGGTTTTTATAAAAGCACTTTTTATTTTCATCATGAAGCTTTTGAAGTTAATGACCGTTTTCCAATTACCGCATTTAATATAAAATGCGGCATTATTTTTAGCATCACGTGTTCCAACTGCAAATGCGCATTGCACTTTAGAACATTCGAACTAGCGTTTCTTACGAATTTAATGCGCCAGTACTACCAACAAGTTAACATAAAAATATGTGTTGGCATTATTGAAGTGTATTTACCATCTGGATAGGACGATTATTATTATAATAATTATTATTAGAATTTCAGTTGATTTATAATACACGTTGTAATGAGAATATGTTATGAGAAATACATAGTAAAGAAACCCATGGACTATTATGTCAGCTAAATAGATTGCTTAAGCGTATAAACAATCATCAACCCTAAACGCCAAATTTACCCTTTTTTAACCGACTTAAAAAAACGAGGTTCTCAATTAGACTGTATTTTTTATGTTTGTTACCTCAGAACTTTTGACTGTGTGATTCGATTTTGATGATTGTTTTTTATTTGAAAGCTGGTGCTTCCCGTAAGGTCTCATCTTAATTTGAAAAAAATCGTTCACTTCTAAGGGGTTGAAAACTAAGGAATGAAGTATTAACTTTTTATTGAATAGCTAGATTTTGATCATTTTTTTTGTTTTAAAGCTGGTGCGTGGTCCGTGTGGTCCTATTTCAATTTGAAAGAAATCTTTCACTTCTAAGGGGTTGAAAACTAAAGGATGAAATGTTAACTTCTTATTGGAAAGCTAGATTTTGATCATTCTTTTTTTTTATTAGTAGAACATAATTTTAAATTAATCTAATATCCATTTTTTATTAAAAAAAACTCCAACCATAAGGGGTTAAAAATTAGGGATGAAATAATACATTTTTCCTGGCTAACCCCATTTCGATTTTTTTTTTCTATTACGTACATCGTACCTTTAAATTGTTCACATTTTAATTTGAAGCTAAAAATCCACCCCCTAAGGATGAAAATAGGGGATGAAATAGTGACATTTAACTAAATCATCATCGAATTCGTATAAATCATCGAATTTTGATTATTTTTTTTCTATTGGAAAAAGTATTCCACTGTATCATTACATTTTAAAGCAAAAAATGTCAACCCTTAAGGAATAAAAAGGGTTGATATAGTAACTTTTAACATTTAACGGCGCTGCCTCATATGAACAACGCGTTTAGTCGTTTTACCCATATTCAAAGAAATAAAAACAGTTATCAAATTTCAGATCACTTAAACTAGAGAAAAAATTAAAAATTATAAAAAAATTAAAAAACCGACTTCAAAATAAATAAAAATTCATAAACAAAAAATGCACTAAAAAGTAAAGAAATAATTGCGTATCCTTGAAGTGTCTACAACTTACTAATTATACGATGACATAATGTACAACTTTTGTTATTTTTGGAGTTGGTGTCAGCCGAAGAAATAAATATTAATGTTCATTTGTAAAAAGTTTTAATTAGTTATTGGTATTTTATAGTTTAAAGGTCACTAGATATTGTCACAGTACTAGTATAGTGTATAAAAGTTCATTTGAAAAATAAATTTCATAAGGTATTTTCGTTTATTGCTAAGTACCATTATAATCGTATTTCCTTGGCAGACACCAACTCCAAAAATAACAATAGTTGTACATTATATCATCCCAATAATTTGTAAGTCGTAGACACTGCAAGGATACGCAATTATTTTTTTACTTTTTAGTGCTTTTTTAAGATTTTTTATTTATTTTGAAGTCGGTTTTTAATTTTGTTATAATTTTTATTTATTTCTAAATACCATTAGTCTATAGACGTGAAGGCCTTGAGTAGATATAAAATCTGTGCAGTAGTAAACTATGTTTCTTTGTTACTTACAGTTGCTTTAATGATATCAACTCGTCAAAGGTTCCCTTGGCTATCGTTGAAAAAAAGTTTCCGCTTAATTTTATTCTCTCCAAATTTTGTAAGCCACTGAGCCAAATCTTTTCCACCGTTTTTAAAGAATTACTAGATAGATCTAGTCGCTTTAAATTAACTAAATTCTTAAATACATCTCCATTTATTTTCGATATTTTATTTTTAGTCAGATCTCTGTAACAAATATGAAATATTACTTCTTTACATCCATTGTAAAATCAAGGAGTACTTACAATTTTTGTAAATTCGGTAAGTCTAAATGTGTTGATATTTCGGATATGGCATTTGATGATAAGTCTCTGAAAAAGCAAATAGTTTAATGGTTGAAATTTTAAGAGTTTGACTAGTCTTACAATTGTACTAAGTCATTGCGTAAGGTACTGAGATCAATTTCGTCAATCGAACTGATTTTATTATTAAATCCACCGCATTGTGCTTTTAATGTATCACCACTTGTTCCACCCGACGCCAATTTTTCAACCGCTTTGATTTTTTTACAAATACACGGTGCCGGGCAAATTTCGCCATTGCTTACATTAATTAATAATAAATATACGATTAGAATAAAACGTAATTTTCTAAACATTGTATGTATTTAGGAAAACTTGCTCTTCCCAAATACTTGAGTTTTTAATTCCGATATTCATACGATCAAGTCATAGTTTTAAAAAAAATCAAGATATTCACTAAACTACAAACTTATTTTATTTGTAAAAAAAAACATTTGATATCCATTTTGATTGACTTAAGACTATTTAAAATTAAAAAGAACACTTTGAGTTGACATTCTACAACGCCATTATTTTGATGTTATTTTTGTGAAACCAATCAAGGGGTTGTTCACATTTCGGTTGCATGAATCATTGATTTTGTTTATAGTCAAGGTTGCATTTTTAATAAACGTAGTAAGCGACCTGCGTCACCTGCGATGTACCAACAGGCTAATGCTACTAACCACAAGATGGCGTTAATTTAAACATTCAATTTATCATATACTCAAATCTAAAGAAATAAAAAGTAAAAGTGGAAAGAAAATTTTAAATATTAAAAAAAAAAATATTCCTATAAATTCTATAAATTAAAACCCTGAAATTGAAATTAAATATTTATTCCCACATTTACTGTTTGGACAAATGTATTTACTCATTTAACAAATATTTGCATGAAATAGGCGTTATCGAAATGATTTTAGTGCATGAAATTAGGCTAATTATTTCGAATTTCAAATGTACTCAACGATAATGGTGTAAATAGAATATAAATTCTTAATTTAACAATTAAATCCTGTTTAATATTTTCAAAAACAAATGTTTTGTAGGTATATAGATGCGCTTCATTTGTGGATTCTATTTATTTTACGTCAGCCTTTGGTAAATATTAAATAAATGAAAAAAATGATAAAATAATTTTCAGGTAGATATAATAACTGTAATATTTTCCGTAGTAACAATCTTTTTCCTGAAATGGAAAAATACACAAGTATATAATATATGTACGTTGAGGGCAGATAGGTAGGTATATAAAATATAAATTTTTCCATTTTAATACATTATTTTTTATATACTTTTGAGTAGAAAAAAATCCGGTTTTATACTTTTTTTTTTTAAATAATAATAACGCTATATACTTATAGTGTACGATTTACATAGCTATATATAGTAACAAGGGGCGTTTAAAGGTAGCTATTGGATGCTTTATCGCCATTTTATCCCCACCATATTCGTTCTGATTGGCGCAGGGTATTTATTGGAAAACGAATCAAGCGACACAGGCGGAACCAAGTGTAACGATCTGAAAGCTACAAAACTGACTCCAAGTCCATTCTGAATCCAAGTACCAAAAACATTTGACAGCTGATAATACAGAACTACGTAGTTGGTACTTTTTCGACGTCTACGATTGGGGTGGTTCGAAGGGCGAGACATATATTCAGAGATAAAATATTTTTTTTTTAGTTTTGTCAATCTTTTTAAAGTTTTTTTTTGCATTCTACAAAACAGATAGCAGCTTTTTTTTTATCTGCGAAATTTGGAAAGCTTTAACTACATAAAAGCAAAGAACGCAAAGCTTAACTGCGATGAAAACTGAAAAGCCCCTTTAAATAAAACAATTATGTCGGCATTTAATGTTGTTTTTATTAAAAAAAAAAATTAAAACATGTTAAGTGAATTTTTAAGGTTTTGCTCAAATATTATTTTATTTTTTACTGTATAAGAGAATTTAATATTAAATAGAAAACGTGAATGGTTAATAAATAGTTACAACATTTTTCTTGGTAAATTAAAAAGCATTTAAATCAATTAAATACGGAAGAATCAAAAGACATTTTAACGTTAGATATTTTTTTAAGTTATATTGACCGTGTATTTGAATAGGTAGATAACTATTTATTTTACTTATTTAGTCTCCCCATTTAATGTAAGTTTACAAACTGAAATATTCAATATAAGTTAATATTTTTTCTATTTAAAAAGTAGATATTTAAATGTGTTTTATGGTGGATAGTCAGTTAAGTCATACCTATAGATACCTATAAGTCTATAGATATCCGAGTCGAAATTTTAGACCTATTTTGGCCCTAAAATGGATCTTTTACCCTATTTTGAACCTACAAAGAATAAAATGAACCTCATCTCGACCTAAACGATATTCCATCGTCTTCATTTTAACCTACCTACATGAAATTTTTATTATGTTTTGTGAACATATCGTCTCGTCCTAAAAAAAGGTTTATGATCATAAAACATAAAATATGGTTGTAAATTTCCTTTTTTTTCCAATATCTACCTATTGCAAATATTATTTACTAATAACCCAAATTTTTGATCTCTCTCTTTCCTATCCTACTTAGATGCTTAATATAATATTGTGTATTCTGGTATCCATTACTGGTTTGATCCTTAATCCTGTTCACTCTTGTTAATTTTTACTCAGTCTCTTGTTAACCGTTCGAGTGCTACACGAGTTATTATACAACAATTGAATAAACTTATTTCACTATTTGATTATTTTTCAATATTGTCTATATCAAAAGGCCTAAAAGTGTAACTGTAAAAAATTTAAAAGTGAAAAAACCGAGTTTCAAAGAAAAAGTGTGAAGAAATTTGCTTTAATTTATTATCTTGAAAGTAATCAGAGAGATGTTATACAATTAAATAAAATTTCTAAAAAAATCCATATGGTTGGGTATATTGTGGACTATAATAAAAGGAAATCCTGGAAAAAAATGATGGCAATGGCGACAATAAAGGAGCTGGTAAACAAGGACAAGGAAATTAAGAACTAAGAACTGATATTTGTAATATTCTTATTACTTTTAAATTTATCGCTAATATTAATGAAACTTGTATATTTAATGAATAAAAAAAACAAAATATTAAAATAAAAATGTTATTCTTTTTGAAAAAAACCCTACCAATAAAACAATAACAGAGAGAGACATAGAAAAGGTGGAGAAAAGAGAGAGAGGGGCTCATTTAAATTTTTTGCTGTAGACATCTTTTGAGCCTAAACATGGTATTTTGTCCGATAAATGCCACTTGTAGGTTCAAAAGAGGTCTAAAATTCAAATGCAAATGGTCATGTTTCAATCTACTTGGACCTCTCCATAGCCCAGATTTTGAGGTCGAAAAGAGATTTAAAATTTCGACTCGGGGTCCTACAAAGTAAAAAAACCGGTGTAAGTCCATGAACCATGCGGTGTACGGTGTTAAAATTTCCGGTGTTAAATTCAACACCGTTAACGGTGTTAATATTTTTAATAATTTTTTAACATACACCGATATGGAGTAACTTTACTCCGCTATAACATCGGTTCGACACCGAATTTTTAACACCGCAAAAAGGTATTGTAACACCGGTGTTAATCCATCGGTGTTACACAGCGGTGTTAAAACGGGTCCATTTTAACACCGCTTTTTTACTGTGTAGATGTATGTATAGATACATAAGCCTAAAAAGGGTAACTATACCTTGGGCAAAACGGGTAAGCTTAGGGCAAAACGAGTTAACATCTTTTTATATACTGTAATGAGTCATGAATCAATTTTTTTTTGTTTTATATATAAAATAACGTACCTACTTATTACCTAATATTACTCATTTACGTAGTATTTAATTAATGAGTCTCAATATTTATTGGTTATTATGTCGATAGAGAAAAACACTAATTTTATACTCATTTAATCAGACTTATAAAGTTTAGAACTTCGTTCTTGGCACAAATCAAAATGATATGTCCTATGCCAGAATAAGAAGTACAGGTTTCATGAGCTCATTCCCTACAATCTCCACATTCGATCCAGTTTTCTTTAGGTGGATCTTCATACGGATCACCACAGACGAGGCATAAATACATTTTATTAGAATTTAACTTGAAATCAAATCAAACTTACCTAGGATACCTAAGTCAAATGTTGATATTTAATTATCAAGGCAAGTCAAGCATTTATTTTAAAGCGTTTATTTTATATAATTACCTATTTTAAGTCATAATGTCGGCCTCATTTCAATTCATAAAGAACCGTTTACTTGACTTGAATTTTAGGTACCTATGTATATAGATATTAGATACCTACCAACATTAATTTTGATTAATTAACATATTTGAAAAGTACAAAGCGTTGAGAAAAGTTCAGAAAACGGAAAATGAAAAAAAAATAATTTTATATGCTTTAGTCTGATTTATTTTGTAATAATTATTTTTGAAAACCTCTCGAAGCAAACATTGAAAAATCGCATTTTTCTCGACACTTACAATTTAGAAAATATGAAGCCGTTTTAATTTGCATAATTGCATCTGCATATGCATCATGAATCGAGGCAGGGTGAATAGGATTTATATGTGGATGTATCACACAAATCGTCTGCGTGTGTTCGTATAAAACTGCACGTGTATTGGTAGCTCTCTATGTGTTTGGATGCTGGAGCGAAAGATGATGGCGAGAGTCGATTTCGGACCGTCATAACGTGCGCGGCTCAAAATCAAATAACTACCAATTTTCATTCATTTCCAATTGAAATTAAGTCGATTAATTAACAACCCGAAAAAGTAAGTAGGCGCATCCCGTGGTAAAATTTTTCAAGACCGCTCTATTCAATGACCCCATCAATGACCCAGTGAGACCCGACATTTCAACCCGAGGAAAAGTGAAGTTTCCTTTGTGATTGGTTTTTAATATTTTGTGGTACCTAATTTTAATTTTGTATTGTACACATTTTTTGAAATGGAGCCAATTGTTAACTATGCCTCGAAGGGAAATCACAAAGATTTTCATTGTTGATTTTTGTTGTAACGCGTCGTTTTTCCGGGATCTAATAAAAACTTGTGCTACTACCTATATAATAAATTGAAAATTGTTTATTAACAGATAAGTGGATGTGATTGTATAAAAAATTTAAAGCTTTATTTTGATGTGATTATCGATTAGGGGTTTTTCTCGGAATCGCCTAGCAAAAAAATTGCAAATTGGGTAAGTTTTTTTTTTTTTTAATACTACCTACCCTATTAAATTTTGGGTACCCACGCCTTAAAACGAAATCTTTAACCTATTATTGATAAGTAAGAAATAGGTCCGCATATGAGTATTAAAACGGATTTTCTTACGAAAGTTTTGAAGATAGGTACCTATGCACCTTTTTGGTATCTATTGACTTGATAAAAGGATATTTTCAAAGGTTAGATATTGAATTGAAGAAACATTTTCTGTACCTATTAGTTAAATTAAAAAAAAAATCATAACTTCAACAAGTCACCAACGTATAGGTAGGTACCAAAATTATTAGAGGATTTTGCTGTACTTACCTATCTATTTATGTGCCTAGTTGTTTAAAAAATGGCTATCTATATCTATATATATATATAGGTACTTAGTGCTTTTTAAATATTTTAAGGCAAGGTAGTGTTTGTAGCGACCGGCTTTTAGAATATAATCTATTAACGAGGTTTTTAAAAGCTTCTCTTCGCCGTCGCATTAATCAGGTTTTTTATAGTTTCTGCGTTCTGAACAAGATCAAGTTGGTACCTAAAAATTTTTTATTGTTATAATGAAGAAGAATTTTTTGTAAAAATCATATGAGAAGTATTAAGTAGGTAAATATCTATAGGTTATATGATAAAGCTGCACTAAACTATTCAACTGATTGGCTGTACAAAAGACTAAGCATTTAGTTGTAATCAGAAAAATTTTCATAATAAGTTAAGAAATGAGAATCGTTCAACTAAAAAACTGTTTCGGTTAAAAATTTCACTTTCACTGATATAATTATCAAAATTATTGTTCAGACCTATACCTATAGGTACCTATAGTTTTATTAACCGTCGCACTACACCTAATTTATACCTTCATGTTATAGGTAGATACAAAATATTTCAGTATTTTTTTGTAATTTCATTGGAAAAATTTTGTTCGACTAGATATAGATCCTTTATTTAATATAGTATTTAAGTGTAGATACCTAAATAATTGAGAAAAGAAATTTTTACCATCATAATATGTGACCTACGAGTTTATTCAAATGTCAGGGGAATGACTTTAACTGCCATGGCATTTAACACCTATCCAAATGGTAAAAATTTGATTAATTATCACTTTGATTTTTTAAAAAAATACTATTGAAAAGACTTAGGTACCTAAAAATATTGACACCATTAGAAATATATTAATTTTATCCTGAGATATCTTCAGTTTTATAAACATAGGTATATGTATCTATTGTATAATAACCTAATACTAGATACATAGATTGAAGCTTTTCTCGGAGACTTCAATGCTAGACAAATTAGCCTACATAATGTATGGATATTTAAATGAATTACACACATGCTACTGAAAATACAAAAAAGAAAAACATTGGTGCATTTGACTGAAAGATTTTCTAATAACCATACCATAGTTGAATAGATATATAAGTGTAAGAATATATCTACTATAAGTAATCAAATGTAAGCACACCTACTATAATTAAAATCCGATGCTTCCAAATAATGCATTTATTTTAGAAACAGGTGTGTGTGTTAGGTACCTACCTATACTATATTTCATTAGTAATGTCGTATCATTACATAGGGGCCTAGTACCTATATCTACCTACCTATATATATCTATAGATATATTAAAATCTCTATCAATATCTAAGAGAACTATAATAATTTGTTTACATTTTTTACATCCTAGGTACCTATAGGCAATTTCTAAAAAAATAGTTTTTTGCTCTTTATTTTCGTGAAAATATAGGTAATTATAGGTGCTTATAAAAAAATAATTTTTCAAAAAATGAAACTCTCATTCTATACCTACCTATCCAAAAAATTTTACAAATATCGTTGAGTCTATTTTACTATAAAATTTAAATTATTATATTATATTTATTATAGCTAAAAGCCCATTTTTACGTTGTGAAATAAATAAAATTTTTGAAATATCTACCTGATAGGTAGGTTGCCTATTTATTATTATAAAAACATTTAATTTTGTTTTGAATTATTTTAATAAGTGAAACAGATCACTAAGTTAATTAGAAGTAGGTACCTACTTACCTATTAAGCAAATCATTTAATTTGAAAGTACTTTGATTATTATATTTAAGGGGAATAGCGCAACTTTATAAACAGCTCCCCCCCCCAAAAAAAAATATTAACCCTTCCATATTTGAAAAAAATTCTTAATTTTTCATTAATATTTAAATTAATTAACTTTTACCCCCTTAAACAATGAAATAGGTAAGTAGGTACCTACTTATTTTTACGAACTAACAAATCATTAAAGTACCTATACCTACCTAATACCTAGGCATTTTTAATTTTTAGTGAATACCTAATATATAAGTTTCCAATATCCTACCTACCTATATTTCTAAAAAAAATTAACAACGTTAGAAACAAACGGTTTAGTTATGGATCATAATTTTGGACAATCAAAATCTAAGGTATAATATAAGAACCTAAAAATAGCGACAACAAAATTATCGAAAAACATACAGCTAGGTACCTACCTACTTTTACCTACCCACTATAGAAAAAGATTTTATTAAAATTTAAATAGATTGTGACGAATTAAAACTATAGATGTAGGTAGGTACCTAGTACCTACCCATAAGACAAAGATAGGTGACTAGAAAAAGTTAAAGTTGTACCTACCTACCTACCTAACATTAAATACTTAACCATTTTATAAATTGCAATCAAACCCATATCTTCCTTTACTTTCTTCTATACTACTACATATAAGTAGTAAAGGAAATATGTATTACCTATAATCGGGTTAAATCGATTTGGAGTTTTGACCGGGATCCAAAAAAGTGGTTTTTAGAAATTGATCTGTGTATGAGGGTGCATAGCAATATCGTATCGAAAGCTTTATTCGAAATTTGTCAAACTTGGAATTTTACTTTCATCCATAGTTGTGCCGCGAAGCTTTTGATTGAAATCAGCTAGCAGGAAATCCTATTTTATTTTTTAGGTTTTTAAGTTTTTTCAAATTTTTTCAAAAACAGATTTTTTTTAGTTTTAAACCAATTAACTTATATACAAATATATAAAAAGAACATTAAAGCTTACCTATTCAAAATTATTCAGTCGTGTTATAAGTTATGTAAAAGAAATAGGTACCTATAGATAATGTCGGGTATTATTTATATAAATAATTAACCAATACAAATTTTAAACAAATATAAGTATAAATACCAACATATAAATATTACAATCGGTTATTCTATATTCATATTATTTTAAGCAAATTTATTATTAAGAATGAAAAGAAGTCATATCGCAATAACATATTTTATACTATAGGTATAGGTATAGATATACCTTATACACATATTCTGATACTCCTACTGTATTGATTTATTTATTTATATTCATTATACATAAGTATACATATTCGCCTATTCTCATATGTAATATTTTATTTTTAAACAATTAACATTATTATCGCTTATTCGCATATGCATACACTTTATGTATATAGGTATGTACCTCCCTATTTACTGGTATATTTATATATTGATCTTTCATTGATATTTTCAACATTGTATTTTAATAACCGGTAGTTATTATTAACAACTATTTAACATTGTTTATATTTTGAAATAATGCAACAAAGTAATAAATTCTATATATCTATTATCTACCTACTATGTACCTACCTATGTCCCCCTTTTTTATTAAAAATATTAATTTATATAAAGCTTTTTAAGTATTATAACGAATTAAGAACTTATATACATCGTATACCTAATACCTAATGAATGGTTAAAGTTAACGGTCTTAAAAAATTTAATTTATTCATCGTCACATTTATTGATTCCGAATACTTGATAATACCCTTATTTATTGGGTTACGAGAATAGAAAAAATATTGCAGCGAAGTAATAAAAAAATATATATATATATATTTGGATATATTGAAAATAATGAAAAATTAGTTAATTATTTTTTTTTCCAAGTAGGTACAAATATTGGTTATGAAAATGGTTTGCTCTTGATCTTATTTTCTACATAGGGTGGTGGTCTTGTTTTAAAAGTTGCTTGTACATACCACCTACTATTAATGATGAAAATATTTTGAGAAAAATTCGAAGATCGATACTTACTGAATTTTATTTGTTGGTTATTTGATTTGTTCAACAATAATTATAATTATATTGTAATTACATTTATATAATAATTAGGTACATATGATTAAACTTTTGATTGCAAGATTTAAATAAATTTGCTATGTTTCTTTGTGAAGATCAAATCTTTGAAAATATATAAGAACCACTTTTTCTGTTCTGCATAGTTGAATTTTGCATCAAAATTATTTTAGAAACATAATTAGAAATAATTATTTTTTTAGTTTAAAAATTTAATACGCCACCTCTGTATTATGATAACAATAAAAAAAACTAAAATGGTGTGCACTAAGGTAAATATTTAAAAAAATATTTTAAAATCCAAAATATTTCAAACGCCCACAAAAAAACGGACTCTAAAAAAATATTTTATCTTTGTATAAAAAAAAAAATGGTAGACGTATAACAAGTCACTATGGCCACTATCTATATAAATTCCCGTTTCCTTTTCATAAAAATTTGAGATTCTCTCCAAACCTCATCACATCGGCTTCCCAAACAATGGAAATCAAATCGATGCGGGTCAATTATCTTAACTACTTCATTTACATGAACAAAATAACTCGTCTTTTTGTTGTCGCGACGAGAATGATTCAGGAAGTGGATTCTGGATGAAATGCGTGCCGATCGAGACTCGATATCGGGTGCTGATAAAATCGGGATCTTTTGGGTGCCCGCAGATTCTTAACATTTTTCTCGCAAACATCGCAAATATTCCTCATTGATCTCGGACGGATATCAAAAAAATGGTATCTACTGTAAAGAGTTGATGTACTTCCGAATTTCTACCTGATATATTGGCGATTCATTGTCTACATTTTCCATTATTCCCGTGTGAATAGATAGCTTTATAAAACCTTTGATTTTTGATTTGAACGTTATAACTTTCACATATCTACATTACTACTGAAAGTTTAAATGCAGTTAAAGCGGAATAATTAACAAATAATATCGTTTGAATAACATTTCTTGTCACACTTATAATATATGGCATAGATTATAGAACAATTATTTCCAAACTTTTTTGATTCCGGTTTCCTTAAAATGCTAAAATTTTCCCGAGGTACCCCAATTTATAACATTGGTCAAACGCAGGATGAACTTTATGTCGTTAATTAGTATTTTTATTTACGATTATTCTCAAAAGTAAAGCTACATACATCAATACCTCTTATATATACCATGTATTATATAGATATGTACAATGTACATATTATGTAGCTATGTATACTTATTACTATAAGTATATAGGCAATTTAAAGTTGCCTTTAAATTAAATAAATATAAAATAAAGTTCTTTTTTTCTGTGCATGATAATATAAGGATGCCAATTTAAAGTGCCCGCAAATAATCAAAAATAGCTGTTAAAGATGAGATAAAGTGAGGGAGAGTTAAGACGTAGCGACATTTGTCAGGCGAGGACAGCGAATATTTGGGCTACAAGTTTTATCTCGATGGCGTGTCCTGATCTATTGCGACACGCAAAGAGCGTAAAAACTCGCGAGGCTTGTATTTGATATTTTTACTTAATCTTTAATTTGCAGCATCTTTAATTGCTATTTTTGCTTATTTGCGGGCACTTTTAGATTAGCACCTTTATATAATCATGATTATATGATGATATATATACGCCCGATCAAGCGGGGGAATCTTAGATTGCTTTTTCCCGGTAGCAGAAAGCCAGGGCCTAGGGCTCCTTCTGTAATATACCCCCGCACTGTAGCTTTAGGTTTATTTAAGTTATAATTCTTTAGGCGCGTTATGAAAAAATTATGAGAGTGAAATTTTTAGATGCGCGCGCATTTTCAGCCAAAAATTAACAAAATGAAGTTGCCCGCAAAACCAGTGGGTCTCCTGGCGCGCGTAATTTGAATTTTTGTTGTATTTATTTTCTAATTTATTTATTTTTATATTTAAATTTAAAAAAATTATATATTCAAATGACACATATTATTAATAAATAAGTTATTACTTTTCTCGAATTTTGCAGTAGTTGTTATAATTACTTTTTGAAGTTTAATGATGAAAATGACGTCTGCATCGCGGCGGGGTTTCAGAAGCATTTGCAGCGTTCTATTTTATCATCACAAATTATCAAGATGAAGTTGCCCGCAAAACCCGTGGTTCTCCTGGCGCGCGTAATTTGAATTTTTGTTATATTTATTTTCAAATTTATTTATATTTATATTTAAATTAAAAATAATTCAATATACAAATGACACATTTTGTATACCTGTTCTGCTCATGTATCCCTGCTGTATAAGGATTCTTGCTTATTCCAGGTTAGGCTATTAGATCTTCACTCCCTTGGAGCAGTGGTGCTCGGTTCGATTCCCATTGAATTACAGATGTTCTTATAGTTAAAAAATTTCAGAATTTTTTTGAATTTCTTGTGATTACACATAATACTTAAGTATAGACTTAGATATATTAAAGCAACTTTAAAAATCCAAAAAAAAGTAACAATTCTTTTGAAATCTGTTAATTAAAGAAGCCTGAAAATATAAATTCAATATTGATTTGATTTTTAACGTTACTTAATTATAGACTTTCAAGCTACTTTATCTAGGAATTTGGCTTAGATCTTAGCATTGCCTTCGGAAGTTATTTCATTTAGTACAAGTTCAAATTTCAAATACAATTCATTTTAAAATTGTCTTACTATATTGATGGGTCCCTACCTAAAAATTTCAAATTTGATTTATGCGTAAAGAAGATGTAGTTATACAAAATGATGAAAATATTTGCATCCCAAACGATATATCGAAAATATGGATATATCGATCATAAATATCGATATTAATATTCAAAATTTATTTAGTGTATCAATAAACTGGTTTTGCTTATTCGACTATAAGAATTCCGCAATTCGAATTAAACAGTTTGTAAATTGAAGATAACTTCTTGAAATTTAAAAAAAAAAGCTCAAAGTTTCAAAAAAAGATTAATCCAACTTTTTAGTTAATATAAGTATTAGATATTATAATATTATATATTATAGATATTATTAAATATTATTATTATAATATTATAATTTATATTGGGAAACAAAATAGCAATTGAAATTAAAAGGTAATTACGAAGCATAATGAGAAAGTCGATAGAATATGTTAATAAATCAAATCTAACTTCTAATCCCAATTCCAAATTTTTGATTAAAAATCCAGACTCCAAATTCGAATTCATATCCGACGAAATTAACGTAAACGTAATTATAACAACTAAAATTAGTTTAAAACTACCCGACGAATTTAATTAACCACCATTCCTCCAAAATATCGATGTCAACATTTTTGACATCAATATTTGACTTTTGAAAAATAAATCATATTACAACATTGCTATTTTGAGGAGCAATGTTTTGTATCGATGTTAGCGACGGTTGATTATAGATCTCATTATAAACATTAACCCAGTTATCATATTTTATATAATGAAATATGCCTTTTATGGTTCTTTGGGATGACTTACTTAAAATGGTCGAGTAACAAATAGAGACTTCACGAATGAAGTCGAGACCTTCCAAGAGTTCCAAGTGCCTCTCGGATGTTTATTGAGTTAACATTTCGGGAGGACTGAGCGCTAGGTAAACGAGCTTTTTATTATTTTTTCGACAATGTTTGCCGTTGATGGGACCAAATAGGTGTTTGGGGGGCCCCAAGAGGAGGGCGCAGACATAACAAATATGAGATGGCAGCCATTACGAGAAGAAAAAAAAAACGCGGCCAGAGAACCCGTTCTGTCTGGACTGTCCTCGGCTATACGTACAAGTTACAACACTCAATTTATGTTTTCGAATTCAAAAAAACAGGCCTGGACTAAACGAAAATATATTCGGGAACTAAAACTTTTTAATTGTTTAGAACACTTTGAGTATCCACTAAAAATGTTTGAATTTGTTTTAAATACTAATACTGACTACCCGTGGCTTCGTTCATGTAAAAATATTATAAAATCAGTAAACATCGTTCAGGCTTAGGTAACGTTACCAATTCTTCAGTGTTAGCCCGGAGACTCCAGAAAATTTTTATTTTTAGCTTGCAAATACCTAATAATTTTTCTAATAAAATCTTTAATATTATTTAAATAAAACTTATTGGCAAAGTAGTTAGAGTAATTGATCTCTCCGTTATATAAGCGTCAGTGGTGTACTGGGTTTTAATTTAAGACTTATGATCTAAGATTCATGACCCACATAAATTTTCTGTGTGTAAACAGTCGAGATATGATCTTATAAAAAAATCATCTTTGTAATAAAAAAAATCACATGTTGGAAGAAGTCGACCATTGCTGGTACTCCCTATATATTTATTATTATTATTAAACGATCACGGGGCCATCGACGTTTTAGGCGGCATAGAGGATTGTTAGAATGTGAGATGGAAAAGAGCTATTGGGCATCAAGGTTTGGATGAGAAGACAATTTTTTGTGGAATGTAATTTCAAATTTGACATAAGTAATATGTACCAGGTACCTATGTACATAAATATTAACTTGTGACTTAAGATTGACTCAATTTCAAGTCAAACTTAATGCCGCGTTCACACGCTTCAACTTGAGTTGAACGATAATTTTCAATCTTTTAGACCGTAGCGGGGTAAGCGACGCGAGAAGTGAAGCACTGAGTCAAACTTAATCAACAAAAGTTTGACTGAGTCAAACGTTTGTTGATCAGTTTTTTTTCAATCCTGCTCAATTTGCTTCCCATTCAACTCGCTCGTGCTTCACTTCCCGCGTCGCTTACCCCGCTACGGTCTAAAAGATTGAAAATTATCGTTCAACTCAAGTTGAAGCGTGTGAACGCGGCATAAGACAAATAATTTGAAAATCAAATGAAGTTTCAAATAAACACTCTAAAAAAAAATCTTTTCAAAAAATAATTTTTATTTTTCGTGCTTTTGCAGTGCAAATTTTTTACATAAATTACTTTGGATTTTAGAATCTATAACTTGTTCTTAATCTTATATATATAGCCATTAACAAGCAACTATACTCCCAATGCCAAAAATTTGACTCTTCGTAATTTGACTGAAGATTCAAAAGATATTCTAAGTTCTTTACGCAAGTATTATGAGCGTATTTTTAAATTTCGGCTACGAATTTTTCTCATTCCTAATTAATTAACATTGCCTGATTTTCCAGACAAAATTAGTAAGCTTAACTGTTTTTGCTGTCCCTACATTTGTGCCACTCATCCATGGTTCCCTTTACCCCTACACGCTACGCCACTGATGAACTAAGAATAGGGGAGATTTTCCAAATACGTACCACTTAATTTTGAAGGCAGTTTACATATTCTTAACTATGCATTAATTATCGAAGTTGCGATTAAAATGGACACAAAGTTTTCAAATTACAATCTTAATGTCATGTACCTAATGGCGAACCTGTGACTCGTGGTTCAAAGATTAACTGCACTCACGTCACGTAATTGATTTTTTTTCATCGGTCTTAAAATATTATTCTTAAAATTGTGCACGAAGAAAAAATGGAAAATTTTAAAAACGTACCTTTGAAAGATCCTTAAATGCAAGTTATATTTTCATATAAGGACATCTAATAACAATATTTAGTTATAGATTATGAGCTCATTGTTTATTTAAAACTGGCTACTGTTATGTTTCTTAAAATTTTTAGTATAGTAGCATTGTTTAAAATACGATGGTACCTACTTAAATTATAAATAGATATGCTATGAAAAATGTGTAGTTATTCATAGTTTTCTAACTTTTAACAATTTTTAAAGTGAAACTTTTTATACATTGTCTCAAATTTTTTGGCCTGTCTTTAGCATGTCGCGTGTTACATTCCCGGCAGGGAATCGGCAAGTGTTCGGCAGAGCTCGTATACACATTGTTAGCTATATTCCATGTCGTTTTCCCAGGCCTGTTGCGCGAGCTATTACTGAATGTGATGAGTTATTTTCCTCTCCATGACAACGTTTTATGATATAAGAAGTTGTCATTAATTGTCAATCATATTTGTATTGGTATTTGTATTTTGATCAGCGTATTGATTTAAATGTTATTGTTCACTTGATCATGATAGACAAAGATACAGCTAGTGAGAATAGTGAAAAAATATCCGACGGTGATGTTTCAATAGATAACAACAGGCAGATGATCAATTTAACAATAATCAACAAATTTAATAATGAAAATAACATTCGAGTATTAACATCAATAATGGAAATTCAAAAATAGTTGCAATGGTGTGCGTCACGTCAGACAGTGAATTCGTGCCACATCCCTTTTTTTCTATTCTATTTTCATACCCTGTATCGAATAATTTTCCGAAAATTTTCAGTTACTTAAGTGCCTAAAATCCAAAAAAAAAGTTTCACTTGCATCGTGGTGTCGTAAAACCACACAATAATTTTTTAATTTTTTTTACTCTCTCGATTTTAACTTGACTGTTGTATGTATGTATTTGCCACGCAAATCTAGCGACGGCAAATTAACCTATTTTTCGTGATTGGATCGAGCTGAAATTTAGCAGGTAGATTTGTTATCAATGATAATGCATTCTATAAAATTCAGCTCGGTGGAATGTGCTATAATTACCTTTTTAAAATTATTCATTCACCCATCCGTATGGAGAAATGCTGCTTAACCTTTGAAATTTACCATTTTAACTTATAGAGAGAGTTTTAAAAACTTTGTTTTTATGGGTTAATTTTTTCATAAAAATCATATTTAGGTATACCTAATTCAGATTTACACGTAAAATTTTATCTGTAGGTAAAAATAGTAAGAATTTAAAAATATTATTTAAGAAATATATTTAATTTTTCGTTCAATATTTTATATATAATAACACCCGTATCCGGTTTTGAAGCTTAAAAGGGCGTTGTATTTGCTAACAAAATTTATATCAAACTTAAGTTAATTTAGTCTAAGGCCCATTTTTCGTTTAACCACGTGTGTATTGAGTCTTCAATCATTCAAAACTAATCCCTAAAATCTAGCAAAAGTGTCGCTTTCAGGGTGGTCGCATCTTGTACATTTATAAGTTCCAACCCTTATCTTCCCGTTGTGATAATGCCCTTTTACATAGCCACCGTTTGAATGAGAAATCTGATACAATTTCAAGCTCAATTTCACACTGAAAACATCATTTTTGTTTTTAAATAAAACACGAGCAAGCATAAAACAGTCTAACACATCCTCTTTGGAGGGTGCGAAAACAAAACTCCACTCGAATGTGTGAATATATCCTTGTTAATGTCCTCTAGGTCGCACGACTAATTTGTCTAAGTCCTTACACAAAAAAAAAAAATGGGAAGGAAGAAAAAAAGAAATATTATCCTTCTAACATATATCTTAGTTATTTATGTGAAACACACCCCCTGTTGTTTTATAAATATTCTTTTTTAAAGTTACAAATTAAAATAAGCCCAATAAATAAGGCTTATAATATTAATTATTTAATAAAATTAAAAATATAGTTAGAGGGGCAATGGATCGGAGATCAGGCATTTGATCCCCGGACAAAATGTTCAATTGTCAATTAATTAAGACGTTAATATGGGAACTTTATTTCAAGTTAATTCATATAAATACCCCCAACAATTAATACTAAAGGGGTCCAGGTGGAGACCCCAACAAATGAAATTATAGTCATTGTTTGTTTACACAATTTTCATTCATTGGCTAAATGTGCACTTCTTGACACCGCGAAGTTTTACACAAAACTAAATGTTTTAACACCAAAATTATGCTGCAAATACAATTTGCAGTTATTCCTATAAAATCTATTAGTTTCCAGTATTCATTGAAAATCTTTATGAAAACAGATCCTGCATTATTAGAGAATTTTAAATTAGAAACATATTTTTAATATTTAGTGATCTTTAAAATACGTGGTATCGAAGGATTGTTATTTTGTCAATTATTTTCTATATTACTTGAGTTCAAGCTCAAATCGCTTTAGTTAGAATGTCATTAATTTTATGGTGTTTCCTGTGTTTTATACCTGATTTTTTTTTTAAGTATTTATCAGGTACTTGCAATTTTTTGTTGAGGATATTTTGTCTGAAGACTTTTTGTCTGAGGATATTTTGTCCGGGGATCAAAACGCATGGAACCAAGCTCGAATCGCTTTAGTTAGAATGTCGTTAATTTTATGGTGTTTCCTGTGTTTTATACCTGATTTTTTTTTTAAGTATTTATCAGGTACTTGCAATTTTTTGTTGAGGATATTTTGTCTGAAGACTTTTTGTCTGAGGATATTTTGTCCGGGGATCAAAACGCATGGAACCAAGCTCGAATCGCTTTAGTTAGAATGTCGTTAATTTTATGGTGTTTCCTGTGTTTTATACCTGATTTTTTTTTTAAGTATTTATCAGGTACTTGCAATTTTTTGTTGAGGATATTTTGTCTGAAGACTTTTTGTCTGAGGATATTTTGTCGTGGGGATATTTTGTCCGGGGATCAAAACGCATGGAACCAAGCTCGAATCGCTTTAGTTAGAATGTCGTTAATTTTATGGTGTTTCCTGTGTTTTATTCCTGATTTTTTTTAAGTATTTATCAGGTACTTGCAATTTTTTGTTGAAGATATTTTGTCTGAAGACTTTTTGTCTGAGGATATTTTGTCCGGGGATCAAAACGCATGGAACCATGGATCGGGATTTGAAATTAATGCAACAAAAATATCAGGTCATATCTGATGCATTTACATAAACATAAATTAGTGTCAAATTCGTTTTTAAAATAAAAAAAAAAATGTATAGTTAGTGTATGCAAGGCTACAAAAAAAAAACAAGAATGCTGAGCATGCATCAGAGTCTGATGAAGTTATAATAGATTTGTTCCAATCGTTCTTTTTGTGATGTTCAAACATTGACAAACAGACAAAGAGCAAATTAAAATTAGATACAAAACACAAACAAAATTCTATTTAACTGGCTCCAGTCACTCGTCGTGAAGTGACGTCGCTATTTGATATCTACACTTT